>JAWWTY010000010.1:23567094-23616221 GCA_035222235.1 Margarornis squamiger
CCGGAGCGCGTGTGAGCGGCGGGGCGGGCAGGGACGGAGCGCGGCCGCCGCTTTGGCTTTGTGTGCGCGGCGGGGGAGGGGAGCGGAGCGGCGGCGCTGCTGCTGCTGCTGCTGCTGCTGCTGCTGCACGTGGGGCCGGCCGCGGGCAGCGCTCCGCCCGCCGCGCCCCCGGCCCCGGTCCCGGCCCCGGCCCCGGGGCGGCAGGGCCGCGGCAGCACCGGGAGGCCGGGCCGAGGCTGCCCCGCACGGGAAGGGTCGTGGCCCGCACCGAGCGGCTCTGGGGCCGAGCCCCCCTGCGCTGCCCCCGGGGGTTCGGGGGTCCCGTGTGCCCCCGCCCGGGGAGACACGGCCCTCCCCGGGTCACCCGCAGCCCCGGCGGGTCCCGAGCAGGGGCTCTGTGCCACTCTGTGCCATTCCGTGCCATTCTGTGCCACTCTGTACCGCTCTGTGCCGCCCTGTGCCGCCCTGTGCCCGGCCCTCCCCGTGGGCACCTGCGTGGGGCTCCTGGGCTGTACAGAACAGAGGCAGCTCCCGGCTGTGCGGCCGGATGGTCTCCAGCCCTGGGTTGGGAGGTGCCCCCGCTGCTCCTGGGGTGCACCACGGGCCTCCCCGCCCTGAGAGGATGCAGGTTGCCCGCAAGGTCGCTGTGGGTAATGTGAATGCTTTTATTTTGCCTCTCAGTGGAACAGAGAACATGTCTGGGATCAAGAGAGTGATCGCAGAGAAGGACCCTGACTATGAGGAGATCACCATCGCGCATCCCAACAAGCGGCACAAAGCAGCCGAACAGTCAGGTAGGAGCTGTGGAATTGGAAATGCTGTGGGTGTGCATGCTGTCCACAGACCTTCAGGAAAGGGCTGGAGCAGGAGCTAAGGGGCCAGAGGACAGACACCGAGCAAGCCATGTAATGATACCTCTGTGTAGCCAAGTGAGGATGTGTCATTTGTGGAGTCATCCCTACCTGCTGTCAGAACCATAAATAAACTGTGAGGAGGCAGCCTTTGGTGCATGATAGCAGCTGAAGCACCAGCTCTCCAGGGCCCCAGCTGTGTACTTTGGTTCCTGTTGCTTGCTGAAGGATTTACTAGTGCATCTTCCCATACTGAGTTGTGCTTCAGCCTGTGTATCTGTTTTGAAGTCTGCTCCAGGAAAGGTTGGCAGTTTGTTTGTATTTTGGGGAGTGCAGGTTGCAGTATAGCATGGGGAGGAGGAGGAAAAAAATCCATGACCCTGCTGTAGGGATTAAAGAAACCCATGACCCTGCAGCACACAGACTGCCTCTTGGAAGATGACAAATGTTTGCAAGAGCAGGCAGATAAAGCAGAAAGGAGCAGTGTAGAATTGGATAAGTCAGGGAGAAGGAAGGGGCCTTGAACCGTGCAAGAGAAGGGGAAGAGGAACCTGACTGAAGGAGATGTGGATAAAAAAGTGTAGTGGAGAGAGTAGCTGGATGAGTAGGTTTGCACTTGGCACGCTCGGATATGCTTTGGGAACCAGCCTGTTGGCAGAGTGCCTGGGACAGGTTGCAGTCTCTCTGGGCAAATGAGAGTGCAGCTTCTTGCCCTGAGGACAGGGAGTAGGCTAGTGATTTTTGGCTTAACACAGCTAGTGAGAGGATCATGATGGGAAGAGCTGACAAACAGGGAGGTGAGAAAACCGAGGCTGGCTGTGGGATCTGAAGATGATCCAGGAATAGAGCAGGGTGTCAGAGCTGCCAGTTGGAGAGGGACAGACGCTGGCTTCGTGGGTGATGTTTTGGAGGATGGTGTGCAGCTGGTCAAGTCTGAGGAGGCTGAACTCTGGGTTGAACGTGTTGCTGGGCAGACGCTGTCTGCCACGTCGGGCAGGGGCCCTCACAGTGGGGCCCAGTGCAGCTGTGCTGTGCGTGGCCGTGTCACCACTCCCAGCTGCCTGCCCTGTCTGGCTGCCAGCAGTCACCACCCTCTGTTCTGGAGTGTCCCAGGGACTGCAGGTGGGTTTTTAATCTGCTCCTGAAACAACTTTTCAGAAAGCCTTGATAATGAGCAGGCAAAGTCTCAGGGCCCTGGAAAACTGTCTTTGCCAAAGTGAACTTTCCATTCAGGTGATTCCTCCAAACTGGCTTTTCTTCCTCTCATGGAAGGTCTCCAGCTTTCAGTACTAGAATTCCTAAAGTATACAGATTTCACTAACACAGTCTTAATGAGGGACTGTGGTTGACACTAAGCTGAGAAAAATATGAAAATAAAGTGTTCTTAAAAGCCTCTGTAATGTAACCACAAATCCTAAAGTACTTTAATTGTCATAATGTTGATGTGGCGTGGCATCATCTCTGCAACAGGGAAGAGTTGCAGTTGTCCCCATCTGAACCATACATCTCATATCTTAATCTGTTTAGATTTATTTTAAGTGTAGCCTTACATATGAATTTCCTAGGCATGGTGTTCATGGCTGGAGGTAAATTATATCCCTGTGGTTTTTAATTTTGCCTTACTCACACAGATTGAACTGTAATTCTGTTTTAATGTAGGCTTGAACTATTGCTGGTTCTAGAATATATATTTGTGTGTATATATAGGTATGTGGAAATAAGTAAAAATACTTAAGATAAGCCTATTGCATATAGAGGTATCAGTTGCCTCACTCCTGTTGTAGGTAACTAATCAGACAGTAAAATTTTGTATGCTGTCTGGAACATGCCAGCAAGGTTTTCACTTGCTTTTAATTTCTTTACTCTTTCTGTTGGGATATTAGAAACCTCTTTAAACAGATACATACCTCCTAGGAAAACATATGCTTCCTCTGAAGCGCAAGCCAAAGTCTTGGTGCTGTTACCTCCTATTCCATGTGAAAACAATGTGAAATTTTTCCAGAAAAGCCCAGGCTGTTTCTCTGATCTCCTTTCAGTGGGGTCACTGTATTTCTGGCACAGGCTGGAGCACCTGTTCCAGGCTTTCTTCTAGAAGGATAATTCCTGCTTTGTCAGATTCTTACTTAAAACTTGATAAGAACAATTGTTATTTGAACCCCCTTGATGTAATGGAGGTGGCAAAGGAAGGGCAATATTAAAGTTTACAGTACGTGTAGAGCTAAAAGAACAGTACTTATGTTTATACATGTCCTAGAAAAATACAATGATGTGCCAATTTCGTTCTTAGCCACTAATTTGCTGTAAGGCATTTGCACAGTTTGAAATCTTAAACTACATACTTTCCACTGGGGTCAGTAGACTCCTGCTGAAAGGCTAAATTTGTTTGACTGCTGTGCTGGAAGAGGATTTTGTAAGAGATAGACCAGCTTTTGATAATGTAGTTTCCTTTGTGAGTAATAAATTACTTGTAGGCACTCCAGAGCGGGCTGCAGTTTGTGCTGGTGCTGGACATACAGAGTATGAGTTTGCCTTATTATTCCTGTGTGATGTGGTGTAAATTTCCTGGATGTGAATCTGGCCAAGGAGAGCAGAAAAATATCCATGGTGTTCCAGCCTGTTCCTGCGCAATCACAGTGGTAACTGCTCTTGGCTGTAGCATGTTGGAGTGTTCCTCTTACTGTTTACAGCTTTGCTGAGACAGAAGTAAACAAACTGGTCCTGTTCCTCCCATTTTCTGTTATTTGTCGTCTCAGACCTAAAAGGGAAAAAATAGCTCTCTACATAAGCCAGCCTTTAAGGATGCATGTGGTTTTTGTTAAGGCAAATAACTTTTTTTTTCAGGAAAATGATCCTTCCCTTATTGTGTGTGTGTGCTGAACTTATTATCCCTTCACTTATCACTCCATAGTGATCACTGATCTTTCTGTTTTCAAAGAGATCCTCAAAACTAGAAATGTAAACACTTCCTTCTTCTTTATTTTCCATGTGTGGCCTTGAACAGCTCGAGATGTTACTGTGCAGAAGATTGAATCTATTATAAAAGAACAGTTTGCCGTCGAAATGAAGAGTAAAGAACATGAAATTGAAGTTATCGATCAGGTATGAAGGTTTTTTTTCTTATAAATGTCTAAGACTGTGGTGTATGGGGGTTTGGGGATGCTGCAGTGGTGATTTTTACTATTTGTTACCTCTTCTTTTGGTAGCGCCTGATTGAAGCAAGAAGGATGATGGATAAGCTGCGTGCCTGTATTGTGGCCAACTATTACGCATCTGCTGGTCTCCTTAAAGCTGGAGAGGTAAAAATTACTCAGGGAATAATAAGACTTGAGGGAATATTTACAAAGGAAGGTGGGGAGTTCACTGGCTGTTCAACTGATGTTTGGTTTTAGATATGATGTAATGAAATGGTGGAATGCAAACTGCCAGTGGGGTGGCAGTGGGAGAGGAGACTGGTGCATCACCACCTGGGCCTGAGGAATTTGGTAGAAAGGAGTCCTCAGGAAGCAGTTGAGAAGTTGTTCAGCAGCCCCTAGTTCTGGTTTCTGAAATACTCTGCATTTTTTTTCATCAGTTCTTGCACAAGAGCCCATTGCTTATCAGACACTGTGCAGCTTGTCCTTGCAATGCCCTGAAAAGTGGGGAATATGTTTTCCCATTTCACAGGAGGAGTGTGGAAGCAGATGGGTTTTTCAGGAAAGACAAAAATATAAGATTTCAAGATTTTTAGAGGGTTGGGCAGTGCCATGAAACCATCCTCCCTTTATGCTGGCAGCCAGTCTGTTAAAGGGTTGGTGAACAGACTGATGGCAGCAGTAGAGCAGGAGATAAATCAAGGAGATATCACAGAGAGATCAAAAATTCACAAGATTCAAAACACCTCAAACCCTCTTAGTCAAACCCCAGTTCTGAGCACTCTGCCCTTGATGATTGGTGATTGCAGGGTGTTCATGGCTTGTGTAGACTCCCAAATGACATGTAGTTCATTACCAGTGTAGGTATTTCATTACCATCTTTTTAATTCGGGGAGTTGATCTGATTTCCAGTAAAGATCTGAGCTGATTTTTGGAAGCTGCAAATGGGTGCTGCAAACATATGTTTCACTCTAGTCCCATAAGAATTTCTTTTCCAAGCAGTGGCTCTCAATACTGCTCCTGGTTTCCCTGTTGTGATTTCCAGAGGCCTTGGAGTGTGCTAAAAAGAAAAAATTTCAGCTTGTTTTTTCTTACTGACCTTGAGTTGAGCAACTGTAGTTGGAAAAGGTTGTGGAAGCATTGGGAGGCTTGGAGATCTTCTGCCCCCCTTGATTTTTGTGTGGGCAGCTGAAGAATGTGAGCTAAGTTCTGATCTCTGAAAGTGCCTTTATCCAGTGTGCCCAGTGTATCCACTGTGTCTGCAGGAGCTGTACTGTCCCTTGTTCTGCCAGGCAGGGTGTTCATTTTTTTTCCCTGCTGATTTTCACGCTTGCCAGAACTAACAAATTTTGTAATTGTTTTGAAGTATTCACAAAACTTGCTGGCACCTCTTTGCTTTATTTAGTCTTCCAGTAGTATTTATGATATGGCTAGAGTAACTGTATCTTCAACTGCATTTTTAATTTCTTTCTAAAAGTCCTGATTTGCACACAGGCCAGAACAGTTCTTTCTTTATTTTGAAATTGTTATTGGTTTCAGTTCATAAATATAAAGTTCTGGAACCCCGTGCTGCTGAGTTTTGAGTCTTATGAGGCCTCATGATTATAGTTTGTTATGTTTTCCAACAAATTATTGGACAAGGTATTGGTAATTTTGCTTGACTAGAGGTAGAGCAAAAAAAGAGGTTCTTGGCAGTGGTTTGGTTTGTGTTTCCTTTGGATGTGTGCATGTCCCTGCCATTGGATATATGGATATAACTCTCTTAAGCAGGTAACTGAGAGTTGGTAATTGCTTAGCTTGTGTGCATAATGAACAATTGGAAAGAATGTTCTCAAATTATCCTTTTAAGGCCAAAGTGGCACAATTTTTGTCTCCACTCCTGCTACTACCTCTTGAAGGCAGTTCTGCTGCTCCATAGTGGTTCTGGTGTCTGTCCCCATGCCACCCCCTCCATCATGTTGGCAGAATTTCGGGTCAGGGAATTCACACGGCTTAAAAATAAACCTGCAAAGAAAAAGAAAAAAAAAGAACAAAACCAATAATGAAACCAATAAAGGAACAAATAAATCCCAAATTAGTTTCATAATTTGTTTTTCTATGTGACCTACCCCCTTCCCATGAATAATTGTGCCAGGTTGGCTGATCCAGGTGGCTGGGGCAGGGAAGAAGCCTCTTTCAGCTGGTACTGCCTGTCAGAAAAGCTGTCGGTGCCACTCTGGTGTGTGTGGGGCTTCAGGAGCTGGAGCAAGGCTGGCTGGCTGTGCTCTGCTGCTGGCAGAGGGCTGTTTCAGCTGACTTGGTTCATGGTCAAACCAGGGTGACACAGAGGACTGGTGGCTGGGACAAGAAGCAGCTAAGGGACACTTGCTTTGAGTGATGGGTGTTTTCCTTCTACTTCTGAGGTTAAAAGCAAATGCAAGAATAAGAATAAAAAAAAAGGTCCTTTGTCAGAGTAATGAAGAAAACAGAAGAGATTTAAACACTTGCCCACCCTGTCCTCCTCCTTGCAGGTTTAGGAGGATCTAAGATTAGCTCTAAGATGTCCGTTTTGAGGAAAGTTTGCAAGCATGTCTAAGCACATTTTTTTTATCCTCTCTTAAGCCTTGGGAACCGACAGAGTGCTAATATGTGTAGCTTGCCTCATAGGCGTTGACGAGTCTGCTAGTGCACATCAAAGCTGTAGAGCCTGATGCACTTAGCACCCTGCTTGCCTGCAAGAGTTGGGCAGCTGTGGCCTTCCTGTGTGTGATGAGAGACTAGGTGTCTGCACAGGAAGAGAAGATGTTAGTTACAAAGGGACTTTGTAGGTATTTGAGTAGGCTGCAGTCTTCCTTTCCAAAACCTGATGTGTTTCTGAGATCGAAAGGCCCAAGGGAACAGATTCAATTTATGGGGCTGCTTCTGTAGAACTGTTTGAAGCTTTTATCTTCTGTAGCATATGTTTTTCCTGCAGGACAGCTGATCAAATATTTGCTCTTTCTTCATACATTGACTTTTTCTGTTCTGGCGCAGCTTTGTTTTTAGCTGGGCTGCAGAGTTATAGTGACCAGATCTGCCTCTTTGCTGCAGGGCACCAGGTCATGTGATGCGACAATTCTTAATCACCCTTCAATCAAGAAATTCTTGGAATCGCCCTCTAGATCATCATCTCCAGCTAACCAGGGCTCAGACACTCCCTCTGCCAACCACTCCGAGAGCGACTCGCTCTCTCAGCACAATGACTTTCTCCTGGACAAAGACAATGGCACCTTGGACGCAGAGGAGCGGCTGGCAAACAGCCTGGACCAGAGACAGAGCAGAAATGCTGGCCGGGTAAAGTAAAACTCGAGTGGTGGTCAAGTTGTTGGAGGTGTGTGCTCTGTGGACTCGGTGCTGGCACCAGGAGCTCTTCATGTTTTCACCCACCTTGCTGAAGATCTGTTTCTTGCCCTCTCCAACCGCTTGCTCCCACTCCCCCAGCCTGGCTTTGCTGTACGGCCAACTGAAGTGTCTGTGACGTGGGTAACTCCTCTTAACTCAGCCCTGCCCAGCAGCGAGCTCAGCAGCCAGTGGTGAGAGTGGTGTCAGCACAGCTCTGCAGCTGTCTGGTTGTAGCCTCTGGGCAAGGAGGAGCTTCACAACCTGAGCAAAAGGCTTTGATGTGCAGATGGAAGTCAGTTCAGGAGGGTAGAGCCTGGAGAGAAGAGCAGGATGTGTCATTCTCAGCAGTATTTTTAGAAAGTAATGCTGCTGCCTGGCCCTGGGTACACTTGGGGACTGCATTGCTTAGAGTGGTTATCCACTGGAGGGGTTTGGCCTCCTCAACAGCCTATAGTGGAAAGAGTGACACTGGAGGATTGGCTCACCCTGGGAGTGTGAGCTGGTAGAGCCTAAAATGCATAATTTGAGTTGGTTTTCTCTTGACAGTGCTGCTTGTGGTTGTGCATTATAATATCATTTGCTCAACTGAACCAGACCAACCCAGGTTAAAGATACCTTCTGTTGTTGTTCCCTCATGCTTTTTATTGGGTTATTCCCTTTATGGCTCACCATGCAGCCACACAGAGGCTTCACCATTTGGCTGCAGGTGGCTCCACTGGGAAGGCTCAGTTGCTATCTGCAGGTGAAATGTGCCTTAGTAGGTGAGATGAAAGTCTTAAGTTTCCTTTCAGTTCATTTAGGCAGTCAGGCCTGCCAGGGGAGTACGGCCCTCACCCAAGCCAGGGATAAAGGTATCTCAGTAAAAATGGCTGTGTTCTGCAGGTGAACAAGTTACAGTAATATATGGCAGAAAGAGCAGTGATTCTGTCCCTGTTGAGCAGTGTGACACCCTTGATAAAAGGGCTGCTGTTTGCTGAAGCCCTGCCTGGGTTCTGTAGCAGAAGGCAGATACACCATATGGAATGTGAACCCACCTATATCATAAACCACCAGACAAACAGAACCTGTTTCTTGCACTGAGGGCATCGATAGAGCAGCTCCATTGCTTGGGTGTAGCACCTTGGTACATCTTTGACCAACACAGCCCGTGGCCCAGAGGTGTCTGAGGGAGTGATAAAAAGCAGGAGCCATCCCAGTCTTCCATGGCTCCTTACTCCACTTCGGGGCATCACTGACTTAACAGAGCAGGCGTAATGGTTCCTAGTGAATCCACTGTTCCCCATGCTGACCCTTCTCTGGTGAGTGCTCAGTGGAGTGCACCCCTCTGCACCAGCTCTGTTGGTCACTACAGAATAGCAGTCCCTTATTCTCTGGACAGCCACTTCATCCAAGAGCCATAGGAAAGCCTCTCATTCCCATGCAAACAACAGTTGCACTTGTCTTGGCACTGTGGGTGGTCATATCATTTTACAAGGGAGTCTTGGCCACAGCTTAATAGCTGGAGTTGTGTTACAGGGTGGCTGGTTTTATTGTGCCCCAAGCATTGTGGTGCATTTGTGGGCTTACCTAAATGTCAGTGATGTGGTATGGCTGCTGCTGTCCCTGGGGAATTCCTGCCTTGAGCCCAGCCTTGATTCTTCACCGTGAAGCAACACCAGGGTCCCTCAAAGCAGGAGAGTCTGGGAATGAGAAAGATTTAGATTTTCAGCCCCCGCTTATGGGATATTTAGCTTTGTTTCTGACTAGTGACCAACATGATGCCATTCTAGCAGTGCCTGTTTTTTTCAGATAGTGCAGTGGCAGTGCTTTTGAAACCCAAGCTGAACTCATGGCTCAGATCCATGTGATGTCGCACAGTGTCTGCTCAGTTAAGCCATGCTCTGTACTCTTGGCTAGGTAGGGATAGCACTGCTCCATGCCTGAGTTGCTTGGATAGCAATTTAGATATTTTTAGGGATGATTCATTGTTGGTCTTTCATTTATGCAGGTTTTGGGTTTTTTTAACAACACCTTACATTTCTAGCACCAAACAAAATGATGTTTAAGAGGAATGTTTGGGTTTTTGTTTGCCTTTTTTTTCTTCCCCTACCCTCAGGACAGTTCGGGTGTTTCAAGCTCTCAAAAACCAGGACAACGAAATGCCGGACTGTCAAATGATGAAACTTCACGGCTTTATGTGAAGAAAACGATTGTGGTTGGCAACGTCTCCAAGTTAGTATCCAGAGCCTGAGGGACGGTCCCTAATTTCAGGAGTAAATGGAATAGGAGGTTAAAATTAGGAGACAAATAAAATTGCTAGGCTGTCACAATACGAGGT
Organism: Margarornis squamiger; assembly: GCA_035222235.1. Classification (NCBI taxonomy): domain Eukaryota; kingdom Metazoa; phylum Chordata; class Aves; order Passeriformes; family Furnariidae; genus Margarornis; species Margarornis squamiger. Next base: position 23,576,754 of record JAWWTY010000010.1, read on the forward strand.
GTTGCCCGTGAATAATCACTGTAACCAAGGCAGCTCTTCTTGAGTGTCTGCATGAGTTTTTTTGTGGGAGGAACAGGTGTTCTAGTAGTTGTTTTATTTATATATGTATATATAGGGAAGTTTTAAGATCTGTTTCTCTCAAGGAAGTCTTTCAGCCTTTTTGGATCAATTAGAAGTCCAAAGGTTTCCCATGAAAATTTGGAAAAGCAAGTTGTCCTAATGCATTGTGTTGGTTAATTGAATTATTTGACTAATTCAGTGTGTCCATAGGGATAACAGGGGGCTATTTTTAAACAGAAAAAAAACCCCAATGCACCAAACCATCAGAACGAGGAAAATTGTGAGAGCCCAGGATAATCTGAATAAATTTTTACATCTTTAATTATTTTTTTTTAAATGATAGGTAAATATACAAAACTTTTGAATTTTGAGGAAATCAGTGAGAAAAGACATTAATTTTAGGAAACTATGGAGAATTTCAGGTTTTAGCTCTCCACCCTGGCACTACTCAAGTCAGTCTTTTGCATAGAAAGTATCAGACATTTGCTGACAAAGCCTGTTGTTAGACTTGCATCTTGAAAATCTACCTAAGGCTGTACCCAGAACTAAGTATTGACTCCAAAGTGTCTTAAAAATTTCCAAGGAGGACTGTTATTTTTTGTATGGATGGTAACAGAGTTGTATGTTGTGCTCTGGTGCGGTTTTGCTTCCTGATATCTCAGAATAGGATGGGAAAAGGAATCTGACTGTGGTAGTATGTTAAAATTATGTCTTCCCAATTAAGAGCCCAATGTTCAAATGGGTGATTTCATATGGCAGCTGGGCATTAAAATAGAGAAAATGTGTTAGAAGAGTAGAGTAGATTATGGGACCTGCATCTGTTCCTGGATGAACTCAGAGTAAGGGCAAAGGAGCAGAACTGCACGGGGGCAGGGTTCCCACAGGCATTTTACCTTCCCAAATTTTTTTGCCTAAACTTTCACAAAATGCTTTTTGCAGTATTTGTCTATTTGAGATTTTTATCTTATGTTTGTTTTTTACTTTGTTTGCCAGGTACATTCCCCCTGACAAGAGAGAAGAAAATGATCAGTCAACCCATAAATGGATGGTCTATGTCCGTGGCTCTCGGAGAGAACCCAGCATAAATCATTTTGTCAAGAAAGTTTGGTTCTTCCTCCATCCCAGTTACAAACCTAATGACCTGGTAGAAGTGAGGTAATAAGGAATTACTCCAGTCACTATTCCAGTCTTTATGCTTGCCAGGCTTACAGTGCCAAGTTTCTTGGAAAGTTAGCAACTTATTTTCCTGGTTTAGTATTCCATGTCTGTATTTAACCTCTGGCCTGACTTGGCTTACTCCAAAATAGTAGTAAAAATAAATGAGTTTTTATGTAGAAAATGTACCAAACAGGGGTTTTTTTTGTTTGGTTGGTTGGTTGTTTTTTTTTAAATTTCCTTCTTTCAGTTATTGCATTTCATGTTATCCTTGTGGGTTTATGCATCTCCCACATGCATTACATTGTGTGCTGCACAGGTTAGACTTCTGGTGCTAAAAGGTTTTTCTACCTCCCATCCATTCCAGCATGGAAAAGAAAGAGGAGTCCCATAAAGCTGTTTTGCCCATATTTTTAATGCTACATGTATATTTGGGCAAGAAATTGTATCGCACTCCCAAGTATTTCTCCACAGTAGTGAGATCAGTGGCATTGGCTTCAATTTCCCATCAGTGTACTGGTGCTGGTGCTACAGAAACAGGGCAGCTTCTCTGTCCTCTCCCAGATCTGTATTCCAAACCTATTTTCCAAGCTGTGACCCTGATGAGATGAGCAGGGTCAGCTCTCTGCTGACTGCTGCAGGAAAATGCCCTGGCAGTTCTTTCATCCTTCTTTTTTGAACAAGAAAGAGGGAGGATGTCTTCAAAGCACTTGGTCTCTTCCCAAAGAAATTATCCTCACCAGGACATTGAGCTCTCCCCCGTGTGGAGGGACTGCCTTGGTAGAGAATGGCAACCTAATTCTGGCAACTCCAGAAGGACTTAACCTAAGAAGTGTTGGTATGGCTCAGTAATGTTTCTGAGAAGACAGCCCTGAGCAGGACAAAAGCAAACTCCTTTGTGGTTCTTGTGTAACCAAATTACACTTGACTGCTGTCTTTTTGTGCTTTTCTCAGTTTCCAGTATCTGATGTCAGTCTGTCTTCTGGTTTAATCCCATCTGGTTAATTGATTTCTGGTGTCACAGTCCCAGTCATGTTAGTGAACATTAATGTTCTGAACTAAAAATAGCATATAAATCTCTCACGTTTTGCCCTGTTGCAAAACTGCATTTGGGATTTACAATAACAAGCTGAAATACAAAGTAACAATGAATGTTACAGCTAAATACACCCCTCTCTTTCAGCTTGGAGGATCACAGTGGTTGAGTTAATTTTAAATTGTTGTCTAATGGTGTTCTCTGGGTCTTATATGAAGCATGTGCTTTCTTTTTGAAACAAGTATTTTTCATTTGACATATGACATAACACAGCCTTTTTTTTCTTTTTAAAATCAGACACTTGTTTTCCATGCCTCTCATCCAACAGCTTTTTACCATTTTCTTCCCTATTCCCTTGTGTAAAGTTAAAGTGTGTTTTCAGCTGTCCAAAGCCATAAAGTTCTCATTGCTGTGATTGCATTCTCTCTGTGGTGAATAGCAGGCCTGAAGATAGCTTTAGTTGTCTGCTAGAAAAACAGTCTTTGGCTTTCTGAAAAAGAGGTAGGTGAAAGCTCTACCACTTCTGCATCCAAATGTAATCACCATTTGTTTCCAGAGAACCTCCATTTCACCTGACCAGGAGAGGCTGGGGAGAATTTCCCGTGAGAGTGCAGATACATTTCAAGGACAGCCAGAACAAGAGGATTGATATCATACACAATTTGAAGGTATTTGAACAAAATGCTTTTAGAGAAGGGCATTTGAATGAGCTCTCCTGAATAATCTGGAAGAGGCTCTGCTTGTGTGTGTGTGTCCTGGTGGTTATTTTCACATGAACAGTTATGCTGGAGAATCAAAAAAGATCCAGGAAAGCCTCTTACCTTGGCTGTATTGGAGTCGATGCAGTAGCCAGGGAACCCAGCCTTACAGCAGCTGGAGTTGATTTTGCTCAGAACAGCAAAGCATTTACCTGTTTTTTCCCTACAATTTGAGATTTTTATCCTGCACCCACTGGCTTTAACCTGACAGGGCTGCAGGGCTGTCTTTCTGTTGGTAAAGTGACTGCTTTGTCTGCTCTGTTCCTTCAGCACTTGCACATATCAGCTAGTGATTATCTCTGGTGTTAGAGTGGGCAGGGAGGGCTGAGATTCCCCATTTGGTCCATGTTCTTTCAAGGAGAGCTTTCTTTTCCAACCCACTCACTCCTGCAGCATTCAGTGAGATTTATATTATGCAGCAGTGCTGGAAAACTAGGCCATTGTTCTTGTTTTCCTTTTAATTAATAGTCCCTGGCATTAGCAGACTTAAGTCCTGAGCTAGTTTAGTCTCCTGTTTCTTTGAGCACCATTAATTTTATTTAACTCTGCCTGCATTAATGAATTTCATGCTAATGTAGATACCTCATTGCAACCCCAAATATAGACAGTAGAGGAGGTTGAAAATATTCCCTTGCAACTTAGGGACATTAATGCAGGTGATGAGTAAAATATAATTGTGGAGATACAGCTTGGGGAGAAATTGTAACACTGTGATGGACAGTGAAGGAAGCTCCACCTACAGAAGAAAACTGAGCCAGTCCTTGGCACACAGGAGCTCATATCAGCAAACCTTTGCTGCTCGTGTACTGAGCCTGTGGCTGCTGTGAGGGGATATGAGTGAGCTGAGCACTCCTCTGTGACTGGCAGCCTGTCAAACCCAGCTTCTCTCTATAGGTGTCTTAATAGAGGCTTCTGGGATGTTATGCCTCTTTATCAGTTAAATATCAGTTATATCAGTTAAATAACTGTGAACAGGTTGTTTATTCAGAAACTATAGTGTAAACATAGCCTTCGTGCTGGTCAGTTTAAATCTCTGAGTTTTTCTCATTATTATCTCATTATATTGATATGAGGAATAAAAAAGGGCACTGCTTGAGGACTCCTCTTAGACTGGAATAATATTTCCTCAACAATCTCATTTCTGTGAGCTTTTTTGGTCCTTTCTATTTTAGTGTGGGCTTTGAGTCATGGTTGGCTTTTTTGCGGAAGAGGGGCACTTAACACAGCATGCAGATTTCTGACCCTGTGGCCTCCAAAAATTGGATGTGCTGCTGCTCAACTTACACAGTTTGAACTCCTTTCAAACAATTTGTGTTGTAAATTATATCTAATACCTTGCTTTGCTCTGGTTAATTTATTGTATTGTTTTACCCAGTTGGACAGGACCTACACAGGCCTGCAGACACTTGGTGCAGAAACGGTGAGTCAGAGGGTTGTGGGATGGCTGTTGTACTTTGAGTCCCTGAAGGATGTTTAAAAGGAAGAGATACATAGGACTAAGCACAGAGTCAGACCCATTTGATTTCACAATTTCTAGAATGTAGATTTTGCTCTCTTGTTGGATGAAATGATTATGACACCTTGTCACTATTCATGAAAACAATCATTTTTTCCCCTTCCTGGTTCAGGGGAGACTGTTTCAGCTCTTCTTTCAGAAAGAACTTAGTTTGTACTACAGTTTTAATTTGTATTTATTTTTCAAGCTTTTGGTACAAGATGTTTTGATTTGCATTCTGATATGCTGCTCACACATAAAGAGTTTGAGGGATCACCCAACTATCCTGCTGCAATTTTGCTGTATATTAAGTACTTCTAAATTTCTGTGTCTGTCAAATTCAGTACCTTAATGGAAAATAAACTCTTAAAATAGATAAATGAATTAATAACCCCTAGTTTGCTATATTCCCAAATGTGTCTTGATATTGTTTTCCCCTTGTTGTATTGTAATGAATGGCAATTTTTATGGTGAAATTGCATTACTTCAGCTTTTCAGTCTGTGGAGGAAACATTAATGTGACATGTCTAATGTGATTAAAGAACACTTTTGAAGAGTAGATCGTGTGGTGTGTTTCTCAAGGTCTTACCAAAAAAGCCAGAAAAGGCAAGCCGCAGTTTTGAGCCTGTCCCTAAGGGGGAATGCAGCCCTTTCCTTAGTGGGGTGCTTGTAGCTGGGCTCTGTAATCCTTCCAGTGTTTACTATTCAGATTTCCCCATGGACTGGGAGATGTGCTGTTTTACTCTGAGAACTAAATATTGAAAGGTTTTTTCTTAGCTTGGGTGCTGCTGGATCTTTGGGAAATGTCCCTGAAATGAATGGAAGTGTTATGCAGATGGGAAAAAGAAAGAGAGAGGTTTCTAGGCATTAAAATAAAAAGGCATAGTTGTTTTCACTTCTAATATCTTTGCCTAACAACCAAACACTGATGTCCTTTCTCCTGTTTTCGGAAGGTAGTGGATGTGGAGCTCCACAGGCATTCCCTTGGTGAGGAGTATCTCTTCTCCCAGTCTTCAGAGTCTGAACTTTCTGATGTTCCTACATCTTTATCACTGCCATTGAGTATTCCAGCACCAGTCAAAGCTTCTTCACCAATTAAACAGTTACGAGACTCCAGCCCAGATGCTTCTGTGGACAAAGGTAAAGCAAATGGGTGTCAGTGAAATTCGAATTCTTGGAACTTCAGCTCTTCTGGATACCTCCTCTTTATTGCTCTTATGCCTTAAAGGTTGCCCGTGCTACCTTGCTCCTTGCTCACCCCGGATGGTCGTTTCCTCAGTGTGTTCTGAAGTATTCCAAAATTGTTATAGATAATTTGATTGTTGGTTTTTGTTTGCTTGTTTTTTTTATCTGAAGCTTATGCAGGCTCTGTTTTGCTAAATGTAGTGAATATGGAGCAACAGCAGATGCAGGTGGAAATAAGGTGTTTGAATAGCACTTGTAGTTTTTTTCTTGGCAGACTGTTTTCAGAGGGGCTTTTAGGTTTCTGAATGTCCTATATACTTTTAAGGAGTTGGTCTAGTGGTGTGCTCAGTTATATTGGTGCCTAACATGAGCTGACTATGGGGGAACAAAAATCCCTACAAACTGTAGTTACTGTAGAGTTGATAAAAGTTAGAAAGAGTGATGTATGTTTGTCTGAGGGATGATGGCATTTCTGCATGTCAGAGTCTCATTCTCGCTTTCCCATGTAAGATCAGGAAATGCAGTGCCCGTGGTGGGGCAGCAGTTCATGGCTCAGGATCCTTTGGGTGGCCTGAAACAAGCTAGTCCTGGGCACACTGCTGTGACTTGGAGCTTACATGAAGTAGGAAAAGCTGTGCCTCTGTTAGCATGTAGCTTGATTTTCTGAAGCGTGTGGTGTCAGGGCTTGTGTGACAGACCTTGGTTACCAGGGCTGAGAAACAAGGGTGTCTGTTACTGTTTGCACTCCTTAGCTGAGAAACTTTGTATTTCAAAATACAGGCAGATGCAGCAAGGTCTGATGCTTTTCTTGATTTACCCCAACACTCCTGTGCTCAAACCTTGCATGGTGTGTTTCCTGGGAGGTGCTGTGATGCCATGGGTGGTGTTTGGGTTCAGCAAGAATGTCTGCTGTTTAAATGTATTTTTTTGTGGCCAAAAAGGACAAACACAACCAAATTTTAAATGCATAGGTTTTTTATTCGAACAGGAAGATTTGCAGCACCTTTATGTGAGCAGTGCTACAGCCAACGTGAAGGAAGTAAACCTACCTCCTTCTTACACTGACACACAGTGGCTTCTCTCGGCAGCTCCAGGTTTATTGATCTACATCAATTCAAGTGGATTCCTTAACCCACTCAAAAGGCAGTAGGTGGTCTCCTTGTGCTCTTACTCCAAAATATGCACTGTGAGATTCTCTGCAGAGGAGATCCTACCTTAGTCCTGTGGAGCCCTAACTGAGGACACTTGAAACTACCAGCAGCTTTTGGTCAGCGGAAGGGGCATTCCAAGAAAATGTGTAAGAAGTGACTGCTCACCTGCCACAGCTGAGCAGGCTGTGCATGCTAGCATTCTATTCTTCTGCTCCAACAAATCCAACAGGGTTGCACAGGAGGAATCCCCTATCTCCCTTTCTCCTCATTCAGTGCTTTCCACCAGTTCCTTTTCCTTCCTTTCTTCCTTCCTTCAAGAGCGTGTTTGTCATACCCGAGTTTTGTTTGTGTAGGGAAGCACAGTAAGGAATTAGATGTGTCAGCCTAAGAACTATTTCTGTTCTTTTCCCTGTTTTAATCAGGATTCTCTGGGAATGCTGAAACCGAAAGACATGCCGCGTTTTATTCCCTGCCATCTTCGATAGAACGGACTCCTACCAAGTTAGCCACACAGAAAGTTGCCTTTGGCTCTCATGGAAATTCAGCCTTTCAACCCATTGCAGCTAGCTGTAAAATAGTGCCTCAAGGTCAGAGTCCAAGCCCTGCAGAGTCACCAGGAAAATCCTTCCAGCCTATCACCATGAGTTGCAAGATTGTATCAGGTGAATGTTAGTTTACTTCCCTGAGTGCTTCCCCGTGGAAAACAAGAGAGTGAACCAGTTGGACTTGTTTTATGTCCTTCCCCTGATTTTCTGCCAATCTTTGAACATCAGGCAGTAGAAACTCTAGAATAAGGAGCTGAACACAATTCTTAATGTTCAAGGGAAAAAAATACAGGTGTGAAATGCTTCACAACAGATCAAAAGCAGGATGAGAGCTCTTCTCTCCCTGTTCTTGAACGCTTTTAATTATGAAATAGATGGTCTTGAACTGACTGCTACCCACAGAAGGGCTCAGGCAAGGACATATCTTCCATGTGGAGTATTTTTATGTAGGAAGAAGCCATTCTTCTCCCTCCTGCTTTCAGACAGCTGAGATGGATTAACAAGATTTTTTTTTCCTGATTATTGGGCATATAATTAGGTTCAACCTTGTAGACTCAAATAGTCCTCTTGTGCTTGCCGTATCTCCTCAGATGGAGCAACTTTGGTCTTCCTTTTCCAAAAGTCCACACTTGGTTGGATTGAATTGCCAGCTGACTGCAGTGAGCAATGTAACAGCTTCTGAACCGAACATGGGCAAGGTGCTGTTTTGCTTGTTTCACCTGTGGTCCCTTCCCTGCCTGGGCTTGATGCCATCCACTGGATGATGCTTTACATCAGAAAGTATTAATGTGCAGCTCACCATGGCACTTGTTGTGAAGCTGAAAGATGACTTGTTGCATCTCTTCATTTTCTGGTCTTCAGGGTAGAGAGGAGGAAACACCAGCAATCAGTATGTGTGATTTCTGGTGATCTGCTCCCAGATAATTTTCTTAAAGTGTGTCTGGTTTGGGGTTTTGTTATCTAAATTTCATTATTGTTCCTTGACATCTTAAAACTGTACTCAGGTTGATTTACTTTTGAACTTATGGCTAGTGCTGCTTTCTTTCTTTATAAGCTCTTCTCTTGATTCTCTTTTCTCAAGGCTTCCCAGAAAGCAAGAATTACAGGGGCCATCCTATCTTTCTTAAAATCCTTGGACTATTGTCTCTTGATTTTTGCTTTTTAAATGTTACTCTGCTAAATATTTTTCCAAGGTTCTGCTGTCTGCTGAGGAGATTTCAGATTTCAAATCAGTTTATAAAATGTGGGGATTTTACTTAATCAGCCTTTATGTTCTGGTTTAATTGTCAGTCACTGCCAAGAAAGTAGATTACAGGCAGTTGAAGTTTGGTGCTTGCTACTGTCTCTTTTCTCTGATCACTTCCTTGCCTGTTCTTTTCTCTGTATCTCTTGTTTACCGCTTCATGCAGCTTTTTTCCTCTCTAGTGTTTCTCTCTCTCCTGGCCCTGTTACCCAGAAGTTGCACATTTTACAGTTTGATTTCAAGGGTTTCTGCTGTAGTTAGTGAAGGTACTAGAGTGCTCATGCCTGCCTGATGGCTGCTCTATCACACAGCCTTTTGATGTAAACCACTCAGTTCCCAGAAGGCTCTGAATGCCTGTACCACGGGCTGCACAAGGGGAGGAGAGCTCAGCTCTCTCCCTTCATCTCCTTGGATGCACTGATCTTGGCAGTGAGAATGATGTAGGTAATATCCCTCAGGATACAGGGATGGACCAGATGGCTTCTCAAGTTCCCTTGAGAACCCTGCTTGTCCTGGTAGACAGAGCGTGTCCAGGGTAGGTATGAGCCAGAGTGCTTTAGATGCCTTTTCCTTTCCTTCTGTCTCCTCTTTCCTTCTCCAAGTCCTGTCATCTCACTCAGACTGGGAAATGCGTCCTCAGAAAATGTTCCTTGTCTAAGCCATTTAAAAAAGTACTACTATTGCCATGTTTTTATGTTCTGACAACATTTACAAGCTAGAAGCATTGGACTTTTTTTCTTAAGGTTCTCCAATATCGACCCCTAGTCCATCTCCGCTACCTCGTACCCCAACGTCCACTCCGGTGCACATGAAGCAAGGCTCTGCTAGTTCAGTCATTAATAATCCGTATATTATTGTGGACAAGCCTGGACAGATGGTTGGAGCAGCAGCCACAAGCACAGGTGTGTAGTGTGATCCCAGAAGGCAGTGGCTTAGTCTTACCCCTTCGAGTTTATTCTCCCTCTAAAATGATCGGCACAACAGCAGTATTTCAGCTTGTGAAGATGGAAAAGTACTCTGCAGAGAAAGAGGAAGGTGATGCTGGTTTGCACAGCTGCCCTATGTGACACGGTTAGGGGTATCTCAGACTTGAGCAGAACTTCCTTTAGGGAACAGCACAGTGTAAGGCCAAACAGATAATCACAGATACCTCTTCAAAGAGAGCCTGTTCTTCACATGCAGAAAGGAAAGAGGAGAAAGTGATGTGGACAGTAATGCACAGAATTAGATGGGAACAGCACACAGGTGGTTGGGTGACAACTGTATCATGGAGCTGGGCAAAACACATGGAGAGCCTGGCAGATCAGTTGTAGGTCCCAGTGGAGTGCAGTGGATGTGTTGAACCCCACTGACCAGGAGAACACCATGGCTATTTGTTACTGCTCTCAGCTTCTCTTTGGTCTGTTTCCAGCCAGTTTGGATTCCTCTAACTGGATTCCCTCTGGTTACAAAAGCCTGGGGTGAGGGGGCAGGACTGAACTGCAGGACACAGATGATGGGTATGAGAGTCAATTGGTAATCTTTGTGCCAGGGCTGGAGAAAAGGTCCCTTAGAAGCCATTTATTTGTTGGGATCTGTGGCCAGGAACTGCTGTCTATTTTAAAACACACTTGTTTGTGTGTGTGTTTCCCAGCATCTCGAAGGATCCCCAGAGCCATGTGAGGAAGTGCAGCATCCATGTAACACAAACCCTTTGCTGGGTGTGGATGGAAAGGGCAAAAAATCTGCTTTTCCTGACAGTTCCTCCCTTTTTCTGAGGGAACACAGCTGTCATGTTCATTTTAACTTCATCACAGAGGAAATTGGTGGGGGGAGCATAGTTGTATCTGAATTTTTAAAGTATGTTTTGCTGTTTTCGTGGTAATACTGAAGCTGTTTCACTGACAGGGCTTTATTAATAGGGGGTTTTTTTTGTTAGATGGGGGTTTGTGCCTTTTTTCTTTTCTGTTTCTTTACCTCCAGCCTGACTGTCTACTCTGCCTAAGTGGTTTGTCATGGTTTGAGTAACTTCTGAGTTCTTCTGGTAGAGGTTTGTACATGTACATCTGTACATGCACCCAGATGGTTTGGACATACAAGTCTTGGTGCCATTAAAGGTGCAGTTTCCCACCACAGTAATGTAATTTCAGACTGACCTGGCAGAAACTGCTGCCCCTCCCTCCCTGCACTGCTGCAGCTTCCCCTGTATCCTGTGTGAGTCAGATCAGATCAGTGGCAGAGGGGAAAATGGATACCCTCCTCACCCCAAACGGAGCTTTCGTGTTGGAGGGCCTCATCACCAGACCCTGTGTGAGGGAGCAAGGAGTATGTGGGGCTGGCTTTTTGGCAATAGCAACCAGGCTGGATTGAGTGTACTGTGTCCTACAGACAAAGCCACTGGGATGTTTCTGGTAATGCTGCAGATCATATTTAAAAATAGAAGTGAGATCTTCATGCTCTATGAAAGCTAGTCTTCCCAAAACCCATGTTTTCAGAAATGGCTGCTTATTTACTTGTAAACTTAAGTGCAGACTGTATGAGAGACTAATATTTGTTTTCTTGAGTGTAATCCATGACTTTGATGTCTCTTGAACAAACAAAACTAACAAACCCACTCAACAGCAGCAGTACCACAACTGCTGAGCTGCAGTGTTTTGTATTACACTGATAATAAGTTTACTACTGAACCCCCATCCATCTCAGGGGTCAGGAGACTGCTGGTGGCACATGTATTCATCTGTCCATTTAGCAAGAGCAGTCTTCCACAGAGGACCCAATGCCTTCATTCCTTATTTCTGTTTCTTCCTTTCCCCTACTCACTTTGTCCCTTCTCCTTGTTACTCCTCACTTTGTCTCCCTCCTTTTCTGGCCTTCCTTCTCCTTCCCACTGCAAGCCTTCCTCCATGCCAGTGTCCAAGGCTAGTGTAGGTTCAGAGGGCTTTTGGGAAACAGAGGACTTCACATCTGCAGCAGCAAGTTCTGCCTGGTGGCTCGTTTACTGTCCTCATTTTGCACCTGTAGCCGATATCCTCGGCCACCCAGGCGGGTGCCTGACCATTTACTTGCAGCACACAGAGCTCTGGGTGAAAAGTGCCTTCTCTGGGGCATGGACTCTGCAGGTGGAAGTTCAGTAGTGGGTTTGGTTTGTGCCCATGCCAGCTCCCACTGATGTACCTCCTGGACAACCCAGTGGAAATGCAAGGCTGTTTTCTTGATAGAAGAGGTCTCGTGTGTGCAGTGGCCCTGCCACTCACCTGACATCTGCTTTATTTCCTGGTGCACAGGGAGCCCAACCAGCAAACTGAGCAGTGTCTGCCAGGCCTCTCATGGAACTGGATCTCCTGTGTCAAAGACCCATGGGAGCAGTTTTGTCACCTCAGCTGTCAAGGTAATGTTCTCATTAGGTGCGTACTTATTTGAAGTCCAGCTTCCTATTAAATAGGGCTTTTTAGTATTATAAATGCTGCATTTCAGGAAAGTTCCTTTGATTGTCATTTCATATGAAGGTTTACTGTGTCTAACAGATGGAGCCATATGAGAACATGGTGATTATACAAGATGATAGTGTCACTTCATGCAGCCCTAATTAGACTTGCCTACACATCTGTTAAAGGCACTGCTCTTTTGCTTTTCTAAAAAAATCCATGGAGGGCATAGCTCCCAAAAAGTCTTATCTTTCAAAAAGGCTCTTCCGTACCTGACTTTGATCTTCTTCAGTCTGTTAGTGACAGAGTGTGATTAAACTAGAGGTGCCTACCTCAAACCCTTCACTCTGTTCATTATTTTTGTGCAGCAGCTGCTCCTAGCAGCCTGAAAATAACTCATTTAGCAGTTTTACAACTGCCTATATTTAGAAAAATGTTTGTGCAAACAGCGGAGTAACATTTGGATGTGTAAACAAACAGCAACAAATACAGTTCGTGCTTTTGATCTGCAAAGCCCAAAAGGTACAGAGCTGAACTGTCTCACATAAAATCTCTCCCACATCTTGTGCTAGGAATGATATTTCTGGCAGGGAAGTGTCGTCAGCGAGGCTCTGAAAGCAGCTGGTGGGTGTGCTGAAAACAGGAGCGTTTCCCTGTCTCCAAGCCACAATATTAATGCAGGATATGTTGGGGGGAAGGTTTGCCAGTCAGCCTGCAGAGAGCAAATCACTTTACATTTGGAACTGAGATTCTTCCTGTGCCTGTTGGGGAAAAAGACAATTGTTGTCTGAAGCAGTTAGTTTGCAGTAGCATTTTAAGTGTCAGATGTGCAGCTAGTTAGCTTTTAAAAGCCTGTCTGCTCAGATGAATTTCACTTTACTGTGTTGAAAATCATTAATTAATCTTTATTTTTCCCTGATTTGGGGCAGTTCCTTCTGAAGAGTTTCTAATGAGTCAAAGTAGACATGTGTCATTATAACAATTGAATTTTGTATTTTCAGGACAAAGTAAAAAACTCAAGATACTTAAAAAAAAAAAGAAAAGATGTAAAAGTCATACTTCTGTGAACAGGAATGTATTTTGGTTTATGTCTTCTGGTTGGTGAAAAGGTGTAATTTTATAGTTTCTTTAAAGAGGCTGTGTGTTTTTATGCACTCTAAAATGCCTGATATGCAGCTACGGTTGAGAGGACTGGTTATGCCTCTAACCTTGTCTTCACCCCTCTCCCTTACTGCTGGCAGTTGTGCACAACTGGTAGCAAACAGGGCTGTGGTGAACCAGAGCAGACAATCAATCTGCTTGAAAACTAATGTGTTTTCAGCCATGTGTGTCAGTACAAGGAAGATGTCAAGAGTATTAGGTTGGAGTCTGGGGAATTGATTTCTGGTCATGATCCAGCCCAAGGATGGGCCAAGTGATTGTGAAGCCATGGCTTTAGAGTTCACATTGGTTGTAAAAGAGAACAATTACACTGTAACAAACTTCCTCAAATGCATTTGATTTCTCTACCAGCCTCAGATACAGAAGTCCCACGTGCATGATTTTGTAGGTGTGTAAATGGTTTTTTACTCTATTTAATTACACAGCTTTGTCATTTCCAGGGGGGTTCTGCCTGGAAAGACTGCATGCCAGTGCATCGTTCCAGTTAGAGGAGAGCATAAATTCATCTGAGAGAATATTTTTTCCCTTCATAACTTTTTTCTTTTTTCATTGTCTTCTCTCTCTGAGATGGTGTATGGAATCATATAATGACTGAGGTTGGCAGGGACCTCTGGAGATCATCCAGTCCAACTCCCCTGCTCAAAGCAGTGTCAAATAGAGCAGGTTGCTTGGAAATGTGTCCAGCTGGATTTTGAGTATCTCCAAGGCTGGAGAGTCCACACACAGCCTGTCTGGACAGCCTGTTACTCTGTTTAATCACTACCAACAACAACAACATTTTTCTTATAATTTCCCTTATTTCAGTTTGTTCCCATTGACCCAGTCCTTTCATAGGATACCCTTGAATGTTGTTTGCCTTGACCTTCATTACACTTTCCCATCAGGTATCTCTATGCATTGAAAAGATCCCCCCTCAGTCCACTTTAATTTTACATTAAATGCTTTGTGTAAAAAGCTGGTCAGAGAACTAGTCGATTTCTTTTGCCTGCATATGATATGGTAAGAAACAGTTACTGCTGTGGGAGATGTAGCTTTCCAAATAAAATTTCCTTTGTAGGTTCTGTTAAGTAAATTAGACTCCTTTTACTGAAGTGTTGACCGATTTTCAAAATATCTCATTTGCACAGGTAATTTGGCCTGCCCAGGTGGTCCATGCTGCCCTTTATTAGCAGTCAGTTGTTTTATTTCTTATATTAGACATTTCACTGATTTTTTTTTTTTTTTTTTTAAAATGTCTTCCTATTCACAGCAGGAGGATTCTCTTTTTGCCACAATGCCACCCCTGTGTCCCATTGGGAGTCATTCCAAGGTGCAAAGCCCCAAATCGGTCTCTGGAGGACTTGGAGCTTTTACAAAGGTATTTCTCCTGGCTTTTGTGCTGGGACAAGGAGCCCAATAGTGTCATTTCATGCCAACTTGTGCCATAAACGGTGTAACTCCAGTGCCTGGAAAACTGTTACTGGAACCAATGTATCTTGCTGCCAAGAGCTCTCTAGCACCTCTCAGAAATATGTCTTGTATTCTTGTCTTTCCCTGTGGCTCTGCTGTACCTGTCATCTTTCCCTTTATTACCTCTTTCATCCTTTCTGTTTTTTCTTTGAATTGCTGTCGCATTGAGGCTGATATTTTAAAAGCTGTTTTAGTGGGATACAGTAAAAGTAAACTGCAGTAGATCTGTCAGAAGCTTCTTAAAAAATGATACAGTGATTTCTAAATCTCTGATGTTGCCACTTCTGATAATGTTTCCTTAAATGCTACCATCCAGAATTTAAAGTTGTTTCTAACAATATTAAAAGATCCAAGTAAAAGGTGGAAGAATATTTCCTGCCAGTTACAGTACCTGCAGCAATCTAACACAAAAAACCCCCAAACAGCCTTTGAGTTGCTGCCCTTAGTGTTTAAATGTAGGGCCTATCCCAGAGAAATGTAAAACATACACACAAGAGAATAACATCAGCTATAATATTTACAGTATCTATAGCTATTATACCAGTTGTAATTTTGCAGGATAGAAATAAAAAAATCAGGTTCAGAAGATGGTCTGAGCAGGAAGTTTATTTTAAAACTTTAATGTGTGGTGGTTTCATGCTGAGATGCAGGATCTGAAGTCAGGCCTGGCCAAGTCCCCTGTCGGTATGACTACTAGCTGTAATATTACCAGCAATTTCTGTGGCTTGGTGATGCCTGAGCACGTCTCAAATGTGGAATGCTTTGTAAATACAGACACCACCCCACACACTTGTGTGTTGGGAGCAGTCCTGAGTTATAGTCCGTTTGGTGGTGGGAACCACAACTGTTGCCTGCCCTTCTCTGCTGACAGGCTGTTCCAGGAGGGATCTTCAGTGATTTAAGGAGTTTGCTTTTCTTACTGCTCTCTCGTTCTGTTTCCCAGGTGATAATAAAGCAGGAGCCGGGCGAGCTGCCCCAGCAGCCGCAGCTCCCGGGGTCGGGCCCGGCGCAGCCCTCGGTGCCACAGTATGTCACTGTCAAGGGCAGCCACATGCTGGCCCTGTCTCCACAGAAGCCAGTCGTGAGCACAGGCGAGGGGACAGTGCAGTCTAAGGTATGAGGCACTTGGGCACCTCTGGTGTGGTGTGAGTTGTTTGTCTTGTGGGTTTTTTGCAACACTTGGTGCTGCTCGCAGGTTGGCAGCGCCGTGGCCGTCTGGTTTCCCCATGTGCACAGAATGGCTGGTATTGTGCTTCCATGTAGTCCTTGGGAAGGGAGCAGGCTGAGCAGGCACTATTGCATTTCTCTGTGTACAGGGACAGCTCCTGCTTCTGTCCAACCTGTTGCAACAGTGGGGTGAAAGTGCTTTTGAACTGTCAGCCCAGAAAGTTGGCTGCCATCATTAGCTCTTTCTGAAAATCATTCAGGTCTTTTTGTAAGAGAAGATAAATTCTTTCCTAGGAATGCAGGTCTGCAACACAAGAGAACAGGACAAATAGAGAGCAGGGTGGAGACTGAGCCAGAACTAGCACTGGGTAAAATCAGTCCTACTTGAGTGGCAACTCAAGTGTTTCATTGTAGGAGTTGGGCCAATGCAATTCTGCTATGACAGGAGTGGGACAGCTTCTGAAAAGGCACACTGCAGTGACAAGATGACAGATGTGTCAGAAATTGTCTCCATTCTTGCCTGTTTCCATTGTGGATGGAGTCAAATGATGTGCCAAGAATGAGAGATTACATACAGAACTTTCATGTTTGCATACGTAAATACTTATTTGCATTCACAACAGTTCGTTGTCTTTTTTCTGCCTTATTTCCTTGTTTGGGCAGGTAAGCAAACTCATGTTTCCCTGCAGTTACTGTCAACACACAGAATTGAAGCACTTTGTGAATTCTGCTTTGAGGCCATACTTTTCCCAGGGAATCTGTTCCCCTGAATATGTTGAAACAATTTCTCCATCTCTGTAGTTTGCCAAGGCAAGCTTTATCTTCAGCTGGAACTAAGCCATTGCTTATATATCAGAAAAAAAGGAAAGGTCCTGTAATTTGAATGAACTTAATCTTTTGTGGGTGCTCTGAAATCCTGATTGTGTTTAAGAGTTTATCGTTTTACTTGGGATTGGCCCCTTGCCGATTTAATTTTCTTTCTGAATGAATAGCTTCTGTACTGACTAGACATGTCTGAAATGAGATGGAGGTCGTGTACCACTGAGAATTCACACAGTTGCTCTTGCCAGCAGCACATCATCCAAGCCTTACTTGTTGCAGGTTGTTGGCGTCCCAGTTGGTTCTGCGTTACAGTCGACAGTGAAACAAGCAGTGGCTATCAGTGGTGGCCAGATACTTGTGGCAAAGTCTGGCTCTTCAGTAGCAAAAGCTGTTGGTTCGAAGCAGGTTGTGACTCAAGGTGTAGCCAAAGCCATCGTGAGTGGAGGCGGAGGGACAATTGTTGCTCAGCCTGTGCAGACTATAACAAAGGCACAGATTTCTACCACGGGAGCTCAGAAAAGTACATCTCAAGGCTCAGGTAGAGTAATTTTACTCCTTGTTAATAGCTCATGATGGGTCTATAGTGATTTATTCAACTGCAAAAGAACTGTATTTGAAAAACTTGAAAAATTAGTAGAGAGCTCTGTAGGAAAGTTCAGGCTGACTGAGATTAAAGAAAATGTTAACTTATTATCTGTAAGAGGAAAGAGGGAGCACACAGCTTTAAAATATGCAGGGGTTTGTGAGTGGAGATCAGATAGATATGCTGGGGAATGTGCTGGAGACCCAGTAGATTTTCATGGAGCCAGGTCTCACGTTTTTGCCTGGCATTATGGTCCTTAGCTGCTCGAAGGGCTCCCCATAAATCCAGCCACCAAGAGCCAGACTGTCCTTGTTGCATTTTCACATCTTCCCCAGTGCTTACAGGTACAGGAGTATGGGCAGAACTCCCTGGCTGTGTCTGTACACAGCTGGCTCTAGCTAAGCATGCCAGCTCAGGCTCTGGACTGCTGGAGAGGTGCTGTGTGGTGCCTGGGGCTGGAGTCAGCCTGTAGACCCCATGGCTGTGCTGCTTTGGCATGCAGCCATAAGTGGCACTGTACACAGAGATTATTTTCCAGACCTATTAAAAAAGTGTCTGTGCATCAGTGGTGGAGTTAATCTGAGGTTAGGCCAGCTAAGTAGGGATTATCAAGGGCTGGCTGCGTGTCACTCCACTTTCATCCTGTGCAGATTTCAGTGCTTCCTACTTTCTGCAAGCAGCAGTTTTATTTCTTCTTTTTCTTTCTTTCTAGTGATGGCTACACTGCAGTTACCAGCCACCAACCTGGCAAACTTGGCAAACTTACCACCAGGCACCAAGCTGTACCTCACCACCAACAGCAAGAATCCTTCTGGGAAAGGAAAACTGCTTCTGATACCCCAAGGAGCCATACTGCGAGCCACAAATAATGCTAGTTAGTCTTGCAGGGAAATCTAATGAGTTAAATCATGTAATCACTGCATAATTAATATGTTTACCATTTTTGCTATAAAGCATCCTGGTGCTGTGCAAGTCAGTAATGGGATGGGGTTTCTTTGTTCACAGCAACCCATATGAGGTGCTTTTTAAGGCTGAGACCTCACAAGTGGCTTTTGTTTCCAATGAAACTGCTTTTCACGCAGTGCTCTCAATGCAAAAACATTTTTTGTTAATAGGCGTGTGAGTCAAACTGGCTGTGAAATACCTGGAGAATAGCATGCTAAGATAGTTGTGAGGGGCAGTGCTTAGTTTATAGTGTGCTGTTGCTCTAGAGAAAGAAAGCTGCAGGCTTTGGACTCTGCAGATAAAAAGATGTGTCATGACCCTTCTCCAGAATGCTATTCTTGAGACTGGGTTTGGGATGGGAGATGGATTGGGTGTAAACTTTTTGCTTCCAGTTCTGATTTAGCCTGCCTGAGGTATTGTGCAGTTTAATATATGAGGCTGGAAATATCAGCAACACAGCAATAGAGTACCTATCATGGAAGAAGTAGATAGTCTTGCTGGAGGTATTTTTGGGTTGTAGAACTTGTGGTGGGAGCCCCTTTGCTTGAGATTTAGAGAGGCAGCTGGGTCAGTCCAACTTTGAAAATCTCACAGGCATTGAGGAAGATTAAATACTTGTGATTTTTATGACAGAGCCATGAGTATTTTTTTACCCTTTCTTCTTAATGAGAGACTGCAGAAAAGTCACTGTTCAGCCTGTTCCTTCTGGAGGCAGAGCAACATCAAACTGTCACTGCAAATTACCACTGCTTGGTATCCAATGATTCAATTGCATTGAAACAGCCAACAAAAGTAAAATTAAGAAGCCAGTGGGATTCAGATTGTTTTTAGGGCTTCTGTTGCAGATTCATAACCTGCAAAATAGTGATGGAAAGATTGGTCATCTGTTGGATAGCATTTTCATTTGATAGAGCTTTCCTTGCCCCCCCAGCCCTCCTTTTGTTCATAGTGTTTGCTGAGCTGTAAGAGAGCACAGCAGCACATCTAAACTGTTCTGTACTGGGTAATAATGTCACTTGGCTACAAAACATGTGGCACCAAATATATTGCCAAGTGTTTTCAAATACTTGTATATACAGGCATGCTTTAGCAGCTGACCCTGTCTGATTACCAAAGGGTCAAGCATTTTCCTCTGGTTACAGATCTTCAGTCTGGTTCTTCTACGAGTAGTGGAGGAGGAGGAGGAGGAACCCAAAGCACAAGCAGTAATTTGTCACAGCACCTCACCTATACATCCTACATCCTGAAGCAGACGCCCCAGGTCAGTGGCATAAGCATCTCAGTTGAAGCACATTGGCATTTCAGGCTGCAGTGGTGTTAGGTGGAAGTCCTGTGGTTCAGTTGTGCACAAAACATTCTTGGATTATGGTATCTAGATCTGTTTAACTTTTCTCCCCATCTGCTTCCATCAGAAAGTGTTCTGTAGCAAGAAGGTTGTGTCTAGCTCTTAAGTGAAGAAGCATCCACTGTAATTAGCAGTGCCTCGTTTCAGAAGATGAGATGTTGTTGCATTGTAGCCACAGGCTTCTTATCCTGTATTGACACTCCTAGATTTCTGTTGACTCTTAACTGTGTTTCAAAGTCCTGACCTTCCTAACTTATTTCTGGATCAGGGCACCTTTCTGGTTGGCCAGCCTTCTCCTCAGAGTTCTGGGAAGCAGCTGACTCCAGCATCAGTTGTTCAGGGCAGTGTAGGAGTTGGAGCATCTTCCACACAAGGACAAGCCCTAAAAGTGATAACTGGACAGAAAACAGCTCTGTTTACACAGGTAATGTGCAAATGAAGGGTTTCTCTCTTATCAGTTAACTTTTGTCAAATAGAGGCTAGGAACCACAGCCACACATTTGAGAGCATTTCCTTTTGCAGTTGCTTGGTTTCATGTGGGTTTTTGAACAGTTATGATGCTGGCTGTACTGTGATGAGGAAAGCATATCAGACTACAGATTTCCAGCTTGCTTTCTCTTCTCAGAGAGGGTCAGCTTCCAAGCTGTGTAAGCTTGGTTTGTAAATGGGCTCTGTGATTTCCTGGTGAAATGGAACTGGAAAACTGAATAGAGTCAGGTGCAAAAATGTGCTTAAATATTTGAACCTTAGAAATGGGTCACCTTCTAAAGCTGTTAAAAATCTTTGGTTTAGTATCCCTTTTTTTAAAAACTACCTTTTCTTCTCCTTCTTTTAAAAACTACCAAGTAGTCCTTATGAAATTCAAACCACAGAAGAGTATTTCTAATTGATTATCCAAAAATCAAGATTGATAGGCATATATTTGCAAAGTCAACAGTTTGAAAGGTGATTTCTGAGGTGATAATTTTGTTTCAGTTATTATTGCCAGAATTTGATTTTTCCAAAAGTATTTTGAAAATATTTGCTAGCAATAGAAAAAGCATTTGTCTTGTTTGTTTTGTTGTTGTTCTGTTCTGGTTTGTTTTTTTAAGTAACTTAAAACCCAAACAAATAGACCTTTTTGCTTATGCTGCATTCTTAAAGGCTTCATCCAGTGGACAGACATCACTGGTGAAAATATCAGATGGGTCTATAAAATCTGTGCCTGCCTCATCCCAGCTTTCCAAACCTGGCACCACTGTGCTGAGAGTATCAGGAGGTGTTATCACCACAGCTGCTGCTCCTGCCGTGGCCCTTCCCACAAATGGTGTGACCCAGGTGAGAGAGAACATTGCCAATATTCTGTAATGCAGTGTTTGCACTCTAGCCCTGCCATCCCAGGAAAGGACTTTGTCTGCTTTTTTCCCCTGTTGGTGTTCTTCCCCGTCAGCTTTCAGGTGGGTCTGCTCTTATTTGTACTAACCAGGCTGTGAGTCTCTCCTGAGATCACAGCCACTCCAGTGCATAGTGCCCAGTCTGCAGCCAGCAGGTTTCAGAGACCTGAGTTTGTGCTCCTTGGTCCTGGCTGTGTTCAAAGGATGTCACTGCTCTCCACCCCAGGGGAGCTGTGACAGTGCAGCCTTGGAAGGAGGTGGTTTGCCATAGAGGGAGGTGGGAAGCACAACATTTGTGTCCCTCATGTGAACTCCTGTGTGTGGATACAGCTATGCAGGTGCAGGTTGTCCACCTGAAGTGGAGTTGCAGTTCATGGGGTGGGCAGGAGGCAGCAAAACAAAGAGTGAATGATTCACTCTGAGGGTTCCCCTAGCCTATTTCTTTCTATTAGCCCCTAATTTTTGCCTCCCCACTGCTATTGGCTGTGGGGAGGCAAAGATTAACCAAGTGGAGATTTGACACCAGGCTGCCACAGCTGTATGTGCCATCATTGTGTGGGAGCTTTTAGGTATGAGCTTCAGAACCTCTTGCTTCTCAATGGTGGGTAGATAAATTTGGTTTTGCTACGTGTAGATATTACCTTGTTGTGCTTATTTTTGAATCACCTATGACATGAAAAGGAATTTGTTGTTCTTCTCTGCCTCTTATGCAGCAAACAGATAATGCAGGTTCCAGTTCATCATCTCCTGGAACTCCTGCAACAAAGACATCTGGACAGCAACACCAAATCTGTGTAAGCCAGAGCCAGTCTACTTCATCAGTAGTGAATAAGACTGCGACTTCCACTGTTGTAAGTGTTGCTTCCTTGATGACTACAGCAACGCCTGTGACGGGAAAAGCTACAGTATCAGGTATTACACTTCCTTCATGCCTTTCCTAGAGAAAGTTAGACTCCAGGTGTGAGTTCTTTAGATGTCTTCACTTTAAGTGGAAGAATATAGAGTCACCTGCATTTGTGAGTGTGTGAAAGTAAAGTTGTGCTTTCTAAAACATCTTACTAGCATAACTTTTGGCCTAGCCAAGGAAATGTCGTATTAATTTGGCATCCTTTTGGCATTGACTGTATCTGTTACAAAAAATAGCCCAAGTTGCCCTTTGGCATTGGAGAGAGATTTTAGTTTTTGTGCCAGGTTCTCACTAGAAGATGCATTGTGCCTATTCAGGAGCACAGTGTGTCGCCGAGTGCAGAAACTGTCAAGGTACCAGCAGTTCTACAGACTTGATTCATTTGTGAAACTCCACTGAACTCAGAGAGAAGGTGCATGAGCAGAATTTGTCTGTGAGGCTTTGCATCTGCTCTCTTTGGCTTGGAAAGAAAAGAGATGGTGATTAGAGGGAACTGAAGCCTTTGAAGTCAAAATCCATTAAGTACAGTAAAGTACTGGATGTGGGATGTTTCAAGGTAATAAAGATGGACTTGCCCTTATGTGGAGGGGAGTTCTCCTTATTCAGTTTTATTGTATTCCGGTATCTTTTGTGTGAGGGAGAGCAAATACAGCAGATTTGAGCGTTATGGGTTAAAATTGGCAATTTTCATTTGGATTAGTTTACCCGCTGGCATGTTCTGTTCACTTGAAGTGGCTTTTTATGAAGTGAAAGCAGAGTGAAAATACAGAAAAGAGAAAATTAGTGACACTGAGCTCATCTGACAGTGTCTTTTTGAAGCAGGTCTTCTTGTTTCCTCTGTACTCTGTCTTCCAAAGTTCTCCTTTTTTATGACTGTGTTTTACCCAGAGCTTGAAAATAAACAGTATAGGCTGCTAAGACTAACATAATCCTGCAAGAAGAAGTTGAGTATTTTTCTCTTTGCAAAGAAAGCAACAAGGGTGTTTTCTGAGGGTTTTTTGGTAGAAATACACCTTAATAAATAGCTTTCAGATTAAAATTCCCATTTAGGCATGGAAATGCAATCTAGATTTTGGGTTGGTTTGGGTTTTTTTTGTAACCTGAAGCACTGACTTCATCGTGAAAAACTCCTTCAAGGATCCCAGAAGAAGCAATGGCTATAAAACATGTTACGTCAATGTATTAACAAACAAAAGCCCCGAACAAAACTGTGTTAAAATTCTAAACATTCATGTTTTTAAAGGCAAGGTTTTGAAAATAATCTCTAATATTCCTTTGTTTTGCAAAAAGCAATGCCTCCCACCCATCAGCCTTGTAGAGTTAATTGAAAAGGTCCCTTCTTACTGGCCTTGCTGTGGTAACCTGTCACATCAGTATGTCACACACGGAGGAATAGGTAATGCTATGTGAGCCTTCTTGCCTGGAGGTGAAACCTTACTGACCAATGCTGGGCATCTTTCAAAACCAAGAGACATCTTCACTAGACCTTGTGTGTCTAGGACTTGGAAAGCAGCTATGTTTCTCAAATAATAATACAATATAAGAGAATGGAAACTTTATTTCAAAACAAATCATGAGTATAAAATTGCCATCATGAAGCTAAGAAATCTATTGTTAATGTTTTGAAATAGAAACCTATGAACTTCCACAACCTGAAGAAAAGTTAGCTATAAATTGAATGCAGTTACATGGAAAAGAGGTGGTTTAGCAGTAGAAAGGATGGGCATAGACTCAAATCACAGTGTCAGAGTGCTGGCTGTGGTGGCTTGGGATGTCATCAGAAGGAGATGGGAGATGGCATGTTGTGAAGGAGAGAGCTGGCAGACAGGTGATGAGTACTCCTCACGTGAGGGATTGTGCACAGCTTGTAGCTGTGCTGATTTGCACCAAAGTTACTGAGTGCTGCCATTCATGGTGCTGTTCGTGTCTGAATGTTCTGCTTGTTCTTTTGGCCTTGACTTTAATCAGGGATTTAGTTCAGTCCCTGCTTTAATGTACTCAATAGCCTGATGAGCCATCCTTCTGGATGTATTCAGTACGTGTTACAGAAAGACACAGAACACTCAGTTCAGGTATGTCCTTCAGCAGTCTTGGTCTTGTCACTTAGTTGGAACACGGTTGACTGTGCTCTGCTGACTGCAGTGGATGCTGTAGCACTGCGATACCTCCGTGAGAGTGGCTGTGTGAGTACAACTGAGCTGTAGTTCACTGGCTTACCAGACCCTTGAGCACAAGGTCTGGTTCTGACAAGAGTGTTTTACTCTGCTTAGCCTGCTTCAGTTGAAAGGTTTGTGTTGCATCAACTTTTGCTTAAGATTCCTTAGGTAATTATGAGATTTGCTTTACAGCTCTTAGAGTGCTGTGCAGCATGTAATACTGTGCACACTGTGGTGCAGCACTCCAGTGTTTTAGCCATCATTTGTGTCAGTAAAACCTTGTCCTGACAGTTCACTGAACTGTGGCTTGTTAAGAGGGTGGCAGTGCTAGCTTATGTGCCATCCTGGTTCAAGGAGAAAGGGAGAGAAGTAGCTGGAGATAAACTAACTGGTGTGTTTTATTTAACATTTTGTCTTCCGTTCTTCTTGCAGGGTTGCTAAAAATCCACACAAATCAGTCTAGTCCACAGCAGGCTGTTCTGACAGTTCCCAGCCAGCTTAAACAGCTCGGTGTAAACACAGCTTCTGGAGGTGTTCAGACAATACTCATGCCTATGAACAAAGGTAAAGGGCAGAGGAGGATGACAGATGGTGTTTGAAAATCCCTTTTGACACAGAGTAGCACTTGGTCACTGTTGGTCTGAAGTAGAGATAGAAGAAAATGTAGCAAGGAATTCATCCCTAAACTTTGTGCTGCAAAAACATTGTGTTGCTTCTGAACATGGTTATTTGTCAAAGTGTATAAAATTTGATTTTTTTTTTCTTTGTTGCCCCCTTTTTTTTCCACCTCCAGTTTTACAGTCACTTTCTACCAGCAAAGTTTCAGCAATTTCAGCTGTTACAGCAGCAAGTACGACTGTCCCTAGTCCCTCTACAGTATCCATCACTAAAGGTAACAAGGAATTTCTCAGTAAAATAAGTAGTAGAAATAAGCTGGTGCTGCTTTATGTAAGTGCAATGACTATGAAAGTAGACTCTGTGACTGTGAGTTCCTTAATTTCCATTGTTAGTAGGGTTTAAATCAAGCTAAAATGACACCTGGGGAGTAGGAAATCAGAGTGACTTTCCCCTCAACAAATCCCAAAGCATAGACAAGTACAGAGAAAAATGGGAATGTCCTAGAAAGCTACCATGAGTCCCATAAACATTCATTGTTTCAATGCTTATTTGCAGAAGTGCACAGAGCAGCAGGTATTTCATGACAGTGACTGCTGTCCTCAGACAGCAGCTGTGGTGGACTGTGCTGGAGATTGCTCTCCAGCAGCACCAGGTGTAGACAGCACCTGTCTGTGTGCACAGAGGGGAAGATGTACATTCAGTATTTCCCGGAATAAAGCATGGGGCAGAGCTGAGACACTGGAAGTCAAGTTCTTGCAGGGCTGTTCTGTGTCTCTCCATCCCAGTATGAGCAGACTGTCTGGTTGTTCTGGGTTGGACACGTCTCTCTCCCTGCTTCTGTCTCGCCAGAGCTCTGTCCCAGACAGGAGAAAGTTCAGATGTCAGAATCAGTGATGTCTTCAAAAAAGTTATCACTTTGAGATGTCACTTCTGGTTGACACTTCATAGCTTTCCATCCAGCTCGTTGTTTACAAAATGGCCAAGTACATTTGCAGCAGTTCAGTTTAGATCACACAGTCATATGCAAAACAGCAGCAATTGGTTATGCAGATTTTCCAAAAAGGACGAGATGTGAGCATGTTGAGCTTTGCTAGGGGGGAACATGTTCTGCAGGCTCTCTTTCTGCAGAATTGAAGGTCAGATTTGTTCATGCTTAGCAATCAGAATGCAAACAACAAAGGAAGTGATGTTATGTAAGACCCTTAGTCTTACTGGAGTCTCACAAGACACTATTTATCAAGCTGGCTGGTACTTTTTGTCTTAAAATGTGTTCTGTTTCTTTGAAGTTAAGATGGAGCCTGATTCAACTGGACAAAACTGCAGTTCTGTGGGTACTCAAGAAGGCCAAGCAGCAGTGAAAACAGAAGAGAGCTCTGAACTTGGGAATTACGTTATCAAGTAATTGTTCATTTCTCTATAAGGATTTCTGATCTTTGAAATACCAGAATATGGAGATGGTTCTAGAGATATATGTTACTTTTGACCTAGAAATGCATCATAAAATCTTGTGTCCCATACACTGCTGTAACAGTACTAATCCTGTTGGGTGGCATTTGTTTCAGACAGTGTTGTAATATTTTTTAAATGGATTTCTATGCAGAACTCATGAAAGGGGAAAAATTATTTGAAGATTTGCCATTATTTTGGGCTTTGCTAAAATCACAAGCTGCTAAAACCTCTTTATCATCCTCTGCTTGGATAATTCCCATTGCCATTGTGTGTCCTTAGTAAGGTCAAACTGCCCAGTGACATAAAGGTCAAAAAAGGGACATGTGAAATAAGTAGATCTGTCTATCTTCTGGCCTCTTTAGTCTTGTTAAAGTCATGTACTTCTGTACTTACTTAGTATGAGGGCTGCATTGCTTCAGAATTGGAGTTTAATAAGTATTTGTTCACTGGATGCTGTGAAATCCAGTGCCTTGTTTGTGATGCTCTTCCAAGTACTGTTAGTGGTTTTTCACCAGCTCAATCTGCAGAATTTTCTCTGCATATTTCTTGCACTGTGTAGGATGTTTCTTCTGCTCTTGATTCCTCCAGTGGCTGACTTTCCTGTCTCCGTGTTTTGAAGTTTTCTTATCCCAGCATATCCCTGCAGACACTATCCTGATGGAGAGTATGTGTAGGAGACAGAAATAAATCTGAAGTCACTACACACTGGAAATTATCTTCGTTATAAAATAGCTATTGGAAAGTACAGCTCCTGACAGTTAAATAGAGTGTGGCTGGTTAAAACAACTCCCATAAGTACAAAGTGTTCCAAGCAGTGTCCCATGTTCCTACTGGGCCAGCCTGCACTAGTAGGTGCATCTTATCCCTCAGAGTAGTATTGCAGCTTGCACTTAATGCAGGGATTTCTTCCAAAACTCTCTTCAATTTCTTCAGCTTGCAAATGTAGCTTCAGATGTGAACACTTCAGCAAGAGGAAGGGCTGTTTGAAATACCTTCTCTGGATTGGGGCATAACAGTTTAACCTCACACTGCTATTTGTAATGCCTTGGGGCTAAAGACTTTAAACCATGCAGTGGTTTTTGAAACCTTTTGCAGCTGATTCATTGCTTCCAACATTCTTCATTGTGATTCTTTTTATCCCTTGCAGCATAGAATATTTGGAGAACGTCCAGCAGCTTTTAACGGCAATAGTGAAGAAGGTTCCATTAATTGCTGAAAAAAGTAAGCAGTAAATGAAAAGGCTTTGCTTCCTCTTTTCAGTATATCAACAGAATGCCTTGCATACTCTGTAGCCACAAAAATTATTAAAAGGTGGAATGAGATGAAGCTATTTTCCTAGGGAGCTTACTCCAGGGGTTATTCTAAAGATACTTAGAATTAGGTTCTTCCAGTAAAGCCAAATACATTGTTATCAGGTGTTAATAACTTGCCCCTGTTTTTTGGTTAGAAACAGATTGTGTTTCTTCACATAATGGCTGGAAGTAGGTCTTCTTTTCCCTGGTTTGTCCTTAATGGATGTGCTATTTTTTTTCCCCCCAAATTTAATACTGGGGTTTCAGAGTGCTTGCAAGTACAATAAAATAGCTCAACACCGGAATGTATTTATTACTAGGGGGTTTTGGCTTCTTTTTTTTTTTTTTTTAAACAAAAGGTGGTAGTTTGCAAAAAAATGTTTTAATCCTGTATGGTACATTATTATTTCATACCTCTTGATCAGGTACATAACTGAAAATGTATCAGCTTTCTCTGGTAACTAATGCACTTTGAACAAGTGGTCCTGAAGGCTGGGTAGGGCAGACCCTCTCAAGAATAGGCAGCAGAGTAAGAGTGGGAGGCACAGTAAAGCTTTCAGTATTTTTACATTGGTTTTGGGTGGAAAAACAGCCCATAGCCACAGGTGTTTCTGTGTGTGACCAAGAGGGATTCTGGTTTTGCATCCAAAAATCGATGTCAGTCTCTCTTGGAGACAGCACAGCATTTGTAAGAATTAGTTAGTCACTGAGCCTATGAGCATGAAACACATTTTCCTCTTCCTCTCTTCTAAATAACATCAAGACATCTGTCTTACTGAAAAATAATGCAGTTCTTGACTTTGTGTTTTTTAGGTGAGGATGTAAGCTCTTATTGTGCCGGTTCAGTGGAACAGTATTACAGCTGGAATATTGGGAAGAGGAGGGCAGCCGAGGTAATCCTCTCCTGTGTTTCAATCATTAGGAATACAAGAAGGATTTCTGAATTATGGAGCCTGCCTTGTTGTTGGCTGATTTGTTTTCTGAGTCAGTCTGATACTTTAAGTGGCATCATTCCTTACTGCAAGATGCACTGATTTGTGTCCAGGTAGTGATGCAGTTTATTGTTCAGAGGCTTTCTCAAGCAGAAGGGATTCTGAAGGTCATTTTTGTGGTTATTCAAAATAAGATGGTTTTGAAGCATTTTAAAACCCAAAATGTTTGCAAACTGTCCTGTTAGCACTTTATCCTCAGCGCTCCTCTGAGGCATATTGCAGTCATGGGAAATTTATACAACTTTGTTTATCTTTTTATGGGATTATGTCTGCTTTCTGTAGGAAGAAAATTGAGGGATCTGCCATAAGCAATGCTAGTGCTGAAATAGATTGTCAGTTCACCAAAGATAAATATTTCAGTTAACCTGGACCTTTTTGTATTGTGGTTGTTATGTTTCCCCCTATCTCTTTTATAACTTTGCTGTCTTGTTGTGTAGTTTTATGGGGAAGATGCTAACACTGATTAGACCCTTTACTATGGCTGTTGCTTAAATGATTGCAGTGTTTAACCAGATTTTAAGAAGCGTATTTTGCTCCAGTGGATTTCTTGCACTATGCCATCTTAGGTATTACTTGGGAGATGAGACATTTCAAGTCAAGACAAATTTGTCTAGGCCCCTGTAAATGCATGTCCCTTTTCCTGAGACTTACTTTGGATGATAAAGCAAAGTTTAAATGACCTGTCAGAAGTCATTCTGACTTCTGGGAAGATCATGTTCCTTTTCGTTTCCTTGCAACCTGGGTTACTGTTCTGGGTTTTAGGCTAACCTTCAATGTTTTAGCCAGTGTGAGATGAGCTTTCCTTTTGGTTTGTCACAGTGGCAACGAGCAATGACAGTGAGAAAGGTCCTACAGGAAATCATAGAGAAGCATCCCAGGTTTCACAGTATTACCCCCCTGAAAACAAAGCACGTGGTGCACTGGTGTCGATGCCATGGCTACACTCCCCCTGACCCCGAGACCTTGCGGAACGATGAGGACTCGATTGAAGACGTGCTGACACAGATAGACAGTGAGCCAGGTGAGTATGGAGGGGCAGGAAGCTCCTTTCTGCCAAAGACACTGTTTATTAAATGCCTTGAGACTGTGTGTATGTGCACGTCTGTGCTGCTGCTTCAGGAGAAGGGGATTCTTACTTGCTTTTTTTTAACTCAGTTCACTCTGGAATAACAAAAGTTGGAGTTTGTAAGAGCAGGCCTACAAGAGAGGCTGTCCCTATCAGTCCTGGTGTTCTTCTGGGGCCTCTTTGGGTTTTATTGTGCTTTGGGGCCCTTGGAGGCCCAGTGTAGATAAGTCTCATGAAAGATGATTCTTACACCACAAATGTAATTTTTTATAAGTGGATACACAAAGTAAGCATAAGGAGTAATGCCCTTGGGTAAGCTTAGCCTCTCTTAAGACTTACCATGCAAACAGCATGAATGAGTTCAGGTACAAAACAAAGAAACCAAACCTGGCAGTGCCAGTGTGGAGCTCAGTGTGGGCTAGTGTCCCTCCAAAAGTGAGGTGAATTGGCTCATGTGAAGCTTCACACTTCATATTACAGCTGCTACATTCTTCCACTAGGCATAGCTCTGGGATCCCTACGGTTCATTTTACTATGTATTAAATGTACATCTTTAATTTTGTCCATTCTTCATAGTTAAGCTCTCTTGTTTCACCTTCAGATAATCCTTTTCCCAAAGCCAAATGTTTTTCTGTTCTGATCACTCAGGGATTTAAGCTATTTTACAGAAGTGTATGGAATTGATTACACCTTGCAAAATCTGGCCCTGCATTGCAGTTGTTGAAGATGGAAAGGAAGCCTTTACCCACCTTTTCATATTTTTATCTAAATCACTAAATTTGTGTTTGTCTTTGAACAAGGGAATCTGTCTTCTGATTTTTTTCTTAGAAAGTGTGATAATGCTTGTCACCATGTAAAAGAGTATTTAGTGCTACATGGTACCTACATAGGAAAAACTCCACTTCTCCAAGCAATCTGAAGAGCGTCAGACTGGTTTGCCAGTTGCCAAAAAGCTTAAAAAGCTTCTGTGAGAATGTTTGGGAGACTGACATTAGCCTGGTTTTGTTTGAAAGGAGCCTTCTTGATTGGTGTAGGAGCAGATGAGGGAGAGGACCACGAGTGTCATAAAGATATAATTAGAAGGCTTTCAATGACTGTTTGCGTTTCTGTTCATCCTTGTGTTTGGTAGGCACCACAAAAATAGCTTGCAATTACCTTAATTTCTTAACATATTTTGAGTGTGCATCTGTTTATAAACAGCTTTTCATAACCTATCATGTGTTTAATTGATTGCTTCTTTTTCAGAATGCCCTTCATCTTACAGCAGTGGAGAGGAGCTGTGCCGAAAACTGGAGGAACTACAGCAATTTCTGAAACAAGAACCAGAACACGAAGAGGAAGTAGATATTCTCAACTTTAATGAGCCATTAAAGATAAACATTAAGAAAGAACAGGAGGAGAAACAAGAAGAGATGAAGTTCTACATGGCTTCCTTGCCTGCATCAGAGTTTGTGAGGGACACTGCTGAGAAGGTAATAAGTGACTCCTAAAGCTAATTGGAGCTGCTGTTAAGCTAGTTGTGGTCTTGCATTTATTTAGTTGCCTTTTTTCATCTCTGGATTTTTTAATTAAAGTTTTTGTAAATGCCCTAGAAAAATTGGACCTTCTGACTGATGACACTTAGCTGCCACTGCCAGCAGGACAAAGGGAACTGCCAGCTGGGAGCTCATTTCAGAGTGGCTGTGTTGCAAGGCTTAGTACAGAAAAAATCATCTTGGAAGGCTAAAAACAAGGATAAATGAGGGATGAGGAGCGCTAGCACTGAATTTTTCCTGTCCCATCATGCAAAAGATTTGGACTTGTTGCTTGAACCAGTGTTGTTCAATAGCACATCCTGAGAAGGGGTTGCAGTAAAGATTAGGCCACAGCCAACTTCTGTACTGCTTGGATTTCTTCCTCCTAATTCAAATCAGGGCAAAAGAAAGGGAGAGGGAGCTGTTCTGTCACAGCAGCAGGGAGGAGAGAGAGAAGACTGACTTGGCTTGTAGGAAAGAGTGCTTGCCATTGTACCAGCAGAGACAAGAGCAGCAGGAGGGGTTTGCATGGAGCAGCTGTGGGAGAAGGAAAGGATCTCTGTCTCCACCTCACATGCTGACATCAAGGGACAAAGCTTTGGCTCTGCAGTGTATCTAGACTCTTGCTACATAGGTGACAAAGGGTACAATGAGAGCTGGACTGAGGGATAAAACACTCTTTGATGTGGAGCTTTTGTGCCAGGAGTACTGTTTAAAGTGGTTTCAGTTGCCGTAGTTGGATGCAGCAAAGATGATTAGATGGATTGAATATATGTACAGTTTTAAGATAGAGTTTCCATTCTCAATCTGACTATACCTAATGCAGCCTGGTTTTTGTGTGGACTTTGTGAAACAAAAATTAAAACTGCTTTTGTTCCTTCTGACTTTTAGAGGCATTTCTGCAGGCTGTTCTAATTTACTACAGATTTTTTTTTAAATGAAGCCTGAGCTTATACTGCTTGAAAGTTCTGCAGTGTCTGCTTGCTGCTTTTTTAACTAGCCTTTGTAATAAGGTTTTTTTTTCCTTTCCTGTTAATCTCATCTAATCTGTAGCACAACTGTACTACAACTTGAGTGTGTAATTTGATGTACCAATTTTTTTTCTCTTTTGTGTTTTATAGATAGGGATTTCTTTTCAACCTGCTGAGGTGCAAAAGAATGTTTATGCATCAGTAATAGAAGATATGATTTTAAAGGTAAGAAATTACCTAACAATAAGAACTTTTATATCATTGAATTAACTCAGTAGTTAGAAGCAAAGATGGAATATCTTTGTTAATATGCATTTATCAGATTAGGAGATCAGTCTGTCTGTCTTTCTGCCTGAATAGGCAGGTATATATCTGCCCAAAGAGAGTCATACAATTCTGTGAGTGTTTCCAGCTCTCCAACTCATTTGTTGGCTTGGACACAGAACAGTGATTTGCATATTCTCACTGCCACTAAGATAGTGACTCATTCTGTAATTTTGAAAATACTGCTTAATTTGTTCTTCCCTTCATTGCTGGGGGTGAATCTGCCAGAGTTGTACAAGACTTAACTATTTTATACAAAGTTAGCTATTTTTCCCTAAATACCTTTCAGGTGCTTTTCCTCTGTTGTCTCTGCTGGGAGACTGCTGTATTCCTGCAGACAGTAACAATTCTACCTGGTGTGAGAAACCATTTCTCTATGGTAATCACTTTTGGAAAAACACAGGAATGGTTTTGAACCACAGCTTTGAACAGCATGGAGCTGAAGTTCTTGTGTTTGGACTGAAGGCTAACACAGATTATTTCTAGCAGGACTCTGCTGTATTTTATGCCTAGGATGATTTTTGGGGTTGTTTATACAGACTGCTGCTCATCAGAAGATGAGATTTACAGAAGCTAATTGATTCCAGCTGGCAGATGCACTCATGTGCACGCCTGTGCTCTGCTCCCTGTTACTTACCATAGATGGACTCTGATACAGATACATCCATTTGTAGACACAGATTGTAACCATCAGGTCACTCCATTATAATTGTAGAGTTATGCCAGTTTTCCTGACTGAATGTCCCAGAAATCTGTGCTCTGGTCTTGATACAGCACAGAAAGCCAAGAGCCTTAATTAGCTTTTGGCTGAACCTTGGTTAAGCCAAGTGTTGGGCATACACCTGCTGGCATCTTGCTGCCCAGGCTGGGAGGTTTCTGACACAGTATCTTGACCACAAGGAGCAGCTGACAGGCATGTACCAGCTCCCAGGAGAACATCCACAGTCTGCCATGTACAAAACTAGCTCTGGTATGTGAGAGGAAGGGCACTGAAATGCTCTTTGAAGCACAGGCCCTGAACATTGGATCCACCCTCCTGTGCCCTTACTGCTCTGCAGGTCCAGAGGGAACCCAGGGTGGGCAATTGCAGTCTGAGCTCTATTGGTCTCTTTCTTTCTGTTAAATCTACTCACGTCTTAAGTAATAAAACTCACTTGGGCATCTTGAACTGCCCTCTGCTGATCGATCGAGGATTGAAGTGAGCCAAAATGTCTGCTGCTCTTACACTGATACATGACCAAATAACAAGTTCCTTTGCTCTTCTTGTAATGTTGTCTCCTAACGTTGTCTCTTGTCTCAGGCCACTGAACAGCTCATGAGTGATATCCTGCGGCAGGCGCTGGCTGTGGCGTACCAGACCACTCCTCACAACAGGTACAGCAGCTTGATTGCCCTGGCACCACTTACACCAGCACTAAGGGCTTGAATGGCTTGAGGCGTTTAGTCAGACTGTGTGTGGCTCACACCGAGAGTGAGGGTATTTATGGATGATACTCTGGGAAGATCCAAGCCTTAAAAGGGGGTTTGCCATCTCCTTAGCTCCATAGTGGCAAAGGATGGAAACATAAAGTCTGAGGCAGTATTCTCTGGTGTCACTATGCTCAAAGGCAGATGACTTGTTTCAACAGAGCCCCACTGGAAGGACCTGCTCACTCTTGTCCATCTCAGGTTACTGTGCAGGCAACTTAGCCATGGCCTGCCAGAACTTACCCTAAATAATCTCTGTATTTTACTGATACACAGTTTTCTGGCTCATATACTGAGTGATTTTTGTAGAATCATAGAATGGTTTGGGTTGGAAGGGACCTTAAAGACCATCTTGTTCCAACCCCTGCCATGGACAGGGACACCTCCCACTAAACCAGGTTGCTCAGAGCTCCTTCCAACCTGGCCTTGAACACTTCCAGGGATGTGGCATCCACAAATTTCTTTGGGCAACCTGTGCCAGTGCCTCACCAACCTCACAGTAAAGAATTTTTTTTTCAATATCTTATGATTAGGCCACATTTTGATTTCTGTTCAGTAGCATGATTTGGGTTAGCTTGAAATTGATTAAAAAAATAACACTATGAGAAAACATATTTACATAATACATATAAATATTTACATAATATATATAAAACAAATGTATATGTGTTATATACAGAAATACATACACAATGTCTCTGCTATAGAAGGTCAAGAATTAATATTTCAGCACTTGATATTCCTGTCTCAGTGCCCAAGAGGTTTCCCCCAGTCTTGAGAGTGGCTTTTTTTTGTGCTGTCATGTTTTAATGCATTTTCTCTGTTGCTCTAACACCTGTTCTCATATAATTTTTTTTAATTGATTTTTTTTCCCCTTCCCCTTTTTGATAAATTTATTGACTTGCTGCTTTATGGACATGTGTTTTTTATGTATTATAATAGCATCTTTGATGCATTCCCTGCAGGACTCCAAGAGAGATCACAGTGATGAATATTCACAAAGCCATCTGTAATATTCCCTTTCTTGACTTCCTCACAAACAAACATATGAAGATTCTAAATGAGGAACAATGAAATAGAGCAGAGAAGATGCTACAGGAAAGGTGGATTTATGACTGAAGTTGGGTTGACAAATCCAGTATTTCTGTAGGACACTTACATACATTTATAACATTGGGCTACTAGATTGTTACCTCCAATTAAAGATGCACCTTAATGCAACAAAATGATGCTCTGTTCCAAATCAAGTTGTTAAATGTCAGTGTTTACTTGGTAAGTGTATGTTCAGTGGCTGAACAAACATTGTCAGTTTGCATCAAGTTGCTAGCTGTGAGAGACTCCACAGGCCTGGTCCCTCTGAGAGAGCTCTATTGATGAGATTGAACTGGTTTTTAAGAGAAGAAATTATGCTTTGTGATGCAGTCTACATACGAGTTGGTTTCCCCATGCAGTGGGCAGGGCACTTGCTTTGTCACTCTGAGTGGGAGAAAAGTCAAAGGCAGCTTTTAAAGGTGGGTCATCTGAGTAGATGGATGGGCTAGGTTTGGCTGTGGGGGAGCAGAAAGCTGATGGCTGCAACAAATTCTGCCAGTCCTGCCTGAACATGATATATGTGACTGAGAACACAGCTGGGGAGGCTGATCAGCATCTTACTCAGCTCAGTGCCACCTAACCAAATTCCTTGTCTCTCTAGAGGAGGTGTCAGATGCCACTTTTCTTTGTCACCTTGGAAAGGGCAGAGTGGCACATCCTCAGTGAAGATGAACAAACCATGGTCAGGCCCAGTAAGATTTGACTGACCCCTTGTCCTGTATGGGAAGGGAGAGGAGCAAGGACAGTATTCAGTGTTTGTGGGCTTGGACTGGCTGAAACAGCGAGTTTCTGGCCCAGCGAGTGCCTGCCCAGGCTGTCAGAAGGTTTAGAGTGTGCTGGAGGGCAGGTGACCAGCTGTGTGGTGCAAGTTGTAATGTTTTGGCAGCGTTCCCCAATGGTCAGCTTAGACTGTGAAGTGCTGTGGGAGCAGCACTCCCTTGGCTTAAGTTTTGTTCAACACAGAGAGGCCTGATAGGACCAAAAAATCAGAGATTTGCTGCTTGTGGGGAGATCCTCTGATGTCTTGACTGCAGGAAGAAGTTCTGCTACTAACCCCAGCACTTACCTGTCTCAGGAACATCACTGGTGAGGGAGCCATGTCTGCAGCCTGACTACCAACACCTCGCTGAAGAAGGCTTCGCTGGCAACATCCTGACCACCCCACATCCACCACCCCTTTGTCCTGCCCTGTGGGGGCTTGCTGGTAGTGTGAATAAGCCACTGTGAAGTTGGTGGGACTCCCGTGGGACTGTCATGCTTTCAGCGTGCTTGTTATGTGTGGCAGTGCTGTCATGTGGGTGGAGCATGGGTCAAACAGCCAGAACCTCCAATGTGCTGATCTCAGCTGGGTCTCTGATCTGCTGCATGGCCTTTGATTTAATCACTCTGTGCCTCAGTTTCCCCATCTCTGAGCATGGGGAGCAGGATACCTACCTCACAGGGGTGTACTGAGGCCTCACTCTCGTTGGTGCCGTGCTTTGACAATACAAAGCCTTTTATAAACATTAATCTACAGTTATCTTTCCTGGCCTGGGGTAGGAACAGAAATCTTCAAAATGTTATCTTTTGGTGCTTTTTTTGGGCTAGAAAACAGGTGATGGTAACTCCAGTAGTGTGCATGAACTGTGAAAAATGGTTCAGAGGGTGGTTTCAGGCCTTGAAGGAGAGTAGCTTAGGTTTGTTAAACTGAAGAAAGCACTGTGTACTTCAAATGAGGTGCTGCCTGTTTTCTCCTTAAATAAAACTTGGGTCTGCAGGAATGCCCCTCTCAGTTCATCATTGCTAACAGGGAGCTGCAGTTTCCTTCAATGCAAGAGTAGCAGAACCTGACCCTTGAATCCAGGAAATGGGACCAATGGACGAAATCCAAACAGCATTCAGAGAAGGGCTTAAATGCCCCCTGGGAAGGACGTTACAGATGCTGTGGATTCAAAAGCTAATCCTGGCTTGTTCGGGTGAACTGAGTGCCGGATTGCCTGCGAAAGGAAAGGGCACAGCTTAGCCCTGACATTGATTTATCAGCAGAGGTCGGTGTGATGGAGTCATCAGTGGTGATTATGTCTCAGCTCAGTGTTGAGTTGAGAGGAATCCAGGTAGCTGGGGAACTGCAGGCCCCATGCTTTGTAGGCTGTAGTGAATTCCAAGTGCTTTCAGGCACCCCTGTACGCAGCTTTTACGAAAGAGAAGGGCATTTTCAAGATCTCTGTCACTGTCATGGCAGCCTGCAAATTATGTGGAACAGCCTTTTGGGCAAACTCAGTCGTGCTGTGATCTGCAATGACCTTGAGTACTGTGTGCAGTTTTGGGCAGCACAATATATTACAAAAAAACATTAAGCTATTAGAGAGAGTCTGAAAGAGGCCATGAGAATGGTGAAGGGTCTGGAGGGGAAGTCATATGAGGAGCAGCTGAGGTCATTTGGTCTGTTCAGCCAGGAGGAGACTGAGGGGAGACCTCATTGCCATCTTCAGCGTCCTCATGAGGGGAAGCAAAGGGGCAGATACTGATCTCTTACTCTTGTGACCAGTGACAGGACACAAGGAAATTGCATGAAGCTGAGTTGGGTGAGGATTAAGTTGGATATCAGGAAAAGATTCTTCACCCAGAGGTTGATTGGGCACTGGAACAGGCTCTCCAGGGCAGTGATTGCAGCACCAAGGCTAGCAGAGCTCAAGAAGCATTTGGACAACACTCTCAGGCACATGGTGTGACTCTTGGGGTGTCCTGTGCAGAGCCAGGAACTGGACTTGTTGATCCTGATGGGTCCCTTCCAACTCAGCATATTCTGTGACTCTATGGTACATGTGTTTCCAGCCCCCGTCTCTTTTGGGCTTTGTTTCTGGGATTGTGATATGCCCAGATCAACTTTTGAGGATGGAGGAGCTTGTCTTTGGACATCTGTCTGCAAATTGTGGCTTCTTTGCCTGTGTCCTGCTTTTCTGTGAGGAATGGAATTTCAGAATGAGTCCTGAACCTGGCCCTGAAGCAGGCAGGAAATGACCCCTACTTCTTAAAGGGGTTCTTGCAGAGAAGATCTATTGCTACATTTCTGAGCAACCACAGGTTATTCTCCATGAGATGCATATGAATAGTATATAAAGTTTGCTGAAGAAAAATACATTGTTAAAAGCAGATAGGAAATGACACATTTGTTTAGTTCTTCAGATGTAGGAAACGTTTGCAACAAGTTCTTTGCATTTTGAATAGTGGTGGGAGAAGAATTTGTTGGCGAGAAGTTCCTGTGGGAATTGCTTGGAGATGAGGTAGAGGTTGTGGAATTTCACAGACCTGTTCAGGTGTTTGCGGAATGCCACAGGTGATACAGTGTGTTGAAATGTTATGGTGTATTTCTCTGGCTTTTGAAAGAGTCTAGATAAAAGTTAAAGATCTCTTTACAACTATTGCCCCTATTTGTAATGCTGAGTGTTTAAATCCTTCATGTTATCTGTATTATACTGTATAATTGTGTAAGATACGTATGTTTACAATAAATTCTTTTATTAGCTGTGCTAGGATTGTCTTGATTGTCACCTGTCACTCAAAGTTTCTCCAGATCCACAGATATTTTTGTGCTCTGTGTATTCAGAATGTCCTAGTTAGTTCTGGGTAAAAATTAGTAGTTGTGGAATTGATCTGAAGGAAAAGGTAATTTTTCCCTTTTCTAGTTATTTTGAAAGGCTCCTGGAGTTGGAGGCTGGGAGAAGGGAAGCCAGGAGCTGAGCTCCAGTCTTTCATCCCCCAGAGCAGCCTGTTTAAACAGCAAGTGGTTGGTTTGTGTGGAAGATTGAGAAGCAAGGTGGGTTGAGGTTGGCCAGCTGCCAGACACCCACCCAGCTGCTCTCACTCCCCTGCAGCAGAACTGTGGAGAAAAGGAGATGAAAAAGCTTGTGGGTCTGGATAATTTACCACAGAATAATTTAGTTTGGAAAAACCCTCTAAGACCATAGACTCCAACCCAGCACTGCCATGTTCACCACTAAACTGTGTGCCCAAGTGCCACATCTACACACCTTTTAAATCCCTCCGTGGATGGGGACTCCACCGCTGCTCTGGTCAGATCAAGGCAGTGTCTGCAGATAAAAACAGGGACAGCACGTACCAGTTACTGCCATAGGCAAAACAGATTTGACTTGGGGAAAATTAGCTGAACTGATTGCCAAATAGAGCTGGATGGTGAGAAACAAAGATAAGAAAAAAGAATAAAATTTTCTTTCCCCACAGCTCCTATTTTTTCCTCAGATTGGCTTCTTCAGTGCTTCATTCCTGACTGCTGCCTCCTCCAGCCTGCTCCTCTGAGGGGTTCAGCTCCCTCAGCTGCCCCGGGGGCAGCAGGAACTGGTGGGGCACAGGGCGGTGCCCTCCCCTCACAGAGACCCCCTGAACCGTCCCCTCCCCTCACAGAGACCCTCCAACAGCTCCTCATTCTCCTCAGGGAGACCCCCCTGAACCATCCCCTCCCCTCGTAGAGACCCCCCCAACAGCTCTGCCCTCCCCTCACAGACCCCTTACCACCACTTCTCTCCCCTCACAGAGACCCCCTAAATTGTCCCCTCCCCTCACAGAGACCCCCCAACAGCTCTGCCCTCCCCTCACAGAGACCCCCACCACCACCTCTCTCCCCTCACAGAGACCACCCTGAACTGCCCCCTCCCCTCACAGAGACCCCACAACAGCTCCTCATTCTCCTCAGGGAGACCCCCTGACCACCTCCCTCCCCTCAGAGACCCCCCACAGCGCCTCAAT
>JAWWTY010000010.1:23616242-23633309 GCA_035222235.1 Margarornis squamiger
CCTGACCACCTCCCTCCCCCCAGAGACCCCCAACAGCTCCTCATTCTCCTCACAGAGACCCCCACCACCACCCCCTCCCCTCACAGAGACCCCTCCCCGTGTGCTGCCGGCTCTGGGCACCAACACCTGACACAGACAGGAAAGGGACAAGGTAAGCAAAGCAAACTCCCGTGTTGTCCCCCCGCTGTGGGGATGGCAGTGTGTGTGTGACAGTGCCACAGAGCTCCGTGTTTGTGCTAAATCCCACAGAAGTGCTGTCTGCACACAGGGCTGGCACAGGCACGAGGGGTGTGTCTGGGTGACACCAAAGCCTGTGCCACCAGGAACACAGGTCTGTCCACACCTTCTGTGCCATCTCTGCCCTGGAAGCAAGCACGGCCTCTCTGGGATGCATGGCACAGCACTCCAGCTGTGGCAAACCATGCTGGTTCATTACCACAGCGGCCAAGATAGAGGCAATTGGTATGAGTAAGACAGAGGTGAGAGGTTTGCACCTGATTGTTCACCCTCAAAGAAATTAGCGCAACACAGAGAGAAATGTGCTGTTTATGAAAGCAGACCAATCAGTAACATGCTGCTTGTGAACTTTTCAGCGAGAACTGTTCTGAGCAGTGGAGTATTTCACACACCAAAGCTTCACCTGAGCAGGTGGCAGTGCAGATATTCACAGCTGCCTGGCACAAAACACCCTCAGCATCCCAACAGGCAAGGTGTCAGGAGGATTAAACAAAACAAGTGGGTTCAGTGTCACTCTAGAGGTAGTAAATTATAAAGCTTCAGGTGTAAAACTTTCCTTTTAAAGGACATTTCTTTACGTGTCTAATAACCCTTGTTTGCAGTGTGACTCACAGTTGGAAAGCCTTGAGGGACTTGGACATGGGCCCAGAGCAATTGGGAAGACAAATACCAGCGTGAGAACAGCGTTGGAAGCAGTCATGGCATAGTGACTCCCTGGAGCCTGCAAAACGTATGTAGATTTGCTTTCTTCAGAGGAACTTAGTGTGATACCTTTCAATTCAGCTGAAGCAGGCATTTTTCATACAAAATCAGGTAAGTTGCAGACATTGGCAGCCAGTGGCATCATCCTGGACCTTGCAGTGGTAAGTACCTGCTCAGTTTTCCTTCTGTTTGTCCCTCATGTAGTTGGAGCCTTTGGCTTTCTCCTGGAAGTCTTCTGAGGCATAGCTAGAAAAACTGGCCTTGCAGTGTCTGGGGAAGGTGGTTGTACCTTCAGCACCTCTGCTGATAGAAATGTTGTTAGGAGGAACTGTAAAGTGATGATCTTGTTAAAATTCAATTGCTGTGATCTGTGTGAGATGGCAGAATGAAACTGAGGTGAGACTGTTACCAGGGAACACTGTGGGCAGGTCTGAAAGGGGTCCTGAGAGCACAGCACCTGCATCAGAGTTGATCTATCCTCTGTGCATGTGATAGGGAATCTACAAATTGGTGTCCTTGGTTCATCCCCTTTTCCCCTTCATGGTGAGGAGGCACTGCTTGCTGAATAACTTGCTTTCCCTTTGAAAAGGTCTGGGAAAAGTCTCCTAAGTGATTATGGATTCTGCAGAGCAACAGCTTTCCTTTGGAAAGCAGCTGTGCCTTTGGATCAGCAGCTGGGCCACAGCTTGAAGTGTGCCTTAGAAGCTGTTCTTGCTGGGGGCTGTGCCTGCAGGCAAGGTCCAGGAGTGGGGAATTGACTGCTGATGGCTCTGAATGGCTTGCTTGGTGTGCTGTGCTGTCCTGCTCATGCAGGTATGCAAGACAGACATGCAGTGACAAGTTGTATTGCAAGGTTGAATTACCTGAGGGTTATGTTTTACCACAAAAAGAAAAATGTGGGAAAGAACCAATAGACAAAATACATTTTAATTTATTAAATTAAATCCAGTCCATTTGATAAAATACAAGCTTATTATATTACCAGTTTGTTTAAACCTGGGTTGTTTTAAGAAATACAGTGAATTAAGAAGAGAGAATAGACAATTTCTTCTTTTTTTTTTTCTTCTTGCTGTTAATAAAGTCCAGGATTGAAATGAACTTAAATTATTTGAACAAAACCATTAAAAACATTATAAAGAGATTAAACAAGCAGATTGAATTCTTAGAAACATCTAACATGCAAAACTTTTAGTACAGTTTGAACGTTTCACATGGATTTCCTGAAAAATTAATCTCCTGAAATATTGTGTTGGCAAGCACTGGGGTTACTGTAGGTTCCTTTGGGTCCAGGGATGAGCGTGGGAAGTGCCATCCCTTGTCCCAACCAAACACACTTACTGCAGGTGTTCCCTGTTCTGGCTGTTGTGTTTGGTCCTGCTACAGCAAACAGAGATGGCACCACTACATTCTCACATAATGCAGTGAGAAGATGCTGTCTGTGTGTATTCCAAGTCCAATCCACATGCCAGCAGTTCAGAAATTGTTCTTATGGGAATTATCAGCAATGCATATGTGTTTACAGAATCCCCAAGTTCATTCAATTTGCCTTAGACTTGTGCTAGTAGGAAGTTTAAGAAAATACCCTCCTGTGTTTAAGTCTGTTTCATTACAGATGAATGAATATCTGATCACTGTTCAAGTCTGAGGATAGTTTCCCTTTGTTCTAGACAACACATATGTGTTGCAAACAGATAAAGTAAAAGTATTCTAATTTGTTTCTCCAAAATAATTAGTAAAACCATTAAATAAGCCGTAGACTAATTATATTGCATAACTTATTGAGATAGAAATTGTAAAGTCTTGATGAACAAAGGCTAAAAAAATGGTTTCTTAAAACACGTGTACCTCAGCAAAAGTTAAATGCACAGCAATCTAAAAAAATCAGCTTCAGAACAATGACACTTGAAATGGCCTATCTTAAAAATGACAGATGGCTTACATTCTACATTTTTCTTTAAGAAGAGTTTCTAAGTAACATTCGCTTGTGGTTGTTCCTAGCATTAGCATTACCAATATACAGGCAATAATTTAGGAATTTCAAGGCAATATTTTCCACCTTGCATATGCAAAGAGTTAACATTTATTAAAAGTATAAGCATATCCTTTTCATTAAAGGATCACAAATTGCTTTAGGTAAAATCCATGTACAATATTTACACTCACCCTAACAGCTATACAAATTACATAAGCATCTTAGATCCTCTGGAGGAGCCTGGTGGGTGCCTGGCTGTGTCCATGCACTCCTCTCCAAACCAGCCTGGTGTGTTCCTGTCAGGGCTGACTCC
Source organism: Margarornis squamiger (assembly GCA_035222235.1). NCBI lineage: Eukaryota > Metazoa > Chordata > Aves > Passeriformes > Furnariidae > Margarornis > Margarornis squamiger. The sequence continues at coordinate 23,619,467 of JAWWTY010000010.1, forward strand.
TGGCAGGCCCCTCTTGCTCCTGCATCAGCCCTTCAGTTTTGGAAATATCCAGCTTTCCAGCTGGAAAGCCCCAAGACTCAACGCATGTGGGAGATCTGTTTTAGAGTTTAATGGTGCTGGCTTCCTCCAGCTTCTAAAACAATCCTGGAAGTTCAGACCAGCCCCTGTGAAGCTGTGCTTTCTGGTGATGCCATCTGAGGTCCTACTTCCAAAACCCCTCAAGAAAGGGCCAGGCTACTCTCTGTCTTTCACTGGCCTATGTAGAGGGTGTTGCTAAATAAAACTGGTTTGGGTTTTAATTATCCATTCTGCTTGTGATTGTTTTCCCTCCTACCCTGTGCAGTTACGTGTAGGGACGTTGCCTGCAATCCTACCTTTGCTGCCCAAAGTCAGTCTCCTAATGTGACGCCAGCTGGCATAGTAATGAACCTGCTCCTGTGAAAAACTAGGTCACTCCTCGCAGCATGTTCTGAACCAAGCGCTTTGCAGTTTGTTGTGTTAACAGAAAGTGTGTGTGCATGTCATTAATCACTGTAGCTGCTTTTGATAACACCAGTTCTTTGATCTTAACACTCCTCATGAAAATTGCATAGTGATACATCTGAACAGAAACGCCGCGTTTAAGCTGCCTGGGTGTGAGGAGGGTCCAGGTTCAAACGTTGAGGATCCGTGATGGCGCCTGGAAAACAGCAGAAGGGTTGGGGGAGAACCTGGTCTTCACCTCTGGGATCTAGTGGGGTGAGGGGAGAGAGAAACATTAGTGTGACACAGGGTACAACAGTCTAGAGAGTCTGAGGGGTCTGGAGTGCTGTGATGATCTATCTGCTCTCCCTGTAACATGCCACTAACCCAACAAGTGTTAGCTCTTGGCTGAGCATCGATGAGACTGGCTCTGGTGTGATTCCAGGGCGGGTGTGATGCTGTGCCAGTAAGGGAGGGGCTCAGCTGTAACCCAGCCCTTGCACCCTGAGGTGTGTGGTGTGATGGGGATAACCACGGCTGGGCAGGCCTTGGCTGGAGCCAGCTTCTGCAAGATGAAATGCTGCCTCTTCACAAAGCCCTGCTGGCAAATACTCTACAAGCACCACAGCAAAATCACCCCTGGCCTAGTGCTGGACTTTGAGTCAGAGGAATTAGAGTGGTGTGTGTCTGGTCCTTAACCTTTTGGAGAATGCTGTCCAGGCTCCATCAAAATGTTCCACTGTAATGCTTTATGGGGCTAAAATCTATGTCTGCTGTGAACAGAGGTGCAGACCTGGGGCACCCAAAGAAGAGAAATTGGTTACTGGCCATGCCAGGCTGTGAAATTGCAGGGACTCAGATAAGGATGTAAACTCCTCAGGTCTGAAGGAAAGGCAGAGATAACAGTGGTTGCTCACTCTAATGTCTGTGGAATGATAATTACATGCAATATGTAGCTGTTGTGGTTGTACTGAAGTATGAAGGACACCTGGGTGCTTCTGTCATCCCCAGTGCTGAAAACCCAAAGGTTTTGAAACAGGACTGGCCGTAGATGTGCATCCAGCTCAGGACTCTGGGTGAATCTGGCCATAAAACATGAAAGGGTGGAAAGCTCTGCTGGGCATGCTGGTGGCACTGTCCAAGCAGAGAAAGAAGAGCAAGACCACAGGCAAAGAGAGAATAGGGAAATAGGGAAAGCCATTGATCTGGTTGTTATTGTTTCATTGTTCTGATTTTTCCGCTCCTCTGGGGATGCATCTGACACACTGAGGAACAAACGAGATGTCACAGTCTGTACACAGCTCAGCAGCTGGGGAGAACCATTCCCCTGGGCTCTTCATGTAGGCTGGCAGGACAGAATGTAAACCTGACTCTCATGTGTCTGGCAATGCCAGGGGTTTCAGGCCACAGGGAAAGTCCAAATGGTCTAATGTGAACCAGGGACAGTCTGACTTCTCTTTGAACTGGTGGCTCCTTAGCACCATCTTCATTCCTGACTACACTTACCCCATGCTGTCTGTGAGAGAGGCCTGGTGGTGCCCTGGGACTCCAGGACATAAGACCTTTGCCTGCATAGTCCAGAGTGCAGTGTCCTGTCTGGGATTCCAGTCTTCTCTGTCCCTTCCTTGAGAACAGGGATAGGGACTCTGAGGGGTTCATCTAGAACCCCCTCCTTTGCATCCTATCTGCCATGTAGGAAAATACTGTATTTTGACCCCTATAGGGTCAAAATGCAAAATTAAATTCACAAAGGCCAAAATACAAGGTTTAACGGTTAAATACCTTCTATCCTCATTGCTGTACCTCAGTAAGCAGCCCAGACTATGCAGAGCAAAGAGGTAGTTTTGGTGAGGTTTGCAAATTCTCTTTTGCCTGAGGTCACTGTCCCACTTTCAGCAGAGCTGGATATGCCCATCGTGTGCCTTGTCGCAGCAGTGTGCTGGCAATCCTCTGCGGAGGAGGCACTTGACTGTCTGCTGATTAAACACTTCTTCCTTGTCTCCTCCAAGGCTAAGATTTACTTTTTACATGTGGCCCTGGAGTAGCTGCTATTACCTCCAACAGCACAGCACACTGTGGCTGGGGAATTCAGCCCCGGCCCCATCTCTGCTTTCTGAGTCAGTGCAGCCTGTGAGCAACTTCTGCGGTTAGCTGTGAGGTGTTGCTTTCTTTGGTGGTCTAATGCAAAAGCAGCTAAACCAGAGCCTTGTTAGTGTGCACTTTCCTTCCCTCTGGGGATGGGGAGCGTGTGGGGCACTGCCAGGAAAAATGCTGAGTACAGAGAGACTGTTTCCTCGTGGGATTTTCAGTAACAGGTGTATTTCACAAGAAACAAGATGATGAAACATCATCTAACAAGAAAATGATCTTCACTGCTATAGAGGGTTGGAGAAACTCACAGGAAAATCCCAAGGAAGTCTCAGAGGCCCAAGAGTTGTGCAGCTTGGCTGCTCACCACAGCTGTGTCCTCCTTGGTGTTGGTAGTGGGGGGCAGCCTCTGCCCTCCCCAGCAAGGGGGAGTTTTGTCCTGTCTGGGCGAGTGCTGTTCCTCAGGCAGTGATGTGCAAAGGTTCCCATGCAAACACCTGTGCCTGTGGTTGATGTTACTGCCTGAGGTTGAAGCTCACACTGCAGCCCTCATGCTGGTGCACACTGACCATTCTGAGGGTGTTCATTGCACCTTACACACAGAGAGGGGATGACACACACACCTTGTACACAAGGTATCCACCTGAGGGAATCGTAAATCTTGAACTTTCTGTCATGCAGCTTAAAATCTTGGACTCAGATTGAATTATGATCACTTACAGTATGACATTGTCTAGCATGTCTCTCTGAAAGCAAGGGATGGCCACATTACCTAATGGGCAGTGATGAAAGAGGGGTCAGTGAGGACATGGCTACACATACCACACTGACAAAAAATTAGTAGTTCCTGATGTGTACACTTTGGGTGTACTCACATTGACTTTAGGATTTTTAAAAACTGTTAATTACCTTAAAGTCTGCCTTGTAGCTTGTCTCTTGAACAAAATGGTCTTCTGGGATAATGAAGCCTTGTTTTATCTTTATAGGCTTGGATGGTTTTGCTCCAGTCCATGGGCGATACTCTTGTCTGAAATGAGATTGTCAAGATAGAAGAACCCATAAAACACAACATAGTCACAGGGTGCTTCTGCTCAGAGTGGTTGCGAAGCCAGAAGGCAAGGCTGGTTGAATCAGCTTGTAAGATTGAACTTGTCTAAGGCATACTGAGAATAAAAGAAGAACTGAGCACAGGGTCCTGCCTCTCTTGGAAAGCCCATGCTGAAAGATGCAACAAGGCATAGACTGGGCTAACTGGCTGCCCTGACTTAATTCTCCTTTTATTCCTGCAAAATGTGCTCTCTCTTGGCAGAGCTTGGCACTTCCCTTGGATAAGACAAAAGCAGGGTGACTTTTTGCATGATAGCTCATTGACCACTTACAATGTAAAACATCATCTGACTCTGGCCACTCACAATGTAAAACACCTTGGTCTGGAGCCTGGCCCTCCTGTGGAGAGAGTGTGCTGATGTTCCCTTTCTTGGCTGTGGCTCTCAACAGCAGGCAGGTTTGCCAAAGTGTGTGGTGCTGCACAGCTGTGGCAGCCCAGTCTGAAATGCATCCAAAGGGAGACACCATCTCAGCTGGCACGTGCTTCCACCAATGATTTGCCTTCAGATGGGGGCAAGTGCTTCAAATCTGCACAGTGATGTCTGAGAAGGCATCACCACTCCAAGGATAAGTCAGCCAAGTGGCATCTGAGAAATCAGTGCAGACACTGCACTGAGGAAGGGGCAGCACATGTTTCGAGTGCACCAAAGAACAGCACAGCAGGGTCTGGCTTAGCTTGGCTGCCACCTCCCTCCTGCAGCCTTTCCCCTGCTTCTCTGTATGCCTTGTCACAAACAGCCTCACCGATGCCCTCTCCACCAGGATTTCCTGGATGCTGCTGCAGCAGCCAGCTGAGCTGGCTCCTTTGCTCTCAGGAGGAGACAGAAGTCTGCTCTGTTTGTGGCCGTATCTCTGGTAACAAACAGGCAGTTTCTGTAGCGAAGGGAGAGGTGACTAACCAAGATGTGACAGTTTCATGTTCATACCCTGGCATGCTTCAATTATATCCACATTTTACTATCTGCTTATCCACAAGATCAAGGGGTGAGAGTCCTGAGCCATGCCCAGGCTAGGGAAATAGGCTAGGCTGTGTTTTAATGTACCCAGCTTAGCTTTCATCACAGCCTTTCTGATCTTCCTTTTTCCCAAGCATGCTATTTGCTATTTTGATAGTAGATGCAAATTCCCCTTTTAAAAATCTTATTTTGAAGTGCATGAGCGTGGAATGTTATTTTAGAACGTGTAGTTTGGACATGATCCTTTTAGGATTTTATATCACCAAAGTGATATAACCACTGCCTGGTTTATGTTTTATTTCTAATAATAGACTCAGCCTTAAAATGCTGCCTCATTTCTTGGCTGATTTGTAGAGACAGGGTACAACCCTGCACTGCATCTAAGCCAGTGAGAAACCAGCATGCTAGCAAAATTAATTCCAACAAATTAAGTAACTGTTTCTTGACCAAGCTAGCTGCTGGCAGCAGCCTCCTGTCAGCACGGGTGAGCACAGGTGCAGGCACAAGGAAAGGGGCAGGAGCTCGCTGCCCAGGCTGACAGCAGGTTGTCAGCTTGAGTGAAGGTGGAGTGAGTTCTTAAACCCACTTAGTCAGTAAGGGATGCTGCTCTAGGGAAGAGCTTCCTGCTGTCAGAAGGCAAAATCAGGCCTCTGTCAGGGCTGTCTATGTGCATTGCAAATCTTGTTTATAATCAGTTTGCTCTCACTGTCCTGAGCCGCCACCTTCTGCCTTCTCTGCACCTTGCTGCTTGTGCCTGCTCACCAGCAGGTGAGTGCCCATGTGGCTCTCCCCATACTGGCAGTGGGGCTCCTGCTGCTCCAACACCCCAGGGTAAGGGAGCACCTTTGCAGAAAGGTGATTTTGCCCAAGCGATGCTCCAGGAAGGTAACCTTTCAGCAGGGAATCCCAGATGTGTGTGAATGCCGAATTAAAACTGAGCTCTGCTCTGCTGCACAGCCAGAGGGAGGGCATGGAGCTACTGGGCAAAATACCAGCAAAATGGTACAAAACCATCAATTATGTCCCAGCAGTTTCTAGGAACTGGAACCTGCCGCTCCACATAACGGGCCTGATTTCCTCAAGAATGCTGGTGGCATTGATTCCTAACCATTCAACCCTGTGCTGACTGGTCCCCCCACTGAAATGGAGTGTGTCCCCAGCTTGCAATGAATGACTGTGCTGCCTGTCTGTGCAGCCAGCTCTGTCTCGCTGCTTCATAGCAGATCATTTGCTGATTTGGCAGGCCCCCAAACACAGCCCTTTTGGATCACAGGACCCTCATTTTGGCTGGAAGCCAAATCATTCTCCTCTCAGCCTGGATAGTCAAGACTATTTTTGAGGCACCTACATGCGCTGAGGAAATGCTCTGCCTTCAGCCTCAGAATCAGCAGTGCGAGGGCAGATACAGCCACAGCCCAGACCTACAGCAGCATTTCCAACTTGGACTTGAGATTTCCCACTGGGGAAACCCAGGACTCTGAACCACAGGGAAGGGCTGGGCCAAAGAGAGACAACATATCTCCTCTGGGAGCTAGGGTACAAATAAAACAAGAAATGACTATTATAACCTTTGATACAGAAAGTGCAGCTCATGAAATTTGCTTTGCCTTTAAGCTTGCCGGCCACATGCTCCCATCTCCAGCTGTATAGCCAAGAGTCAGAAGGAACATGAGCCCAAATACCAGTTTGGTGACTTGACAAAAATCACTCTTGGAGTCATGTGTGGAGTCAAAATGCATGAGCTACTCCAAGCCTGGGAAAGAGGAATGACTTGTTTTTAATGTTACTTATTTTAAGATGTCAAGATTAGTGACTGTCTTCCTTCCCCCTTGTGTGACGTGACATCCAGCTGCTGCTGGGGATGAACATGCAAGACTGACTGTTGCTGCTGGAGATGGTCATCTTCATCCTCCCTGCTGTACTCCTCCTGCCGTTGTCCCTACACAACAGCAGTTGTCAGGCAGGGGGACGTCCCCACCATGATTCACCCTGTGGCTTCAGGGCATGTTTTGGGAAGGATGGATTTGGGATTGTTCCTTCTGCTCTTTCCAAATATGATGTGCTGGTGCTGCTCTGCCTCAAGCTGCTGGGTGTAGAGACTGGTCTATGTGCTGCTTCCAGCTCTTCCCATTTCATGTGCTCCACCAACAATTTCTGGCCTTGCACAGAAAGCTGTCTGCAAAAGCTTTTTTATTTCACTAACGCAGTGAAAATCTAACCTTACAAGCTTTTTAATTTCATCAAGGTGGAGGGCACTTCCGGTGGACATTTAGAGGAAGACAATGGAAATACTGACCATACTGTTTCCATACAGATTTATCTTCCACATTGACACTATTCCTTTGTCCCATCATACACTGCCAGTGCCATCACAGTTGTCATTTTAATACTTCATCTTTATGTCACGGTTTACTTTCCATGATTAATTACCCATGGCAGTTCTGAGCCACTGCATTACAATCCCATTTCTTATTTAAGAAAGGGAGAAGAAGGCTCATTATGTATAGCTGACCGTAACTCCAAGCTACACTGCCAGAGCTAGTCTATGTTCATCCTTTCACTGTCCTTTTCCTTCTCATAATCAGTGCACCAGTGAAAATTAAACAGCATAATGAACATTTCTCCAGTTTTCCCTTCAGAAGGAAAATGGTATGCACAGCTTGAGTGTCTCTGTTATTTTCTTTTCAAAGTACACACTACTCTAGATGTCTGTTGGGGAAGCCAGACTGGTGTGCAAGGGGTTTGGGCAGGTGTGGGGTGAAATGGCTCCCTGTTTGTGACACAGCTCCTTGCAGGCTCCTGGCAGGAGCCACACAGCTGGTTTGCCCAGGCAGAGCTGTGTGGCCAGTGGTGCTCTCCCAGAGGACAGGCTGAGTCTTCTTGTTGGCAAAGACCTCCCTAGGCCAGGGAGGGTGCTGTGACATCTCCTGGCAAATGGAGGATGGCAAATGTCACAAGTCATGGTTGCAGTGGTGAGGGTTCTCTGTGATGGACAAAGTCGGAAGCCCTCCTGGAAAACTGAGCCATTAAACTGCTTCTCCTCTGAGTTGTGTCAGACACCAGTAGGGTGCTGCAGACCCTTCCAATCCTTCGATGCATGAGCAGATTGTGCCCTTTCTCCTACCCAGCCAAAGAGCGAGCATGAGGACAGAAGTGGAGGAAAGGAAAGGCTGATGGAGGGAAAAAGATAGGGAGGTAGAGAGAAGACATAGCAGAGAGATAGAGAGACCAGCACACAGGAATTATAACAGGAAAGCAAGAAGACACCTCAATGATTCCTGTCTCAGTTCTCACCTGCAGTAAGGTCAGGCAGTACTTGGAGTTGCTCATAACTCACAGGAAACAAACAATAGCAAAAGACTGGACTGAAAGGACCAGGCAAAATCTTAAGCCTCAAACTGTTGTCTTAGGGTGAATTTTAGGAGCTTGCTCTGCTTCTGGTCACAGACAGATCCCCAAGGAAGGAGTCCTGACCATGGTGTGATGGGCAGCTGCCTCCCTCTCATTGGAGCTGAGTGAATGGGGGTGTGTGGGTAGGTCTGAGGGTCTTGACTTCTGTCATTATCCCACTTCCCATTCTTTTCCCTTTTTCTCTATTGTAAGGTTGAATGTACTTTGAGTGGAGGAAATTCCTCCTGCTTTATGCAACAGCTTTGAATTTCTCCATTTCAGTTCTGCAGCATATGTTGCACAACAGACAGCCTCTCTTGAGCCCCTATTCCCAGCTCACCTGGGTCTGTTCTCACATACCTCTGTTCCCCCCCAAGCCCTCCCTTCCCCAGCCAGGCTATGCAGTGCACAGTGAGTCCCTCTGGATCCATCCCAATGCCTGCACCAAGTGAGATTACTTCTTAAATAGCATAAAAATCAGGGGCTTCAGTATTAATTTCCCCAAGCAGCAAGATACTTAAGAATGTAAAGATAACTGTAAGCCTTGATTATAAAAGCTTTACTGCTATTATTGAGGATAAGCATGCATTTAAAGATCTTGCTGGATCAAGGATGGAGCTCCTCATATACAGTACTATTAACCCTGCTGGCTCAGGTGTGTGCTCTGATCCCATACACTGCTGAACACAAGTGCAGGTATTTTCTCTGTTTCCTGCACAGCTGAAATAAGATGCTTTTCATGTGAAGCAGTCACCACAATTTACCTTTTTTTGTCCGCACAAGCACCGTTTGAAGGCAGGTGAATAGTATAGACAGCCAAGTAATGTGCTCTGTGACTGCATCCATAGTTATGGGAAAAGCATCATTCCCCTTTGTTCTGTGGTATCTCTCCCGGTGGGGGGGATGTCTGTTCCATGGTCACAGTGCAGTGAATGGCATATGCTGAGTTGTCCTACAAAAAGGTGGGAATTCAGTTTGCTGGGGTAACTTCCACACTGCTATTCCCAAAAATCATTAGTGATGGCACATCAGACTCCTTTCCCCTTAATTACTCCAGTTCTTGATGAGGTTTCTTTTCATCAGAACCAAATTATTTTGTCTGAGTGAGCAGGAAACCCTCCTGATCTCTGGTGTCCAGTTTGGTCTGTTTTACTGCTGTGCCTCCCACCTGTGAATAAGTTGAGTGCTCTTGACTCTCATGCCTGCTCAAAACACCTGTGATGTGGAAACCCCAACTGCAGAGATGGGGCTCTGCTCAGGGCTGGTGCTGTTCATGTGTGCAGAAATTCAGAGTCATCCTCCTAGTTCCCCAGGTGCCAATACAAGCAAAGCCAACGGGTGGGGGAAGAACAGGCAAAACAATCACTCACAACTCTGCTGCAACATTTTCACTTGCACATTTGAAGTGCTTTCCAAAAGGAAAACTGAAGTCTGAAGTGACCTATAGTGTAGCTGAGCTTTGAACAGGGCTCTCCTCCTGATGCCCTGGCAGGGAGGTTGTGCCTTATCACTGTTGCCTTCTAACGAGGTAAGAAGATGACATCCCGAGAACAGAGCCAGCTGGAGATACCTGCTGACAGCACCAGCTTCTCTCATCCTCTATTAAGGGAGCTAAGTAAAGCACTTTTCTATTTCTAGGATGTCTGCTAAACGCAATCAAGACCCAGTACTACAATTAATTGTGCGCAAAGCCAAAAGTACACAGCACCTGCAACTTACTGCTGAAGGGAGAAGTCACTTCCATGATGCCAAAGGACAAACACTTGGGAAGGTGCAGAGGGGCCACTCAGCACTTTCTTGTGCCTCCTCCAGCATCAGTAAGGTATAATCTACTGCAACCCTCTGCAGCACTCTCTGGGATCTTTTCACAGTTGGAGCACATCCCATTTTAGCCTTTCAAGTGCAGCTTGTATCAATCTGCCTTGGCCTGTGTGTCTGAGCTCCCACCGCACAGTCCCCTTGGGGTTTGATTTCATTCAGACCCTGCAGAACTCCAGCCACAATCCAGGGACTGGAGGGAGACAGAAGCTGCCCCAAAGATCTGGGGACACAGGGCAATAGTTTGTAGGGCAGGCAGATGTGCTATCCTTCCACACTTTATTCAGAGTTATTATTTCAAAATCAAAATAAATCTTTGCTTCCTGAGAGGTACAGGTGTTCTTCCAACCCCCTGCACACAGACACACCCTCCCTCCTTTTGTCTTTCTTCTGGCCATAGAAAGGTTCTCTCAGTCTCAGTCACTGATCCTGTGCATCTATTTTGTGCTGGAAAATGCCGGGTCAGGCTGACTGGCTTCACCATGTACAGACAGTTTTGTATGCAGCTGAGTTTCCTTCTGAACTTAAAGCAGAGTGCAGAATGAAGTCTCACAGGAGCAGTGCACTGATGCACAAAAGCACATCACATGGTGCTGAGCGTTCCAGGGGACTCACCACTACACTTGGGTGCTTCACTGAAACAAACACAATAGGCTGTTGCAGAACCATGCAGTCAAAATTCCTGAATTAAAAAAAAACACAACCAAACAAAAACCAACCAAAACCAAACCAAACCGAAAAACAACAAACTGCAAAACCTGAAAAAAGAAAACCCCAACATCTTATAGAGTTAAGCAAGAAAACCACTACTGCTATTAAAAGCATGGAGTGGACCACATATCAATGCCAACTTTTCTGCACTGTCTTGTTCAGTGCCCTCTCTTTCACACTAAACAAGCCCAGCCAGCTCCTGAGACCTGACACAGTCACAAAGTACAGCTTGGAGGCTGCTGACCAGCAGTCTCCACTCTGCAGAAGCCAATCCTGCCAGGAAAAGCCTCATGGTGTATGCCTGACCTAGCTGGGAGCAGAGCCTGCTGAAGCACCCGGAGCACAAAGGACTCAAATGACCCATTTCTTGTGAGAGTGGACACAGCTCCCCACACAGAGAGCCCAGTCCTCAGGGCTGGGCCACAGGGATGGGCTGATTCTCCTGCAAGAGCAGAAAAGGCAGAATCTCCCCAAGGTTCTCCCTAGCAAGGCAATGACTGTCATACCAAAGACATGCGTGTTTTTCATACCTTTGCTCCTCTCTAACCATCTCCCTGCAGCAGTCCCTGCCTACATGTCTCTGTGCAGGACACTCTCCCTTTTCCCAACCCCCTAAAGACATCATGTGGTTCACCAACCTCCTCCTCAGGACACAGCTGCCCCTAGTTAGAGAAACCCCCCTTGCCCTGTGTCTACCACAGGTGATCTGACTTTTCTTCTGGCTTCTTACTGCAGGTGGATGCAGCTTACAAGCAGTGGGGCAGGTCCCTGCTGCCAGAGTGTAGTGGAGATGTGTGTGGCCACTCAAGGGACAGTTTAATGAACGAGGAGGGTCCCTGTAGTCTCTGACAGAGAGGAAGATGAAGAATAACTAATCCTTAATGATGCTGTTCAGCTACTACCTGAGGATGAGATAAATGTTTACAGACTGCAACGCTGCCTCTGGAAACTAAGGTAAGAGGAAAGGAGGGAGCTGTAGTGGTGCTAGGGGAAGTGTCCTTGTGGTTGTGAGTGCTCTGCTCACCAAAGCTGGGTGCGCTGTGACCACCCCTTCCCACTTCAGATGCAGCAGTGCTCCTTGGGGCTTTGCCATGACTGAAGCCACCAAATACAAACCCAGTGCCCCACGTGTAACTGAAAATGAGTAACTCTGCCAAGTACCTGCTTAGTCTTTTTTTAAAAAACAGAAAGGAACAAATATAAATGAAAGTAGACTCTCAAAGCCTATGAAGCTATTGTGAGCTATTCTGCTGCTTGTTGTGACTCCTGTGTGCTCAGTGGTATGGGGACTTAAATGCAATGTTGTATGCTATGTGATAATCCAAAGAAACCATGGAAATTACTGGATTAAGGCAAAAGTGGTTTGACTTACATAGTCCTGTCTGCATCAGTTGTATACTGTGTCTTCAAACAGCTTAAAGGTTTTACATGAGAACTTTGTTCTGGTGTGGCTGCCCTGGTTTGTGCCTCCGTCCTTGTCCTGCACTCCTCCTCCTTTTAGCAGTGAGGAGTTCCTCAACTAACTTGAAGTCTTATTTGTAAAACTTGTTTTGATTTGCATGTTGGTGTGTTGCCCCAGCCAGTACTTTGTCCTGTGTGTGATCTGTGTTTCTCCCTCTTTGCTAACAACAGTTGAGAGGCCTGTGTAAGAACATACAAGGCAGAGGGAAGGGAGGTGTGAGAAGCAACTCTGCTGAGCATTCAAACAGCTGTAGGGTGGCTGCAGCAATAATGCAGGCTAATGCAGCCTTCCCCTGGATCAGGCTGAAGAAGCAGGGGGAAGCTTCAAAAAGGTGGAGACAGATGTGTTTCTGAGAGATGAACCTTGCTAGTCTTGTTCTTAGGCACGTTTCTCTGAAGTAATTCCTGTGCTGCTTTGAAATTGAAGAGTGTTTTGGCTCAAGAATAATAATCACCCTGTTACTGTCCCGTGTGATGTGGCAAAGGAGAAAATAGCTCACAAATTCAAGCACTGCAGTTATCCTTCCTAAGTCTGCATGTTACCTGCTCATGGAGCAGGGCAGCTGCCTGTGTGGGAAGGAGTGGGGTAAGCAATACTGCTGTGCAGGCCAGTAAATCCTCCCCAGAGCCCCCAGTTTATCTTAAAAGCACTGTGACACATAATCTAATGAATTGCAGTGATGAAGAGAAAGGTCTCCTAGATACATAGTAGGTAATAAGTGTCTAAATACTTGAGAATCTGTTGCAATAAAAATAATTACTCTATTAATATACCTCATAGGTATATTAAAATCTGCCAAACATCATTATGAGGGAGTGTGTGGTAACAGCGTGAAACTGATACAATATTCAACAGCAGCCTTCTAGGAGCTGAAACCCCCTTTTCTCCCAACGGGAGCGTCAGTAAGAAAAAGAATTGAATTTGGGTGCATCCTGCCTGACTGCTTGAAAATAAGCATCTGTAATCAATCATACTGTCCAGAAAGAAAGGAAGGCATGGACAACATTAAGTCACTTAGCAATTTTTAAAGACTCTGAGACAGGTGGCTTGTGAAATTTTTTTCCATTACCCATTAGATAACAGAGGGGATACAGCCCGAAAATATCTTCTTGTCTGACTAATCTTTAAAGGCTGTAATTTGGCTCGCCACGAATGTCGCATTCCAGGAGTTTTAAAGGGAAAACGATGGTGGCACCGCGGGACTGGGGGAGCGCCGCTCGGTGCGGCACAGGCGGGTCGGGGGTGCCGAGTGTCCCTGCAGCGGGGTGGGGGCGGCACGGGGGATCCCCCCGGCATGTCCCCTCCGCTCTGTCCCTCCCGGATTGCGGAGGGGCCGCCCTCCTGCCCGCGGCGCTCCGCAAAGCGGAGATGCTGAGCGTGCGGGCGAGGCGACAACCCGGTCCCCGTCCCGGTCCGGGTGCCGGTGCCCGCGGCGGCAGGGGCGGCCCGGGTGCCCGCGGTTACCTGTAGGAGGTGGTGTGCCGGAGCCGCTCGGGGCCGTCCCCCGCGGCTCTCCCGCTGCTGCCGGGCAGGGCGCAGGCGGCGCGTCCCGGGGCGGGCTGGGGGGCGGCCCCGTCCCTCCCGCCGCCCCCGCCGCTGCTGGCGCTGACCCAGGGGAAGGCGTCCCTCCTCGGGAGGGGCCACGCTCGGAAGTCCTGCCGGTACTGGGTCTCCGCCGCGAAGGGCTCCGTCCCCGCGGCCGCCCGGCCCTTCCTGCGGCCGCCCGGCCTGGCGGAGGGTCCGGCGGGGCGCGGCGGGGCGGCCGGGCGGGCGCTGCCCCGGGCGGCGTGCCCGGAGCGCTGGGGCGGCGCGTCCTCCTGCTCCTCGATGTCCGAGTAGTTGTGGATGG
>JAWWTY010000010.1:23633607-23650751 GCA_035222235.1 Margarornis squamiger
GAGTCCGTGCACCGGGATGGGGCACCGGGATGGGACACTGGCCGAGTCCGTGCACCGGGATGGGGCACCGGGATGGGACACTGGCCGAGTCCGTGCACCGGGATGGGGCACCGGGATGGGGCACGGCCGCTGTCCCTGCGGACAGTTCCCCCGGGGCTGTCGGAGCCGGCCCGGCGAGGAGCTGCTCTGCCGTAGCTGGCTGGTGCTGCTCAGTTGTACCCTCGAGGCAGCCGTAACCACTTATGATGAGAGAAAGCCTTTTTATACAGAACCTGGCGCTTATAAAATCTGCGTGAGAAACAGCAGCGTTGAGATGTTAGTCTCCGATCGCTGCGTACAAAACCCACCTCTCTTAATCTCCCTCTTTCCATTTACATTAACAGTTTAAATCAATTCACTCTTCAAATACTGCCTATTGACCAAAATCCAAGCATCTATTATGTACCTTAATAGAGGGTCCACATCCTTTACTGTTTGCCAGAGACTGCACATTACGTCTTTTCTTTTGTACATTCAGTTTCAAAACCAAACAGTCCTGGCACAAACTACTGAAACTGACGGAATTACATCGGGGATAAGCCGGGCTTTTGAAATTTTACCTCTTATGTAATAAGTGGCTACAGGCCATAATGCTCCTCCACAATTCCCCATTCAGTGGGCTACTACAGAAGGAGCTGAATGTCCCAAAGGCTCACCAAACGATGAAATATAAGGCTATGAAGGTGAAGAATGTGGATGAATTGAGATGCCTCCTATTAGAAAATCATCCATTTAAAGGCTAGCTAGACAGGCACTTCATTTGAGAAGGTAATAATCTAGTTACAGGTGGTTACAGGTTATCTGATAAGATAGGTATAATGGCTTTAAACTGAAAGAGGGACAGTTTAGATTAGATATCAAGAAGTTATTCCCTGCAAGGGTGGTGAGACACTAGCAACAGGTTGCCCAGAAAATCTATGGCTGTCCCATCCCTGGAAGTGTTCAGGGTTGGATAGGGCTTTGAGCAACCTTGTCAAACCATGTAGGGGGGTTGGAATTAGATTATCTTTAAGGTCTCTTCTAACCCAAACCAAACCATTCTATGATTCTATGAAGCTTTAACAAGAAAATAATTACCCAGTGGAATTTGAGAAGGTTAATATCTACTGCTTTGTTTCAGCTGAGCAGTACTGTATCTGTAGTGTATTAGCACCTCAGTTCAGAGTTCAGTCCAGATTTGCTCTTGCTTCTGGTGGGGAGGAAGGCTGGGTATGGACTGGGGCAGAACCTCTCCTTGAGTGTTTGGCCTCTCTCTGAAACACAATCATCAAGGGATAAAAAGAAGTTCCTTTGCAGATGACCCTATTGCCCTAAATATCTGATTTGGTATTTGTCAATGCTACTAGCAACTTTGATTTCATTACCACCCCCTTGCCCTTACAAGTCAGTTGGGGTGAGGAGAATGAGAAATTTCAGGTAAAAACATTTTGGTGCCACACAGAACTCTTGTCACAAAATCATATAGGCTATTGGATGCTGCATTTCATTTGTTGTTTGAAAAACCCACAAACATAATGTTACTTTTAGGAATATGCTGGGAGACATTTCTTAATTTTCTGCCTTTTTTTTTTTTTTCTAGAACTGCTCTATGTTGTAATTTTTAAAAATAATCATATCTGGTAAAGAGAAATAGACTTTACAGCCATGGGAGAAAACAGAACATCTGCTTTATCATGTTATCATTGGCACAGTACAAATGATGCTCTGATCCTTGTTTCTAGGCCTGACTTAGCAATAAATCGGATGTCTCTGCTCATCCTGTGCCTGCCACTTCCTAGTACTGAATTCAGCTCTGGCACTGCATGTCTCAGAGCCCACCTACAGCATCAGGGAGTGCTTTGAGCAGCTGCTCATCACAGCTTGTAGGATGAAATTGGCACAAAGGCTAACTCAGACAGGAAAACCAGAAGATGCTGGATGAGATTAAAAAGTTGTTCTGCATTTAGAAGATCTGTCATGATTAAAAGCTGGGGGGAGGGGAGTGGAATACTGCAACAGTAAGACAAAGAAAAGCCATCAAATGAGAAAGCAAAACAGCTCTTGCTGCCAGGAATGGGGGCTGAAAGCTCAGTTAGTTTTAAAACTAAAATGGAATTCCAAATAGAGCAGATCACTGAATCAAAATATTCCTTAAACATGGCAAAGCCAAAAGAGACTTTAAAGTCACTGAAAAAAGGGTAAAGGGTTATGTCTCTACATGATTAACCATGACTTTATACTTATTGCTGTTTTCCTACACAAACACTAGCTGTTGTCTCTGCCAAGTGTCTGCATAATCACCTCATTGTATTTTTATTCACAATAATCTCTTTGAAAAGGAAGGGGAAAGTCTTGCTGTGTGGTTAGTTTTGTTTCAGGTGGTTCTTTGTTGATGTTGGTTTTTTTTTTTCCCCAGGGTTGGGGTTTTTTTTTTTTTTTCTTTCTTTCAATTTCTTTGTCATTCAAAGGTGTGATGAAATACCGAGATACTGACATATGCCAATGCCAGATTTTGCAAGTCGGGTATTTGCTTGCCAGAAAGGTATCTTATTTACTCTAGAGAGCTGTCATAGCTCCAGGGCATTCCTTCTCTGACTGACTTAAGAACTGACTTTCTTATTGCAGTTTTAAAGTCATTTTGGACCAGAGAAGATAGTTTGTCTTTGCCAGACAATGCTGCACAAAGGCTTGGGTGAAAAATGACATTGAAACTGAATGCATGGCCACATGAACATTTTTGTACAACTTTACATATGTTACTCACCTCTAGGGTTTCTGTAACAGAGGAAGATTATATATTGAACAGCCTTTTGAAGGGTGAATGCTCTTAAACCTAAAGTTAAGGCTTAGTCATGAGACCCTCAAACTGAAAAGCTGGTGGTTTCCAAACCTCTGTGTCAGTTCCACGATGGTGTTCCAAGTGTTTTGTGCTGCTTCCTGCAAGCTGAAAGGTGCAGCAACACCACAGAGCCTTGGGAGGTCTAACATACCACAAGTGGGACTTCACTCTGGACATGATACACGGGCATGACATCTCTGAGGTACTGGCTACTATGTTGAAGAACTTAATAGGAATTTCTGCTTATTCTTCTCGACCTGTAAAAGATACTGTCCTTCAGAATTTATACACTGTGTTTCCTGCAATATTAGTCCTTGCTTTCACAGCCAGGATCTCTGAAAAACTTTCAGCAAATATGTAATTGTTGAAGGGACCACGTAAGTTGTTGAGTGGACAAGAGAAGAGAAACGCAAGGAAGAGAATGTGAGGAGGGGAAGGAAGTGGACAAAGACAACAATAGATGTAAACCCAACACGTGAAATTCTGTGAGCTATGCCTTTTGAGCTTCTTTGGCAGGAAATGCTCCCTTAGGGGAGCCCGTTCAGTGGCATCTTCTGACACTGCTGGCCCCTCCCTGGCTGCGCTGAGCAGAGGATCGCTGTGTGACCGGCTGCCCTCTCTCTGTCGCTGGCAGGGCTGCACTGTGGCTGAAGCTCTGAGAGCTGGCACGCTTGTCCCGAGTACCACCTAACGCGGCAGGAAAGGGGCGTGGGACAGGTTAGAAATGAAAGTCAGAAAACTCCTGAGCAGAGCAAAGGAGTATTAGGTACTTCAGTGCCTTCAGTTTTTCAAGTGTTTAAGCTGACAGGCACAGAGGGTAACAAATCCTCAAGTGCCTCATTTTTCCAAGGGAGAAAAACATTTAGACAAGCACTGGCCTGTGACAGTAAGGGAACTTACAGCAAATTTTTACTCCATCATTTATTAAAACTGGTACCACTAAGCATTATGCATTCTTTATCCCCACAGGAAATGTATTTTCTGCAAGGCACTGTTGTAAAGTAAGAAAACCAGAAGTTGCATCTTACAACTGCAGCATGACCTTTGTCAGGTCAGTCCAGCTGGAATGTCTAACTCTGCCTACAGGGAAGAGTTAAGGGCTTGAACCCACCAGTTTGTAGCTGGGAAGACTCCCCAGCCTTTTGCAAGGGGTTCAGTATCATCCCTGCAAGGACAGGCAGCACACCCCAAATCCACTTTTTTGGGTTTATTTGTAAAATAGGAACATCTGTTATGGTACTACCCTCAGGTTTACTTTAGTAGTTACTTCTGGTTAGTTAATTACAGTGTTGGTGATCTCAGAGACCTCACCTACTTTTGCTGAAGCTGCTTATTTTCTACAACTCTCAGATTCTGAACCAAATGTTACAGTTTTAAAATCTTGAGAAAAACCTTAAAGGAAGCTAACAATATAGCACAACTTAAAGAACACCCCCTCAGCCCACCCCCAAATTAACTTAGTGAAAGAATACAGAAAGCAGTAAAACTCATGGTAGAATATATAAAAAACACAGCATGTCATTCTTTCCCTGCGCATAATTGTGAAAAAGATACCATTATAGTAAAATCCAAGAAGATGTGAAAGCATCTTGGAAAGAGATAGAAATAAAAAACACAAGTTGAATAAGCCACAGCTAACAAATAAAGCTGGACCATTTAGCAATATGTAAACCTTGGCAAACAATCCAGTATTGCTTTGAGTATTTCAAGTTTAATATCAAAAGAGACTGCTGACCCATCCCATCAAATCTTTTCAACACTAAAGACCACTGAACTTCACCACATTAGCCTTATATTGAGTCCAATTTGTCTAAAGCTTGCCTTCTTTTTGAAAAGCACCTCATGTTGTCTGGCAGACATTAGGGGCGTGTGTGATCCAATAACTTCCTCAATTTAAAAAAAATGTTAATTTTCCTAAGTATTAACAAGTTGTACCCCATTTGAAGGGTTTTTTTGTGGACAGAGATTTAGGTCACTTAATTGAAAAACATGTTTTATTCCACCTTTAAAAATGTAATGCAGACTGTTACTTCAGAAAGCAATAGGATAAAAACCTTTATTGTTCCACCTTCGTCAGAGTTCATTTTCTATGGATATGCATTTCTGTAACATAATTTTGTTACTTTAGAAACTTCAGCTCCTCAGAGGCTTAATGGAGTAGCAAAAAAACCTTCAACACCAATTCAGTCCCACATCTTCAAGTAATATACCACCTGGGCACAAGGAATCTCTAGTACTAGAATCAGTTAGATCTTCCACCTCCTCCCTTTCCTGCGTTCTTTGTCCTCAGTTCATGCCAAGCTTTCACCAGTGGTTCTCTGTTCTTCCATATGAGCTCATGTCCATAAGTCACGTACCACCTGGGAAAGAAAAGAATGGTTAAAACTAACTGCAGCTTCTCTCTGCATCTGAGGTTGATCACTAAAACCAAGTACATGCTTGATACAGAAGACAAGATAAACTGAGGTATAAAGAACAAAATGCTTGGAAAATGGGAGATAAGTGACTGTTTTCTTGACTCCAAACAGTTAACTGCCTATTTTAGGCCTGTGAATGAATAGTTTTTTCATGCCTTTAATTTCATGCTTTTGTTATTTCTTAAAAAGACACAAAAAACTACCTCAGTTTAGGAGACTGTTAAAACACTTCTGTTGCTTGTGCTAATCCTTATTGACAACACCAAGTAAAAGTGTTTTTCTCCTACAAAAATACAACTGCCCCATAATGAACAGCCACGTTCCACTCAAAGTGAATTTCCTCCTATAAGCAGCTAAATGAAGATTTAATCTATCAAAGTGTTCCAGCTTAATTTATATTCATAGAGAACTATATATGCCAATATATGAATATCAACATAAGTGATTCATCAAGGGAGGTTATGGTGGAGAGGAGAGGCACAAGGAGAAGCAACCACATGGAAATGGGCTTGTGGGAGAACCTTCAACCTAACCCTGTACCTGAGTCCTGAAACACTTTTCTATGAGGTAAACTGGCCACCTTCCAAAGTGGACAATTGTCTGGCAGGCAATATATTAGAAATAAAGGCCCTGTTTAGGGATAAAGTGACCAAAATGATTACAGAGTAGAAAAACCAGCAAACACTTTGGTCTACAAACTGGTTTGCATCTCAATCTGGCCCAGTGAAATCCCCGGCAGGTTTATCAAATGCCTACATAAAATGTTTGAAAATGCTCTTAGCAATAATATGCAAATTGGGTTGAAGGGGGAAAACCTCATAATGTAGTTCAAACATGGAACAATACAGAACTGTTTCCTACAAACTTGTTTCTAGTAGTTCTTACTAATTAGGAAAGCTCCACACAAAAGCAGTGCAACAACACTGAGAAAGCAGCAGCAGAGGCTACCCAGAGGAATTTGGCCTGAGCTTATATTAATTCTGTAGCTCTCTCTAAATTGGCAATTAGAGGAAAAGCACTGAGACAAATGCATTTTCTTAGCTGTTTAAAGTTATTTTAATTTGTCCATGCTGTGTTTTGTGAGAATCTTTTCTGCCTTGTGATTCTCTTCAGTATGCCGGGAAGAACTGGACAGTCAGCCAGCTCAGGTTATGGTAACAGGACAACCTGACATCTAATCTCTCATTCTAAGGCAGTTCAGCTCAATTCTTCCAGTTCCAAGCATCTGTTAACAGTGTTTTCCACACAATTTTATAGCACCAAAAGAACAGCAGGGAGTTGTATTCAATGCTAATTAAGAAAACTTACCAAAAAAACCCCTACAGTTCAGCAATAACAGAAGGTAAAGAAAAATATATGATTGATTTAAATACAAGACAAATAGAAGTTAGTAAATACAGACTTACATTCCAAAGAGGGCTCCCCCAAGGTGTGCAGCATGGTCAAAAAGTCTCCAGCCTAAAGCAAGTCCTGCAGTGTCAAATGCAATTATGGCTTTTAAAGCCTAGAAAGGAAGAGAACGTGGAATGGACAGGATCAGTCACAGCATGAAATGGCCACTGGTAACAGTTCTCTATTTTGGCACAGAGCAAAGATTTTGGAACAAAATCATCCTATAAATTTTATATCAAAGGAATCACTGTAAAACAAATAAATTGTTTTAAAACAACAGACTCAGCTGTACTGTGCTGTGAAAACAGACCTGAGCAGCTACAGAATAGTGTAGGGTAGGAATGTGTCCTTTTCAAACAAAATACGTTCCACACTTGGGTCAGGAAAAAGACAGAAGTTACTTGAAAGAATACATGCTATGGAAGACACCACAAAATATGTAATTGAATCATTCTCATTCTCTAATTTTGATGTAGCTTTGATTTATGTGCATCTGTCCTCCCAAATTCAACACTCTAGTGGATGGAACATGTGGGGCAGCATCCCTGTTACCTCATCTGATTTAAATCGAT
Source organism: Margarornis squamiger (assembly GCA_035222235.1). Lineage (NCBI taxonomy): Eukaryota > Metazoa > Chordata > Aves > Passeriformes > Furnariidae > Margarornis > Margarornis squamiger. The sequence goes on from JAWWTY010000010.1 coordinate 23,640,846, forward strand.
CATCACACTCTAGTTCTAAAGGTACATTTGCTGGAAGATGGAAAATCAGGATGACAGTGAACATGAGCAATGGAATACCATCCTCAGGAGACACAAGCCACCATAACTGTCAATACACAAAATTTCAGTAAACACCCCACTTCATAAAGACTGACAGATTTAATGTTAGGATTAAAAGTTACTTTAGGCAGCATTTATTGCTTTTAGAGTATGTATTAGAATAGCATCTCTATTGCTACATTGGCTTGCTTATTCTAAAAGCCCATTACAGTATAGGTAAGGTAGGCTAGAGGAGTATGTAAAGTTAAATACAATTACATAGTAGGGCTAAAATTATTCCTACCTTTATACTGCAATAGCCAATATTGCTCTTGCTCTGCTGTTGCAATGAGCACTTGATCATGGCAATGCTCTCTGTGGCTCTGTCAGTATTTCTACCCTGGCCATCTTTTCTAAGAAAGATACAGTTAAAGCGTGGCATGCAGAAAAAAACAGGTCCACTCAAGCAGAAGTGCAAGGAAAACACAAAGGCTACGTCTAAGAACATTTGTTCAAATCTGTAAGCTTCCCTTACAAAAAGCATTAAATCTCATGATCCTGGAATGACCTGGCTTAACTGCTTTAAGCAGTAACACAAACTTTAAGTAGTGGACCAAAGATGATTAACTTATTAAAACGGTTAAGATCTACATGAGAAGCTTTTCTTAAATGTGGAAGTGGATGCTATAAAAGAACTTAATGAAACAAAAAATGGAGTATTAGTATTGCACATGAAGGAAAGTCTCAGTGGTCTATTTTAAATCGCAAAAGCGTTTAAAGTATCAAAAGGGGATATCCAAAAGAAAAGGCAAATATTCCTCCAGGGCTGGAATGCAATCTCCCATGAGAGGTGAAATTCTGTGTTTCTCATCTTGCTAAGTTTTTCTTTAAAGACAGTGTACTAGCATTAGATTAGCCTGCTGGCAGTGCAGCTATAAAAAATATCCCCCATCAGAAAGAACAGGATGTGTATGCAGGCTTCCTCAGACAGGCAAACCTGACTCCCTCTCAGATTCTTTCACCTCTTCAAATCAATGTGAAACAGACCCATGGAGAATGGAATTTAGGATAATTCTAAACTCACTACACACTGGTGTAGTGACTTCTAGGCTGCAACAATTCTGATCAGCCCCTGGTACTTCCATGACCCATATTCTCTTTCAAAATAAAACTAACAGCTTAGAAACACAAATGGAGAGGACACATGCTCAGATGCAGGAGAGGCAAGGGGAAAATGTTTTAAGAGTAGAATTTCTTTGAAGTTCAAAGGCACTTACGTTTCCTGCTGTAAATGTGAACATGGGAAGAAGTATGATGGCTAGTTTTGCTTCTGGCATCTTCGTACACACAGCTGCAAGGACAGTCATTATAGCTCCTGACTGTAAATACATTAAAAGACAGCAAAGTAAGCTGTTACATAAAGGAAAATTTATTTTTCTGCATGTGAACCCCTTTTCCTTTTGGCTTTTATTTTCAAATTGCAGCCCTATGGTAAGCCTCAAAGTACAATGCACCACAGCAAAGTCCAGAATAAAAATAAAACAAGACAGCATTATTTAATTTCAATATCTGAAATTATAAGTACTGGAGAAAAAATACCCCTCAAATGCTCTTACATAACTACGAAATACTCAACCCCATCCCTGATTTTAAGATAACAATTTATGTAAATGTGCTTTTCCCAGTAAGCCCTAGAAATTCTAACATATATTAATCAAGCATAAACATACACATCAAATGCAGGGAGTAATTCTGAAGCTTCTACAAAACCAAGATAAATAACAGATGGACAGGAACAAAAATCTTTTGTCAATGAAACAAGTAATTCTCTGGACTGTACTAACTGACCCTGGGCTTTTGTATCCAGGAAACAATCTCAGTGGAAGGGCTATGAATACAGTAAACTAATGCAGCAATGTGTGGCAATTTCAGTAACTTCAAATCAGTAAGACTAAGGGAAAGTAACTTTCTCCAGATATAGTTTATTCATAAGATAAAGGGACGATACACAGCACTTCCAAAAATTCTAACTTCAGCACAGTTAAACAGATTTTTTTCATTCCAAAAGAAAAATGAGAATCTGACTTCTGACTTTTATCAAAATTATTTAGTAAAGTAAGTTAAGAAGCCTTTAAAACTTGGCACACGTTTATGTTAATATCAAACTTAAAGCAAGTTAAGTGTTTGAAAATGTTCTGCTACTAAAAACACAAGAGCTGCTCAGCCTGCCTCACATCTTTCATCCTGTGAGAGTTCTGGCAGGAGTGCTGCCCTTCCTGCACAGCACACCCTACAGCTTTCACTGGGATCACATGCCGAGTCTGACTGTCTGATTACATTCTCTCTTTCCAAAGTATTCTATTTTCAATTGCAGAAGACTGATACACAATTATGAAATACCATTTCTGCAATAAGTTACGTAACTGATCTGCTCAGAGACAACAGGTCCTGCTGTTAAGGGCTCATTTACAGCCCTTGGCATTAAGTGGCATTAGTTCTGGGTGGCCGCTGCTGCAGAACCAAACTTGCTGAAAAACAGGCAAGATCTTGCATGGAAGAACCAGTTCTTGCCTGGTTACTTGGTTTTGGTAAACTTCTAGTTTCCATTATTCCAGATACATTCTTGGCTTTTCAGCACGTTAAAGAATACAGGAGGCTTTCAAAATGGCTTCAGAGTTCACTATAAGGTCTCATATTCCCAGATACTTACAGCTCCAAGGGATGGTTCAAACCTTCCAGTGGCCATTTTAGCAACATAACTGACAAAAGTGGAGATGACCCCTAGAAAAGAGAATGTACTACTGGAAACAATGCCAACAATACAGACAAGCATCATAAAGTAAAAAGTAACTGTCATCTTTCCTCACAAAACTTACATGAGTCTGTATTTAAAAGCTATTTTATTCTGATAGCAAAGCATGAATTAAAAACAGATGCAGTTTTATTGTGGTATTTTGAAACCCAGTAATCTAAACCCATCAAAAATCTGTAAAACAGCAAAGAAGTACTACTATCTTTAATATGGAGCAATGGCCACCTGTCACCACACAGCTCTTAACCATGCACACACTTTACTTCAATGAACACATATTTATATTTTTAAGTGTTGCAAATACGTTACCAGCAGAAAGATAAACTGCAATGAACTGCTCGCATCCCAGAAGAGAGACAATGCTGCTGGAAAAACTCCACAAAACATACATATTTGCTGCCATGTGGAATAGGGAGAAGTGACTAAACGTAGAGAGCAGCATGGGAGAACACAGGGCTTCTACAAAAGAGAAAACAATGAACATAAAGAAGTCAGTGTTTTAATTTGCTTCAACTTATGTGTCAACTTAAATGCGGACTAGAAGTTTATCAAGACATACTGGGGACTAATTATGTTTAGATTCTCAATTAAAGCTACAAAACAAAGCCAGAAATGGAACAAATTTCAAATTCCATGCAATGCCTTTGGAAAGGCACAACACACCCCCCAAAGATACACAAGCTGTACAGTCTTAGTTACCTACTGGGGATTGATTCATAGTAAATATTTATCTTATGACATGTGTCCTGTGCTTTGAAAAAGAAAAAAAAAATTTGTATATGGTGACAGATTTTTAATATATGAGCAGCTATAGAAAATTAATTTGCTACAGAGATCAACTCAAATCAAAAACAGTTTTCTTTTCAAAAAGCTACTAGCTCTCCTCCTGAAACAGCAGCCTTGAAGATGCAAACAAGCCAATTAGCAGGCTTGAAGGTCAACGTTACTTAAAACACGAGTGTTTGGGGTGACATGCTCAGATCTGGATAACAGCTATCTTTAGCTTTGGAGTGTGTAGGAGAACTGGTTCAATTTCCACTTTTTCAGCTGAAATTAAGAGGATAGCAGGAAGTACTTTCCAAATATGTTTGTCTCATCCTTTTAATTCTTTGTTGTAGAAATGAAAACCAATTGTTCTGCTATTATATAGTAGTACCTTGCTTTCCTATATTTCACACACAGTGAAAGACAAGTTTGTGCTTAGTTTGTTTCTTTTAAATGTGACTCAAAGCACAGCTTGGACACAAGGACCCTGTACACAACTCACACACTAATGTTTGTCTGTTGACAAGTGTACATGCATGTGACTGATGACTGTTCTATCTGCATCCCACTGAACACTGACGGGGGAGGAAATAATCATTTTGAGTCTAGTTTTTGAAAGGCACTATGTAGTACAATTTATTTTCCTCCTTCCCAAAAAGTAGCTTGATTTGCACTCTGTCCAACAAAGCAGCTGGGGTTGATGTCACTGGGAGGAGTGCTCCTTCACCTTCACACAGATAGGAGCTGCATCCCACTGAAGGCAGGAAAAGGCCAGGAAGCAGGCAACAGCTTTGATGTTACAGTATTTAGAAATGCACCAGTGATTTTTTTTTATTTTAAAAAAATCAGATCCATCACTTCTAATTTTTTTGCCCTTAAACCATTTCCTGCCTAGACAGAATGATGTGTTTGGGCTCAACTGAGATTGCTTGTGGGTGACAGAGCTACAAGCAAGCCATGTACCTGAAGCTTCTGCAGTGTGTGTGAACAGAGGTTCTATTACATCCCTATGGAGGAAAGTCACTCAAATTACTGTTCACTTACTGGAGGATGGATTTGAGGTGAAATATGTAAACATAATCCGTCGCATGCCAGGCAGCCTCCACAAACAGAATACAAAGGCATTTGCAGCTATAATACCTATTAAGAGGAAAACAAGGTAAAAAAGCAAATTATGAATGTAACACACTATAGTGCTTACTGTAAACAAGGAAGCTTACAAGAATCATACTTTTTCCTCACAATTCCATTAAAAGCAGTATCCACTTCTTATTTTGCACAGAGTAAGCATAGAAAAAGCAAAGAAAAACATATAGTGGAAGTCTTTCAGAAAAATGACATTTAATTGCAACTGTTTTGACATAGCGTAATGAACACAACAGTCCAGAAAAATCTGTGCAGAGAACGTTCAAGCTATGGTTTCAAACTGCTATTCCCCTGCAGAGTCAACGAAATAGGAGCCAGCTAAGAGGTCCCATTTCCTGCCCATCTAGCTGTTTATTCACAAATGTCACTAATCTGCTGCACAGCTGCATTTAACTGCACAAGAGGAAAAGACTGGGGGAGCCCTACAAACACAGTACACATCCTATCCATTTTTGTGGGAGCTTTGGTTTTGGAAAGATTCTGCTGAGAGGTCAAGCATAAAAAGTTGAATTGGCATTGCTAGGGCATAGGCACCTTTGGGAGACAGCAAACACAACTTTATGCTTCACAGGTGTTATTGCAATCTTACTTTACATGAAATAAGAATGTAAATTATTAGGAACATAATGAAAATTTATTATTTTCTGTTTAAAGTGCCTTCCCTAATTATATCCAAGCATTTATGTATTTAAAATGTTTTGTAATAGCTAAAAATATTACAGGGGAAAATAATTGTTCCTTGGCATAACAGTAAATGTCAGATAATTCTCATTTGAAGTTTGCAAGAACTGTGAAAAGTTCTTGCACATATATCCTAGAACTCAAATTTCAATAGATCTCTTCTTTCAATACTCCGTCCTGTTCAACCACGCTCTTTTATTAGAGGAAATACTTTCCCTGCATGCCAAACCAAACTGTAACAGAACTGTCAGCAATTTCAGTACAGTAAGCCCAACCTTGTTATGGCAATCAAGGGTAAGTCTCTGAACAGCTCAGGCTCTACCAGCTACAATTTCCACTGCTTGATGTTGAGAGAGGCAGAGACTGCAACAATCATCACTCCCTGATACAGTCCGTGTCGTGGCCTGGCTTGCACGTTGAAGCAATTCAAAGCATTGCACAAAATTTCCTGACAGCACTTGTTAATTGAGTGGCCTGAAATGATTCTGGCCTAAAGCATTCAGCATTTCTGCGATCTATTCTTAAACCATTCAATACTTCCAAGACTTAGTAAGTTGGGTGACATTTTTTTCAAAAATGTTTCTGTAGAAAAGTTAAATGACCTAGAAATAGCATCTTGAGTAGCCTTATGCTAGAAACCTGCTAATATGGATTCAGTAAATACTTAATGTAGAATATGTAACAGCAGATAGGGCTGACCTACTTCATTTGGATTTAAATCAAGTTCTCATCAATTTCTTTTCACATATCACAATTACCTTGGGGATTGCAACTGGCATTAGGCTAACCAATCAAAACTACATAATAACCAAAGGAACGCTTACAGGATAGCATTTTGCTACTTTTTATACATCATGCTGCAAACTAGTAACTAATCAGGGAATTTTATTTTCACATATCAGTGGAATATATACACCTATTCCTTCTAAAAGCATTTGATGTTTTTCACAGTTCCTGAGAAAAATGTTGCTGGGGGAGGATTCTAGTTAATCCTCCACACTCTCTCACACAGATGCACAGGAATTCTTTTATCGCATACAAAAAATAGTTTGTGAGAAGGAAGTGTAGCAGAAATAGTGTATGTGCAGGTGTAAATTTACACATGCTTTGTGCCCAACAATCTAAACGTGGTATGAAAGCCATCTGTTTTAACATACTGTACCTGTTTGTCATATTTCTCTTCCTGTGAATGTCTAATACTTGTAAGCTAACACAAACCTGTCACAGTCCGCTGACCCTCAGTCAGGCTATTCCACCAGCTGTTAACCTGAAACAGAATTGTTGAACATCAATGCCACTGGGAAGAACTGGCAATTTCAGAAATAATCACAAGGTTATATACCTTTTTAAGAATGGAAAGCATTCGATTGAATCTGTGAAATAAATAGTTTTCAAACTTTTTTACTTCTGATTGCTTTGCCTTTCAAGTTGACATTTCCTTACTCAAGAACAGTTATCTACCCTCCTTTTCATAAAATACCCCAATATGAATGAAGAGTTTCTTCAAAAAGAATGGGGTTATATCCTGTGACACAACTTCACGGGTTTACCCTGCTTGTACTAAACAAGGACCTAGCCCATAATGCTTACCTCAGCAGATTAGCCAAAGTTAGCATAAATCCTGCCTCCACTAAGCCTCACCCTAATGCTGGCTAACATCACACCACCCACCTTTGAGAGATTCCACTTTTGTGCCAGGATCACTTTTGCAGAGGTGGCTCACAAGATGTGGAATCCATTCCCCCTTGCGTCCAGCTCACCCAGCCCTCCTCCAAGTTTAAAACCCCTGAAAAAGTTTATTTTGAGTGCAGTCAGCCCACAGACAAATTGCACCCCCCTTTCCATTCTTCAGCTTTCAGAATCATGTTGCACAAATATTTTGTTGATAGATCAATGACGTTCCAACCATATTGATGGGGACAATGTCATTAAAATTATCTGCAGGTTGGAGGCAGGAGAAATAATGTTGTATGAAACAAAGCATTTGCTATTTGATATCAAAGTAACAACTTCATTGCATTTTTTGTTTAATTCTCTGGCACAGGATAGAGATATCAGTTCTCCAGCAGAACACTAAATAAACATGATTTTTCTAAAATACAAGAATCAGATGCCCTCAGAAGCAACTGGGAGAATCCTGAACTCTTAAAAATAGAACTTACCCGCTGAAGATGGGGATTGGCTGTTTAAGCCTATTAACAACAGGGCAGTTTTGTTTTCTTTTTTGGATAGCTAATCACCAGATCTTCCCCTTTCAGGTTTTGAAGGAAAATAAAAGTATAAAACCAAAGTTATTTAAAATATTAAGTGCTGATCAGTCTCACCTGCAGTTCATAAGCACTGACCAAGAAAGCATGGTGGGATAGAGTTAATTTTCTTTATAGCAGCTTACGGTGCTGTAGTTTAGATTTTCTACCAAAACAGTACTGATAACACAATGTTGTTTTAGTTTTTGCTGAATGGTGTTTGCACAACATGAAGACCTTTCTCATTTCTCATTCTGCCCCTGCAGTTACAGGACAGGGGGACAGCAACGGGCTGGGAGGGGACATAACCAAGCAGATGAGCTGAACTGACCAAACAGATATTCCCTACCACATAATGTCATCCCCCCAAAAAGAGGGGATTTTAGGAGATTTAACATATTTTGCTCATGAACTAGCTGGGCACTGGCCTTTCCACAGGAGATTGTGAGTGACCGCCTCTGCATCACTTGCTTTCTTCTCTCTTCTCCCAGTTACTGAACAATTTTTTGGTGGTTGTTTTATCTTTACCCCCGAATTTTCTTGCTTTACTTCTTCCTTTCCTCTTTCCTCAGCCCACTGTGGGTTTGTGGAGGACATAAGTGAGCAGCTGTGTGGTGCTCAGCTGGCCAATACACACTACACACCTCAAACACAGCTCCTGTGTCCTGCCCAGGACCCTGAGCTTCTCCAGTTCTCAGTCCTACTTCCCTTGGACAAGCAGACCTGAAAGAGTATCAAGGCTGCTCTATCACAAGCCACAGTAATAACACTGAAGCAAACGTAAAACATACATGCATGTTTAGTTTAAGGTATACTTAATTAAAAACTAAATCACTGATCCTTTTGGGACGCCAACTAAATTTATAACAAATCTTGCAGCACTAATTTTGTTCTTGCTGTCCAAACTCCAAAGCATGCAAATGTCAGCTCTCAAAGCAAAAAAGCCCTCTAAAACCTTGTATTTGTGAGATTTTAGAGGCTATTTTAGAAGCCAGAGTACTGAAAAATACTATGCTTAACATTCAGAATTTAAGCTAGCTCTGTCCTCTTTGGGAATTCATGTTCACTTAGACACAGCAGAAATGTTTGGTTGGGGATTTTTTACGGTGAAAAAACAAGTTTAGATATACACTGCATTTCTGGGTGAAGGTGGTATTTTCCTCTATTTCTCACTATAACTTTCACTGCAATGTTGCGAGCTACAGTTTTCTAGAACTAATTCTATCACTTTTTCTTGTAAGAAAACGCATCTGTTGTAATTTGCTGAGAATCCAGCATTTCTCCAAGCCACAAAGCAGGATAACAAGGACAAATACGTGCTGTACAACCTGAAGGAGGGATGTGGCCGCGGGTGATGCTCCGTGTGGGAGCAGCGCGGGCCTGGCCTCACGTACCTGCTTTCTGAAGTCGCCTCTCTTCTGTGGCCGCATTTTATCCATCCAGTCCGCCCGAGCTTCCTCGAAGTAGGTCTGGACCCGCGACTTAAGCGACTCATACTGCCAGATGGCGGCGGACCCGAAGGCCGAGCCTGTGAACTGGGCGACACCGGACAAGGGCTCAGTGACCGCTCCATCCCCTGCTAAGGCCACGCTGTGGCCACTCACCCCATGGCAATGGGAGCTGCGGCACTGCTGGATGGTGGGACTCATGGAAACGTCAAGGCTGGGAAAGTCCTTAAGACCCCAAGCCCAGCTGCCAAACCAGCACCACCACGTTCACCACTAAACCCTGTCCTCAAGTGCCCTATCCACGTTTTTTGAACACTTGCAGGGATGGTGCCCTGGAGCAGCTTGTTCCAATGCTTTACATCCCTTCTCATGAAAAGTTTTCCCACTACCTAATCTGAACCTCCCCTGGTGCAACTTGAGGCCATTTCCTCAGGTTTACCAAACGGCGAGCGCCACGGGACGATCCTTTAAAGAGCCCCACAAACAAACCGCATAAATGAAAGTCTCTATGAAACGCAGCTGGGCTATGTCCACATTTCCACCCCTTTAGCCGGAGTCCCTCGGCACTATCTCGGTGTCACGGCGCTAACCCTGAGGCGCGGAGGGGCAAAGCCGGAGCCGGCTGCCCCGCCGGAGGAGCTCACCCCACTTACCCCCACGGCGAAGAGGAAGGGCTTGAGGAGGCGGCGGGGCGCGGCGAGGCCGGGGGCGCCGGCGGGCGGCGGGGGGCACAGGCGGCGCGGCGGGGAGGCCGGGCCGGGCCGCGCCT
>JAWWTY010000010.1:23651885-23689587 GCA_035222235.1 Margarornis squamiger
GACTCGTGGCCAACTGGCCATCAACCAGGACCCCCAGGTCCCTTTCCATGGCCCTGCTTTCCAGCATCTCATTCCCAATCTGTCTGTACATCTGGGGTTGCCCATCCCAGGTGCAGAATCTGGCACTTCCCCTTGTTGAACTCCTGTGGTTGGTGATTGCCCAGCTCTTTAATTTATCAAGGTCTCTCTGCAGGGCTGATTTAATGTATACTGCTCTCTAGAAGCCTTATGGAACAGGCAGAGCCTGTCTCCTCCTAGCCTCTGCAGCTGCCCAAGAGGTGAGGAGGAGGCTGGGGTTGCTGCCTTGGCTCCACCTTGCTTCATGTGTGGCTCCACATCGCTTTACCACACCTCACCACCTTCCCTCACCTGGCTCCTCCACCCTGCCTCACCTCGCCTCACCCCTGGGCTGCTCCAGCCAAAGAGCTGTGTGTGGCTGACCAGATGCAAGGCAACTGCTCCCATCCCACTTCCAGGCTCTTCCCTGTATCTGTATCAGGACCAGCATAGCCAGCAGGCCTAGGGGAGTGATCATCCCCCCTGTACTCAGCATTGGTGAGCCTGTACCTTCAGTGCTATGTTCAGTTTTGGGCCCCTCACTTTAAGAAGGAGATTGAGGCGCTGGAGTGGGTCCAGTGAAGGGCAACAAGGCTCGGAAAACTTGTCTTATTAAGAAGGGCTGAGGGAGCTGGGTTGGATTAGCATCGAGAAGAGGGGGCACAGGGGGGGCCTCATTGCTCTCCACAACCGCCTGAGGGAAGGTGGTGGTGAGGTGGGGTCAGTCTCTTCTGCCGTGCCTGCAGTGAGAGGAAGTGGCCTTAAAGTGAGGCAGGGGAGATTCAGATTAGATACTAGAAAAAAATTTTTCCCTGTTAGTGTGGTCAGGCATTAGAATAGGTTGGCCAGGGAAATGGTGGAGTCACCATCCCTGGAGGTGTTTAAGAGGAGTCTGGATCTGGCACTGGGCGATGTGGTTTAGGGGTTACTGCGTGGACAGGTGGACTGGATGATCTTAGAGGTCTCTTCCAACTTTTACTATTCTGGGATTCCCCATGCACACCTGAGCAGGTGCCCCAGGTACCTGTGGTCCCCTTGTTGCTGGCTGGGGCTCCCACTCTCTGGCTCTCTGCTGCTGTTCCTGGCACCATCTCCATGCCAGTGCAGCTCCACAGGGCTGGAGAGGTGTGTTAGTAGATAGCAGTCCACTGTACGCACTGCCACCCTCTTGAAGTTAAACAGGAAAAGAAAACAGGTGTTTGCTTTAAAAATAACATGCAGATTTCCAGAAGTTGCAAGCACCTCCCTGGTTATCTGTGTTGCTATAGAGATACTCATGGGAGAGCAAAGCGGTGTACACCCTGGGCCACCAGAGAGCAGAGTGCAGACCTGCCAAAATCGAGCAGCTGAATAAACAGTGGTTTATCTGAAGGGTGTCCGGGAAGGATGAGGGGCAGCGGTCATGTATTGCAGCAGGAATAGTTCCTTGTGGGTGTGAGGAACAAGCTCCACCAGAGAGCAGCTGTGCAGTTTCCAGCCCTGGAGTCCACTCCGTTGTGGTGGGCGAGGCTTGGGTGACCTGGCCCAGCACTGAAGCCGTGCTTTAAGTGAAGGTTGGCATCAGTGTGAGCTCTTTCAGCCCCGGTTATTCTATGGTTCATCCTGTGAAGGGAAAGTTAATAGCAAGATGAGAGTGATCTGCATATTGTAATTGATTAGATTATTAATAAGTTATGACAACTTCAGGAACGAAGTTACAAAATCAAATTTTTTGAAAGTGGAGAGGAAAAGAATTAGCATTCTTCCTCCTTTTTTTTTTTTTTCCCCCCTTCCCCTAAGTAGTAGTGAAAGAGTTTGCCTTTTCAACTTAAGGTCAGACTCTGACCAGAGAAAACCTTTGTGAGCTGTGGTGGGAAACTGCTCTAAGTGGTTTAGTATTGTGTTTAAATCTGCATTTTATCTCTTTCTGATTGTGCTGGTGGCCATGGGTCAGCCTCGGAATTTGCTTGAACTAAGGAGCGATTAGCAGGTTCAAAGCAATGTATTACTGGTGTTAGAAATGTATATATACATATGTAAATGAAACCAGTGTTGCAATTAATGTATTTTCTCTGTTTTTCAATGTAACAAAATGAAAAAGAAGTAAAAGACATTTTTAACTTTCCAATTTAGACACTTTTACTACCCATTTTTGCTTTCAAAAATTACTACCTTACCAGGAGTAATTTGTTTGTTTAAGTGACTTAAATATTTTTCTTTGTTAACCCTTCCTGCCTGGTGTTCAAACCACATACATTTTCACTGTGGTGTTTTTAATGTTAAGATGATCTTTTTTCTCCCCCAGAGCTTGTTTTTATCACATTACACCTCTTAGTTTTATATAGCCTATGTGTGCACTTTGTGAGCAATGATGCTCTGGACTTTGTGTATTTATTTGGTTTTGGTATTAGCCTTTGGAGAGTTGCAAAGCATATTTGCTCTCAATTGTGCCATCAGCTCAAACCTATAAACATGACAGTGTATGACAGCTGGTACAATCAAGTCCTGAACTGTTGGGTGTCTGTGGTATGGATTGAAAGAGGATGGATGTGGTGTCTGAATAAAGTATTATCTGGATAGTCCCAACGGGGTTTGTGTGATAGCAGCAGGGTCAGGAAGGGGTGAGTGAGAGTGGCTTCCTTGGGCAGAGGAAGGCCAAGAGAGGAGGGAGAATAGCAGCAAAGTGGTTGCAGAGCTGTCCTAGGCTGCCAGACCTCCTTCGGCCGCAGCCCTTGAGCTCTGTCCTGCCTGGGGGCATGGCTGCAACCACAAACAGTTTCATTTGGTAATGTGAGCCACTGCAAAGTTGTCTGTCTGCATATTCCTTCATGGTGTGGGCATCCTAAAACAAATGCATAAAAAATTTCAAGTGAAACAACCACTGGGAAAGTTGTAGCAATATATTTCTGCAGTGTTTTGTGGTCTGATAGTGTGTGGGCAGCTCAGTGACACTGGCAAAGTAAATTATATGCACCAGTGGGTGCCAGATTAATTTGAGCATCTTTGGTACTAATTTACATGATTTTGTTTAATTTTCCCTTCTACACTTTGCTGTAGTGAAAAGCCATGCCAGTGGTTTGTGCAAGTCAGGCAGAGCTTTGGCCCTAGGTCCTTGATTTTTAGAATGGGGACAAAGGTCCTAAAGAGTATGAAACTTTTGCTTGGTGGTTCAAATTGGTTCTCACAAAGTGCTGACACCAGTGCCTCACAGGAAGGTAGATGAAACGGATTAGAAGCGGACCATAAACGTGAGTATCAAAATTTATCTTGCTGTAAATTTGTATCGGTAGATGTTGTAACTGGGAGATGAAAATTGCAGTTGATTGTCTTAATTTTAAAAGCATTTTGCATTAGCAAACAAGTAAATAGTGGAGGAAACATTGCAAATTTAAAGTAGGTAATTCCTCAGTCAGATCCTCTGGTTTTGCTCTGTTGGTACTTTTTCTGTGGTAAAAGTGTGCAGTAATAAAAGTTTTCCTAAGAAAATACCTGACGTTTAATCAGACTATTTAAGTATTTCAATTATTTAATGAGATTTAGATTCCAGCTCTACAGCTCCCTGGTCAGGTTTATGTAAAGGTAACTCCATATACTATGTGTGTATAAACTCTTTCAACAGGTGTCTAGTATCAGGAATTTTGAAGACAACTTCTGCCAGAAGAATGGCGTCATCTTCTCTACAGATCTGTGCATTGCTCCTGGCTTTAGCAGGATTCGCCACTCTACTTGTTACTACCATGTCCAACAGATGGAAAATTTTGGACACTGTGACAGAGCTGGTTACTGCAGACTGGGTTTCTGAAGGTCTTTGGATGGACTGTGCAGCAACTGCTCCTGGATCAGTAGAGTGCAAGAAATTTCTGTACATGTTGAGTTCAGACCGTAAGTGTGCCTGGCATATGTTTATAAAATCCAGGGATGCAGTTTTATTCTTTCTTTCTACACAGCATGTTAGCACAGTTGGGTGGCACACAGTGCATTTGTCACAGAAGGTCTGGCATGGGCAAATCCTGTGGTGCTTGCAAACAGGTTAAAGGGCCCCCATGAAATGTGTCCTTCACTCGACAATTCAGCTTGTTGACTGCTGTGGCTTTGTTGCCATCTCTGTTGTGTTGACATAGAGATATAGGTGATATACAGTGAATCCAAGATTTTTATTAAAAATTGTTTTGGAAGAAATAACATTCTTTCACTCAGCCCAATTCTTAAATACAAGCAGATCATAGTTCAATGAGCACTGGTGCTTGTTTGTGCCTTGCTGTGAGACAGGGCTTCTTAAATATTCCAGAACTTGTTGGACACTTTGTGCTAAACCTGTGTATTTGTTCTGGAATTTCTCAGAGGCCAGTTTAGATTAAAATACATCTGTGTGACTGATGCTTTTGTGTTTTCTAGGGTAGACCACGCTAGCAGGGTAGTTTGCCTGCAACTAGAAAGAGAAGAAATGTCTCTGTAGGGACTGAAAAGTATTTGCTTGGATTGTTCTAGATTTTAAAGACATCTTTCTGTAAACACCATTTTTATAGTAAAGGACTAGGAAGGACTAACACTGATGATCTTTCCTCAAAAAACTGAGTTTAGAAATAATAACAGTGCAGCCTTTGAAAACTGGTATTTTGTTACACTTTCTGTCTTAAACAGAACCTTGTGTTTATTCTTTTACAGCTTTCAGTTTTGTCCAGTCACTTTATGAGTGATGTTGATGGAATCATTTCTTCAGGTCTTTCCTGCTTTATAGGTCCCTGATTACTGTCATTGCTGTTTGTCTGGACTCTTTCCAGCTGATTTATTCTTGATGTGCAGTGCTCTAAATTTCAAAATACCACGTCTCACAGACTATGAACCTTGTTTCTCTTGACACAGACAATCACTCCCCTGGAGTCAGAGCTGCCTAACTGTGAGATCTCTAAAGTGTGAGAGTTTAGCTCTCAAGAGTGAACTCTCAAGATTCAGCATGTTCATTGTTCTTTCACAGCACCTTGGCTTTGGTGGCCTCATCTGCCTTCTTAACAATGGTGCCAGTATAAGACTAAGTATCAGCATCCTGTAATGAGGCCAGCATTTGTAGCCTTAAAAGGAGGCTTCTAAGGATTTTTAAAACGCTACTCATTGCATCAGAGGAAATGTCAGCTTTTTCATATCATTTTGGTACCCTCTCTAAGGCTTCCTCTTTGTAGATACTGGGATGCCTAGAAACTTAAATACTATTTCTAGAAATTAGAGTGATGGGGACAACAATCCTTCAGTTCTCATAGTGAGATGGCAGGGATGCTTATGATGGTGTGGCAGCTCTGCCTTGCCTTGTGTAACTGGGAGAGGCAGATGTTACAGCCCTTTTGTAGAGACAGGTAGAGACAGTGTGGGACAGCCTCTGTTCTGTTGTTCTTTTTTTTAATGCAGTTTCATTACACTCAACATGGAAAGAAAATATTCCCCAGGAACAGAAATGTTCCTGGTGAACTGAACCAGTAACCTCCCAGGGGTTCTCTTCTCTCCCTTTCCATGGCTCCCATAATTTGAAGACTGGATTGGCAGGGTTCAGTGGGTCATCTTCAACTATTCAAAGAACTGCATGTCCCCTAAAATCAGCACAGGTTCCTCATGCCAACACATAGGCACATCACGTGGTGCCTGCAGAATAATTGTCATCTGTTGCAGGGCTCAGGCTGTTTCTCTTCCTGCAGTGCTCAGTCAGCATTCCTGGGTCTTGAAAGTGATCAAAAAAGGGCAGTGTGTGTTGAGCAAACATTTAGGGTGTTCATATTTTCAGTATTTTTTCCCCAACTGTATTGGCTGATCTGATTTTAAAAACTACTATTCCTGCCTGCAAACCCTCTCATTACATACAAATATGCTCCATTGTGACAACACCAGAGGGGTCAGGAGTAATTTCTCTCCTCAGTCATATATTACTATGATCATATATGGTCACATCTTGGCATGTAGATGTGACCATTTTACTTACATCAGGAGTGAGTGCACCTTTGTAATGAATTTTCCAGTCATTCCCGTTTACTGCACCTGGTCTGCATTGTGGCCTTGGAGAATGCAAATTGGTTTCCTTGTGGAAGAGGCAAAACAGGGGAATGTGCTCTAGGAGTGCACTTCCAGAATTCCAGCCCTTGGCAGCATTCAGTTCAACTGACTGGGTTGGAGCAAGGCTGAAGGAAAACTCCCAAGCTGTGGAAGGTGTGGATGTGAAGCTGTCAGCACCAGCTCTTGTATGCTGCTGATGCAGAGCCTCCTGCACAGCAGCACTGGCTGTTCTGCCCATCACTCACCAAACCACAGTTATGAAACTTAGTGAAGAACAGCCCTGTGTTCTTTAACACATTGAAGAGTGATTACCTGAAGGGAATGATTAAAATGCCTGGTACAGTTTAGGAAAAGCTCAGGCATTCCAGGTCTGCAGTGTAATCTTTTCTGTTTATATGTATGATTTATGACTGCCTGTTGAAATTCATTCCTTTATTAGGAAGAGATTTTTTTAAAAATTGTATTCTTCCTTTTTTTTTTTTTTTTTTAATCATTGGCAGCAGTATTACATCTGGGGACACTTGATTCAAGGTCCCATCTAATCTCAGATTTGAAAGTGCTGTCAGCAGAAGTGATTGCTGAGGTCACCAGCATAGCACCAGTGTATGGATAAACTAATTGAAACTCTCTGAGGGCTTTTAATGGGATGAAGATACTCCAGGGTACTGGTACAGCGTGTTCATTTTACTATGCCATCATTTTTCAAATTGTGGTGACTTAGCAGGGGAGAATTCTGTAACAGTCACCTGAGAAGATCAATTCTTACCACGCACTATCTGGTTTCCTTAAAAGATTGCAAGTTTAGAGCTGCACAGGATCACGCTGGCTGTGCTGCCAAATATGGTCTTGTTTAAATCAATGGCAGTGATCCTCTAGACTGCCAAGGGAAGAAAAATGTCATAGTGGCACCATACTATCTTTTTGCAGCTGAACCTACAGCAATGGCTCAAAGTGACCAGTGAGTTCTGAAAAAAACCAAATCAAATACCTGTTATGGGCAGGTTGTGACTCTCTCAAAGGCTAATCCTTCTGGTGATGTTTATGTAAATGCTGTGAATCTGTTACCATGTTGCATCATATCAGAATTATTTTATGAAGAAACTCTGACTCCATTTCCTGGAGATAAGAGCAGGTTATCACTGCAAGAGATGGTTAACCCCATTTGGATACAGAAGTACCTAAAGCATAAATGTTAGTGGCTGATGTGAATTGAGTCTGTGATTCTGTCTAGTTGAGAGCAGTAGCAACTGAACCAAGTTTAACATCTTCTTTGCCTAGAATAGCTTTTTTTATAATATTCTAGCAAACAGATGCAATCAGCAGATATGTATAATTTTTCTTATAGCTGTTTTTCTTCATAATTTTATTCATTTTCAGATATTGAACTATAAATCAATAGACAGTAAAATATTAATGGAAACCACTCATCCACAAACTTAACCTTGTTGAAAGAAGCTGACAGTACAGTTGTTATGGACTAACTATGACCATAACTCCAAAAAATGGGCTAAATTTTCTAGGAACAGAATAATGCTTCTGTTCTCAACCTTTTCTATGTTTGAGTCCTCAAGAAAATAACAAGCTAAAGTTTTTTTTATTTGAGATCAGCAGTAAAATTACAAATAATTTTAATCTAGTGTGAAATCTGGTTGACTTCAGAGAAGAGACAGAAAGAAAATATTTGCTCATATTATCACTCTTATGAGGTATTTTTTAGAAATACTGACTGGACTTTCTAGGCTGAGAAAAAGACTGGGCTCCTTTTTCACTTCCTATTAAAAAAAGAATTAATATTGTAATTTTTTTACACGCTAATATCTTTATCATGAACTGCTCCCACTTCTTATTGTCATGCCCGGTAAGCCTTATCTCTGGGGTTGAGCAAAGAGCAAAGGTAGACTCATTTTGGAGCGAAACCCAGAGATAAAACAGCAAGGAGGCTTCTGAAAGGCTTCACTTGATTGTAATCTAATTATAAGGATACTTAACTGTTACTACTCACAAGCATGACTGCTGCGCTGGAAATTGTTGGTCTTCTCTTGGGCTTGGGTGGGTTGGCAGTTATTGGAGCTACTTTGCCGAATAACTACTGGAAAGTCTCCAGCATATATGGTAGTGTGATCACAACGTCTACGTTGTATGAAAACCTATGGAAGAGCTGTGCAGAAGACAGCACTGGAGTATCCAACTGCAGAGACTTTGACTCTATGCTTCAACTGCCTGGTACGTGACTTTGCGCAGCCTTGTTTAGATTGCTTAAAAATTTATTGGCAAAAAGTAGTAAGGCTTTTGTTTTGATAATCTGGTAGTACTCGAAAATAACTGCCCAAGAAGGACTTTGTGGGTTGAAGTAATAAAAATCTCTTAAGCAGTAGAACGTGTCAAGCATGTTAGGAGAGGCTGTAAAATATGGCAAATGAAGTCGGTTGATCAAGCATTTATTTTAATAGGCATTATAAGTACGCTGTAATCTCATCCCTGGCATCTTGTGGGAGGAATTAGTAGGAGACATTTTTTAACTATTTATTTATTTGGAATTATTGTATAGGTCTTCTTTTGCAATACTTCATAGCTAATGTACTGTAGCTGGAGGTTTTTTTATATAACAGGAAATGCTGTTTACAGCTGAGAAATGGTAGTGAGTTTTGTGTATTGAGACTGAAAATTGTAGATAACCCAAGAAATACAGTAAGTATATGTTATACATATTATAACATTATAAGTTATACATGGAGCATATGCTATAAATTAATATACCTCTCAGGGCTTGTTAACAAATGTCTTTTTGGATGTGGTTGTAAATATCAGGAAATTTGGATCTGCTGAATCTTGTCTTCTGTATCAGTCTTCAGCAGAATTGTGGATTGTCCTTCAATGTCCACCTAAGAGAATATTCTGTGGATAGTCAGAGCATGTTTGTAGATAGTGAAGCTATTTTTTATCAGTCTTGAACAATTCAGTATGTAGATACTTATCCAGAATAAAAATGCCTTCCTTCTAGTTGAATCTACCCTGAGAGGTGACTAAACTAAATAGGTAGGAGGATACTCCTAATCTGAAGAATGTGTACTATAGGATTAGTGGGAATGAGGTATTAAAGTCACTTTCTCTCTCAGTCTGAAATACAGGGATGTTGTTGACCAGCTCTGACACTGGCATAGCAATTCCCTGAAGCTGTCTCTGTCCAGTGTTTAGGCAATAATCTGTTGGCTTCATCTTTCTAGTCTTATCTAACAATTGCTTTCAGAGTGTGTGTGTGTATTAAGAGGAACATAACCCCATTTAAACTTCTTAGAGTCAGTAATAGCAGGATCACATCCATTGGACATTATCCTCTGCAGAGTATTTATGCCAGTGTGTACTAGTGGTGCTGGGTGAACAGCTGGGCTCAAGGATCCCAGACGTCTTTGCCAACCTTAATGAGTCTGTGATTTTATTTGGTTCTTGTAAAAACCACTTCAAGGGCTGGTTTGTAACTTACTGCCACTACTGACTCCAGGCAGCATCTTGTCATTGATGTATTTACACGAGGTGTTGCCACTGAGAGTGTGTGCAGATGTGGGTGCTGGGGCTGCAGGGCAGCATCGTGGAGCTGCCCAGGAAAAATGGGTTTCAGAGAAACTGGTGGGGGTCAGAAGAGAGCATCATGAGTAGATGTGCTAAAGCCAAAGAGAACACAAAAAAAGCAAGCAACAGGAGGGCTCCTGAAGAGCTGCAGATAACAACATGCAGTCAGCAGGAAGGAAAAATTGCAACCAGGCAGAAAGCAGATCACTGGGCCAGGCTCTGAAGTGAATTTGTGAAGCTTAAATTCAGTCTGTTGTAAAGATCTGTTCTGCAGTTGAGAAGACAGTAGTATATTTGAGGGGTGCAGGCAGGGGGAAGGGGAAGGGAAAAACAGCTTTCACAATGGTCAAGAAAAAACATTTTTAGAAAGGAGAACTGAAAAAGAAAAGCTAGAGGACACTGAATTGTAATAAAAATTAAAAGGACAGCTGGGCAAAGCAGGAAAGAGGAAGAAAATGGGCTTGGTAGCAATGAGGGCTGAGCAAACAGTGGGACCTCTAAGAAATGTCTATAGTACTGGCAGATGTGAGCCAAGGCAGACTAGAAGTTATCACTGTCAGTTTGGCGTGGTTCAAATTGCTGTTTAGAAACTGAGCTGAAACCGTTGAGAAGATGCCAGGCTTGGTGGGAGGGGAAAAAAGAGGGAAAAACAAAAGTGTCTTTGTTCCCTCTCATCAGAAGGGCCATAAAGATTTTTTATGAAGGTTTCCTTATTGGCAGCTGAACTATGTGGAATACTTCCGGTTTTCGGTTTGTGTATGAAGAATATCAGACTCGGTTCTTCTAAACAGATTTAACTCTTTTGAGTTCAGTAAGCAGTTAGTTTAAATCAGAAACATTTGAAGCGAGGAGTGTTTTAAATGCAATATTGCACCAGATTGAAACCATGACCGGCTGTTCTGTACAGCTAGCATTACCTGTCTAGTCACAACTAAGTCAAACATTTGATAGAACTAGTTGCCAAATGCTTTTTAAACTGGTTTTTCTTTTTTTCCTTTCTTCTTCTTTTTAAGGTTCCGTAGTTGTTTCTTCCAATGGCACGTTTTGGGGATAATCTCTTACAGTCAGTATTGACTAATAAAATGAACTGAATTTGTATCTCGTTAATTAGGCTAATTTTAAAAATAAAGACAACTACAAATTGAGCTTTCTAAACTGTGAAGTAAGGCCCTCAGTTAAGGCTGTTGAGATTATGTTGTGGTAGAATGGTATGAGATCTCTACTGTTAAAATAATACAGCCATTGGCTTGCAAGCAGGTAGCCTGAGGGTATGCTTGTGTGTCCTGGAAAGAGGGGGAGTCCCATCTAACACTGCAGGACCTGAAATGTAAGTTGTTGGACCATGCTACGGGTGGTTCCTGATGCTGTGGTGTAAGATGCCAAACTAGAGAGCAGCATTGTTGAGTGCTTGTCCTAACAGTATCTTCTGCAGGCAAAAACCTTGAAGCATTAATGGTACTTTGAGACGCCTTTCCACTTTTGCTAGTCCGTATTTCTTTACATAAAAATTTTAAAATTGGTGCTTAACAAAGCGCTAACTTCTCCAGTGATTTTATCCTTTAATACTGTATATTTATCTCATGACTGCTTGATAGATCTCAAGCTTGCAGGACCAGTACTCTTAAGCCACATTAGGCAATACAGCCCATTGAGACAGAGTGTGAATATCACTTTGTCTCTTGTTTCTCTGTCTGATTTTTGTTGTCTGGAGAGTTATGGGCTCACTCCACTAAAGAACTAGCCACCAGGTTACCAAGGAGGACATGGAGGTAATCAGGGTGCAAGAGCTTGAATGTTGGCATCAACAAAGTGGGTGTCCGGTTGCAGTCCAGTTCTGACCCTTCTGATGTGTGGTTAGAATTGTAGAGTCATAGAATCATTTAGGTTGGAAAAGAACTTTAGGATCATCAAGCCCAACAAAGTTAGCTGTCATGACCTGGCAGATTGGTGACGCCTGGCATGTTTATCTGACAACAAAGGTGCCGAAATGCCATTTGACCTGGAACCTGCCAAATGCAGCATGCCATTTTAGAGGAGCCCAAAGTCTCTGCGTGATCTTTCTTCTTAGTCTCATTAATATCTTGTCCGGGTTTTTGTGCAGCTGATACCTAAATGTGAAGACTGGGAGCTTAAGCAGTACAGAATTGTTGGCATACCAAATTCACCTGAGCTGTAAGGGCTCCACAGGAGTGTGCCTTAGGCAGGAGAGGAGCTCTGCAGCTCTTGGACCTGCTCTCCTGCTGTTTGTTACACCAACTCAGAGTTTGAAGTGCACTGCTAACTCAAGCACATTCTTTCCTATCTCTCCCTGGAAGCAGCAAAGCTGCCACATTTTCCCAGTTCCTCTGTAATGCCCAAGCCCTGCACACCTTGGCTGGCACCTGGATTTCACCTGTGTGCAGGTGTAAGGAACTCACCAGGACTTGTGAATAGCAAACTTATTTCTGCTCCTGTAAATGACCATATATACCACTACCCATTTTCACAGAGCTTAAAGATTTAAGGTATGAGGGGCTTGCTATAATTTTTCAGGATTTACTAAAGGCCCAAGAGGATTTATTGACCTTGTAAAGTGTAAGTGTAGTTCAACTCTGAAATCTGGTTGACTTGAAGGCTGAACGCGCTCGGGTTTGGAGGCTTCTGTGAACCATATGACAAAGTTGGACAAGATTCACTCATTACTGTGCCTGTTAATTCTGTCAATCTCTCTAATTACTTTTATTTTTCAGCACAAGATTAATGTAATTTTTGTACAGATCGTGATTGTTTTCTCTTTTCCTGTCTTAGCTTATATTCAGGCATGCCGTGCCTTGATGATTACGTCCATCCTGTTGGGATTCCTAGCTACAGTACTTTCACTGCTTGGTTTGAAGTGCACAAACATTGGGGTGAGCGATGAAGATGGAAAAATGAAGTTTGCTGTCACAGGAGGATTTCTTTTTATTTTAGGAGGTAATATCGAGGCTGAAATGAGAATGCTATCAGTACTTTGTATTGCTTTCAGAGCCAGACTAAATGAAATTAACTTGTTCTTGGTTTAAAGCTGTTACAGCCATTAAAGGAATCATTCACCTCTGTGCTTTTTAAACTTTTTCTGGCAGGTCTCTGCTCCATGGTGGCTGTTTCTTGGTATGCTGCAATGGTTACTGCTCAGTTTTTTGACCCATTGTACGCTGGAACCAAGTAAGTTGACAGATCTGCCATACCAAGATCCATCGTGTGTTAGACACCTGCACTAACCCCAGCTGCTCCAGTTTCAGAACCAGGATGGATTCCATTATCCAGTCTTATAGGAGGAAAAAATTGTCTTCAGGGAATCTTTTCACCTCAGAGACTTTGGTGGGGAGGAAGGAGATTTCATTTCTGGAAGAGTTAGTGAATGTGTGAGGAATATCAGCCCCACATCTGTGTGGGTTTTGTACTGTGTTTACATTTTCTTGTGAGACTCAATTAAGTGCACATCTCAATGTTATGAAGAAAAAAAGATGAAAGTCTTAATTTTCTTCAGCAGTTAGACCAAAAGAGGTACAAAATTCTAGCTATGGCTAGAATAAATTGCCTCAGATATACAAGCAAGGGAAAATGTCCAGACAGCAGCTTGAGCTGTGTACTGATGACCTGCAGAGAAATCTGCTGCTTGTCTATGTGTTAACAGCTCAACATTTGTTTGCCGTATGAATTAAAATGAGGCAAAATTTGGGGGACTATCAGCTAGTGCAGTTGCATACAAACAAGTTTCAAGGTATAAAAGCCCTTACTCTTGCCTGATATAAAAGCACTTGCTGTCAAAACCAAATGGCAGATTATGGCACCTTATCAAGGTGCCCTATTTAGCAATGAGGAACAAGGGTAGAGGTGACCAGGCCTCTCCTTCAGAGAGGGACAAAAGGAAACATACTGTCCCTCATGTGGAACATGAGACTTCTATAATTTGTAAGTACCTCTACCTAGTATATAATTCATAGACCAATAAATCTCTAGTTGCTAGGATCATATTTAAAGGCTTTTGTAAGTTTCCACCTGCAAATCAGTTCAGACAAGTCAGAGGTGAAGTGCTTTGTGGTGAATCAAAGTACTTTAAGCAATTGCTTTAGTTGTTTGTCAGGTTTCCCTGTGTTTTCAGTGAAGCACTTACAAAGAAATTGCACTTATGCACTTTTTTTGTTGTTTTATATCCCCTTGAGAGAGCTATATGAAGGGTAATAAATACATTAGGGAACTGAAAAAACTGTTGATAAGGAATTTCAGTTAGTGGGATAGTTAGCGAGTTTTATAGTCATCTGCTATAGCTTTGGGGCTTCAACATCAGTGGCTGTTAATCAGTTACCAGGTTGTTTGCATTTGGTAGCTGAAGAAATCTTTTTTTTTTAATATCCAAACTTCATGTTTAAGCTATTGATTCTCTGAGCAGTTCTGGGTGAATTCACTTGGATCATTGGTAAAGTTGGACATGGACTCTGTGAGACGGGTTTAAATTCAATTGCAGGCCAGTATTGATCTTCACTCTTAAGAGACTGGCAAATCTGGGGTTTCAGTTTGCATTTTTTGGGTCTGACTTCAGCAAATTAGTGAAGTTATCCTCTGCTAATTCTTAGAGGAGTTTCTCATATGGTTGTGAAGGCAAACTAAGTTGTTCTGCAGATCCCTCCTATATACTTTCCTTTGGGATGGCATCTACAGCATTCCTGTCTGTAGGTGACTGGTGAGCAGAGATGACTGCAGGCACTGGCCAAAGCTCTCTGGCTGTTCTTTAGTATTCCTCCAGACACTTGCACTCCTGGTTTTATCAGAGAATGACTGTCTCCTCGTTCTGTGTTTGGAAAGCACCTAAAGCAGTGGAGACCTTGTGGCTCCAATGTGCAATGAGAACAGAGAGCAGTGAGCCTGTGTGAACCTCTGAAACCCTCCTGGGAGCAATGAATTCTGCAGTCAGGAGATTCAGCACTTTTAAATGATTATTTTGTGTTCACAAGTAGAAAGAAAACACAGTTCCAGTGTATCTTCAGTGCAGTCCATAACACTTATTTTGCCCTTATGTTGGCTATCTCAGGCTGCAGAGGTACAGGTGTATTGTGGTAGAGTCTTCAAATATCAAACTTGTTTTCCTCTTTTTGTGAAACTCCTGCCAGACCTATCCACATTCAATTGTGTCTAGCCTTTGGGACAAATTCATTATGAATTAATTTCCTGGACGGGACTGGGGGGTTTCCTGAAATGTTTAGTTTTGAACAGTAAAATGGGCAACTACTCTTTTTCCACCTGGGGCACTCATAGATGTATTTCAGCCATACAACCACAGAGGGTGCTGAATATTCTTTAGGATGCCTAATTTTGAAAACTAGCCTTATACTAACAGCTACTTGTAGGTCTCCTAGCATCATGTTCATAGAAAACTGATTTCTGTGGTTAGCCTTTTCTCAGGACACAGATGGTAAGATCTGACTCATTCAGTTTCACAAAATTGCTTCAGTGGCACAGCCAATAAAAGGGGAAGTGTTGTGGATGGCACAGAAAGTATATTATTATTATCAACAATTTGTTAAATATACACAATTACGTATTGCTACTTATCTTTATGTTGCTTAGCACTTTCTGTACTATCACTAGTTTGGCAGAGGACTTAAATATCCAAGTAAGAGTTTCACTGAGCAGACACAAAACCAGATTTGTTCTCTGTTATCTGCTGACGTACCCTTCAGTTAGCTGATTTCTTCACAGGCTAGAATTTGTTTGCATGGTTTGTGAACCTTATTGCTCAGTCTAAAATAATGGCTTTGTGATCCTGTCATAAACTGTTTCCATAAAATCTCTCATATTTCAGGTATGAACTAGGAGAAGCTCTGTACTTAGGCTGGACTGGATCTATTCTTTATATGCTCGGTGGGATCTTACTGACCTGTTCATGCAAAGGAAAGGAAAATCAGAATTACAGGTAATCTTGGATTTGTTGGTTGAAGCAGTAGCTGTCAATTACGTACCACTTTGTACCAGTACACTTCTCTCTCTCTCTCTCTCTCTCACCCTCTGGTATAAAAATGTAGCCATGTGAAGTACAGACAGGGCTATGTCCTGTCACAGGTTTGTGATGGCAGGGGATGCTACACCAAACACTTGCACAGTGTACTTGTTGATGCTTCACCATCAGTGGTCCCTGTAACTTGTATTTGGTAATTCTGGGTATTGCTGATGTTTCTAAGTTTTACAGAGTGAAAATGTGCAGTTGAAGAGTGAACTGTCTATTGGGAAAAGAAAAGTGTTTCAAAGGATATAGTGTATTATAATCCAATTTCTCTACAATACTCACAGAGATTAAAATATTCAAACACCATTTAATTTGCAGAAAGTATAATGGCATTTCCTTCCCAAAGTACATCCAGTTGATCATTCAAAACATGATTTTTTTCTTGTTCTTTATGGAAATGTCTTGTTGCACATCAAAACAGAAAGACTGAGACTTCTGGCCTCAATATTTAATTGCTCCCTGGATATTTTTTCAGTCTTAAATTATTGACACAAACAGAAGGTCCCTCTCTGAAGAAGAGGGATGAAATTGGCAGAAATAGCAGAGGTTTATGTCTACCCAGAGGAAGTCAAATGGCTTGAAGGTTGTACTGTCTAAGCTTGAGAGGTGGATAACATGGAAGAAGGAAGCATGTTCACTGCTGCTGTGTTTAATCTTAGGAAACCTATGTCAAAACACGTAGTAAGTCAGTGTTCCTCTGATACTCCATTGCCTAATCTGAAACCATTTCAGTTTTATGGTAATATTTCATCAGCCACGTTGGACTTTAGATCTTGCTCACTGTATTTTGATACAAAGTACTGAATGACCTGAAATGTCCTGAAAATCAGGTAAAACTGATGTATGAAATAAAAGTTCAACATGATGAATGACAGCTGAAGGGACTGGCCGAAGATACTTGTTTTTCTTTCTCATCATCTTGATTCCTGTATTAAAACCTGCAGCTTGTAGGGCATTGAGGACTAGGCTCTCTTCTGCCTTAGGGTCTTGGCTGAAGTGCCTTGAGGAAGAGCATATGCGAGTTAGGAATCCAGAGTGTGGTTTTGGTTATGAGACAGATGGCTGTGCTGCCTGTCAGGGAGCCCATCTCTTTCTCCTTAGCTGATGAGAACAAGAGACCAGTAATTTCTGCACTTTTGTGAAGAACATACTATTGGTGGGTTTCATACAGACCTAAATGAGTAACTTCCTAAGTATCTAAACCATGAATGTGTGTCTAATACTTATTATTTGTGTCTTTTTATTTCTTAATTTACAGACCCAACAAATATGCATATTCAGCAGGCCAGGCAGCTCCTCAGCCACACATGTACCCCAGGAACTCTGAGACGATCATAAGCAACAAGGAGTATGTCTAAACTCCCATTTCGCACCACCTGTAACGTTAGTAGGTTATGAACTCAAATAAAGAAGGGAACTACTTCCAGGGTTCCAGTTCCAAGCTGCAATCTTATACCTTAATTCGGAGCAGTACAAGGAGGAGGCAGGCTTTTCAATGTAAATAGGAATGGTTTTCAGATGTAAATAGTTTTCTGCCGAAGATGCTGTGAAGGGAAATCCTGCGGCATGAAGGTTTTCTACATGCTGAGAAGGCTGGTAAAATTTAACCAGACCGCAGTATATGCTGACACTCAAGAGCAACAGTTTCCATTTCAGCTGACTCAAACATGTGGAACTGATAGCTGTATCTGACTGCGAGTTCATGTGCCTCACAGTTAAAAATGTGTTGTGTTTTCATTAACGTTTACCTTCCTACTTTTGTTTAGCAGCTTTAACTTTTGCCAGAAAATAAACTTTATTCCACAGATTGACTGAAACAGGTTTTTTGATGAGTGGTATCCTGGCAATTAATAAGGATCTGATGTATTACTGCAATTCTTATTATGTATGATAGTCAAGGTTTAGAAAAGCTGCAATAAATTCTCTAGCAACCACTCACCTTCAAATCTGCAGATGTGCAACAAATTTCTTGGCTGTAATGCAGATACCAAAGATAAATGATATGGATTGAACCAAACACAGCTGGGAGTGGAGAAAACATCTGGTGTGAAAATGCCTTGTGGTAACCAAGAAAACAACAGCCTGAATTTTTTATTTTTATTTCTATGTTTTCAGCTTTTAAAATATTCCTCTTTTAACTTTGAGCAATCTTTAACTTTGGGAACTTCTACTGCATCTGAATTGTCTAATCCATGTAATTCCCCAGTGGCTTTATTCTCTGTCATTGTTCCATCATTAGAATTTCTGCCTTAAACTACTCCACTGCTGGGAGCATATGTTTGCCTTGTGTGAGCACTTAGACAGATGGTGATGAGCTAATTTTATTTTGTATTTACGCTTTAAGCAACATGGAATGGAATTTCACCCTGCAAGTTCATAGGTTTCATAACTTGTCTCTTTTAAATTACAAATGTATTCATACAATTTGACAAAATACCTTGGTGTTTCTCTCTACTTTTAATGTCTTATGACAAACACACAGCAGTTTTCTTGATGTCCCAATAGATAATTTCAGAAAGCACCCTGCAAGCAGTCTTAGCAGAAATGATTTAGCCATGTTGCTTGGATGCAGGTACAGCTGGCTTGTAAACCAATGCATTAAGGGATGTGCTGGCCACTGATATATCTTGTTAGGCTTAGTAAGTAAACCTAAAAAGAGTGAGGATTACTTCTAAATTGCCAGTGTCATCTTCTTCCCTCTTCTATCAACTGCTGGTTTTTAAATCATTCCTCTGGTGTTCTAGAGAATAATTTCAAAAGCTGAAAAGGCACTTAACTTGCATTGGTGGGAGCTGAACTCCTTACCATCATCTGTATATCCTATCCTCTGGATTTTTAGGTAATTTTATGAAGGTACTTGGGTCTAGTTGAACATAAGGGAAATGGCAAAGACTAAGCATCAGCCAGTGAAAGTTTCTCACCAAAGGTTGTGTCAACTCACGCACATGAATTGTGAATTATTATCCAGTGAGAGAGGGATTCAGAACTTCCTTGGTCTGGCATCAGGTCTTCTAGTGGCATCATTGGGAAGTTTAATTAAAACCCAAGAGTAAAATTGCTATGTGGTAATTCCTTCATTCGTTCAGTACATCATTACCGCATTCAGTGTCATTCAGGGGAAGATTCCTGTTGAAGATTCCACACCTTTCTCTGCTTTGTTTACAGTCCTTCCAACCATTTTCTGTTTCTGTTGTTTCTCCCTGCTTATCTGCCCCGTTTCCATGCACCTTCAGCAGAAATGCTCTGAATGAATTTAATGAACCATCAACTCAGCTGTGGGAGTAAGATGTATTATGTAAAGGTGATTCAGGAAGTGATTTTTTTTTTTTTTTAAAGTCTGTAGCAAGCCACTTCACTCTCTTTAAAGCATCTTCACACGTCACTGTTTTTAAGTCCTTCGCTCACTGGAGCTGGCTGCTCTGGTATCTGCAAATCTTCTTCATATCTCTGCAGCTGCGACCAAAATCCTGCGTTGGGTTCTGCTACGGGTCTGGCAGTCTTCACAGCCTAGGGAACAGGAGAGACACGGTAGAAGCAAGGTGTCCTGCATCTGTGGGTGTCCTGCAAATGGATTTTTTCCTTAGCCCTTTAAGATTTCCTTTGGTTTTGATTTGGCTACAGAAAGCAGAACAGCTATTTTGGTGGGCTGACCTCACTCTGTGCTTCCTAAGACCTGCCACGTGGTCCCACTTATAGAAAGGCCTTATGGGCAAGACATGAGAAGGAGCTGTTGAATTTGCTGGAAATGCGAATGTCTCTCACAAAGTGTGGTGACACTGCTCATGTTTAAGATAGTGTGAAACTTGGTCACTACCTGGACACAGTCTAAACTGAGCAAAATGGTTATCTGAAGACTTCAGTGATATGCCTGCCAAATGGGTGAAGACTAAAAGCCCATAGGGCACGAGTGGTCTGTATTGGATGGGCTTCCTAGGCCAGCTGAGATGCTATTGCTGTAGCTAGCTAGTCCCTGGCCATTCAGGGGCCTACCAGGATGTTTCTTTGCTGTGTGGAGCTGTCACATGGGTTAAGGAACAAATCCTGCACTACAATTCCTGCACCCACTCATTTTCTCTATGTCTCTGTCTTTAATGTCACTTATCGTGACTATGCAAATGACAGAGAAAATATTCACTAAATAATCAGATTTACCTGTTTGCTATCGGTGCTTAAAGCCTAGTTGCATTTGTAATTATTTTGTCCCCAAAACCTCACACTGAAAGCTCATTTGTCCGAGCCGGGGGTGAAAAAACATGGGAATGAATATCTGTGCAACTGGTAATGTGCGGGTGGGAGCACCAAAAAGAGAAATCATCATTACTCCTAACAAGCCTGGCGTTTCCTCCCCGAAAGAACCCTAAACACAAATGCGGGCACAGGCGCGTTACCTCGAAGGCGTCCTTGAGCGGGAGCCGCCGGTGTCTCATGAGATAAGCCGTGCAGATGGCAGCGGAGCGGCTGCGGCCGTTCTTGCAGTACACCAGGCACTTCCCCCCGGCCCGCACCGCCTCCTCGATCGCCGCCCCGCACGGCTCGAAGTACCGGGACAGGTCCTCGGCGGGGTCGTCGAACACGGGCACACGGATGCCGCGGAGCCGCGCCAGCCGGGGGAAGGGCTGCTGCCGGGTGACATTGATGCACAGCGTGACCCCCTCCCGCGACAGCAGCTCCTCGTCGCAGGCTGCCCTGGCCGTGCCGAGCAGCAGCGAGGCCGTGACCTTGCAGAGCTGGGGCATGGGGAGCAGAGCGGTCCGGCCGGGGGCTCCGGGGCTGTGCCTCCCGCAGCTGCCCGGCCGCGGTATATTTATCCCTCGGTGCAGGCAGGTCCTAGTGCCGCCCGCATCGCATCCTGTCTGCAGAGCTCAAAACACTGTCAGAGCCCACAGCCCACTTGCGAACTAGTTGGCTTTGTACAGTGCCTGCCCCTCGGGCAGCTGCTGTCCCGCAGGGGGAGGAGGGTGGTGCAGGGATGCCGCAGGGGTGTGATCTCCTCAGTGCCCCTCACATGCAACAAAAGCACCTTTGCAGGGCCCAGAAAATTATTTACGAGGCTGACCAGATAGTGTAGCGCTAATTTCTCTGGACTTGTGTAGAATTGCTGGTGTGGTGCCAGAGCAGAGAGCGTCTTACACTGGAGTGTGGTGACCCGGGCGGGGATGGGGCCAAGGGCCTGGCCAGGTGAATGTCACATCAGCCAGCACCACAGGGCTGGTTGCTGCTACCAGCCACTTCCTGAAGGACTGGGCATGTGGCTGAGCTGCTTCACCCCTCTGCTTTCTGGCAAAACAGGAGCATGTGACACATATTTGTTCCTGGCACAAAAATGGACCTGGACTGTCACAGCAGCAGAGCACGGACTAATAGGATCAGTGCGAAATGCAGTGCCAGCCAGTAAGGAATTGGCAGTGAGGGACAAGGATGAGCTCTTATTCCATCACAGAGGAAGAAGTCAACCTGCCACAACCCCTGCCATCATTTGTGTCAATAGCAACCTGTTGGTGAGATGTTGGCTCTGAGGCCAAAGCAGACAGCACGAGAGCACAGCATCCCCTCCTGTTGTCCGGCACATGCCTCAGCTGCCCATGTGCTTGTTCATCTGCCTCCTTCCTTCCTTCACTCAGGGCTCAGGGCATGTGGCTGGAGCGAGCCTCTGATGGTCCCAGGAGGCAAGGACCTGGCAGCTGGAAAGGAGAAAGCTCTGCAGGAGAGCACTGTCCTGAAGCTGGCCCCCCCAGCAATGTAGGGAAGGCTCCTGGAATCCCCTGCAGCCACTGTTTCCAGGATTTCAGGCCCTCCCTGGCAGTGGCTCTCACCTGCCTCAGCATTTCCCCAGTGCACCCCTTACTCCCAGGCTGGGGTTCAGACAAGGGGTCTTTCTGCAATCACCACCAGGGACTTTCCTCCACGGCCCTGTGGAAAGGAGCCAGCTGCTGCCCTACCTTCCTTCTCCCTCCCAGAAGATGGCAGAGGCTCATCCTTCCTCTGCCTGCCCTCATCAGTCAGTGGGCTTGCTTGGGTCCTTGCAGAGAGTCCCTGGGTGGTGCTTTATGGACATGCTCCAGTTCAAACCAAAACCATGAACTTTATTTTGCATGGCATCACACTTGCTGTGGCATGGACCTTCCACCAACCCATATGGGTGGCAGTGGCCCAGCAGACAGCTCTGGGATTTGCCAGACAAATCTGGTGTGACTTACTGTTTTACCAGTTCCTGCAGCTCATCCCAGCACTGCTCCAGGTCTTCCCTGGGTGCCACCATCCCAGGGCAGCATTCCTGTTGCATTAGCACCAGCAAATGTCACCTGTGCTGCCTCACTCTGAGGTCTCAGATGTTTACTTGCTACTTGCCTGCAGTTGACTTAGGAATGATCATGCCAGAAAGGTTGTCCCTTCCCACCAGCCCGCTCTGTATCATGTCCCTTTGCAGAGGAGGAAATAGGGACAGGACAGTTATTGTTATGTGCAGAGTAATCTATAAGCTAAACGCAAATGCCATCTCCTGGCAGTGAAGACAGTTGCCAGCTCTGTAAGATGATGGTCAAACTGCAGGGTAAAAGCCTCATCCCCTGGCTAGAAAAGGTCTGATGCCTCAGTGCAGATTTTGCTGCTGTTAGAGCCCCTGAAGCCTTCCCTTCCCAGGGAAGCAGGGCTGTGTGGCTGCAGGGAAGGGGCAGCTGAGCCTGTATCACACCCCACACTTCCCGCAAGCTCTCAGCAGTGAATTTGCAAACATGCAGTGTTCAGTGGCATTACACACTGCAGGAATGTTTTCAGACAACTTTAATACACACAGAGCTTTAAGTGGGCATTATTTAAGATCATCATTAGACACAGAGGCGGCAAAGGAGGCAACTGGTGTGCAAACAGCTTCTCCGATAAGACCTACGTTTCTGCACTTTTCTGTATTCATATAAATGTGTGCATGTGGTGCAAATAGCTGTAACTGCAGGACAGGAGCCTAAAGAAATACCTACTCACGCAAGGGTATCACTCAGTTTATTAAATTTAGGTGGTATTTGCTTCCAGGCAGAAAGATACACTTCTAGTAGTTTCCAGTTATCAAGTCTTTCTTAGACACTTCATGAGCAGCTTCTGATGCGTTACCTCGACATCTGCACTCACCCACTTCTGGAGTGGACAGAGCTGAAGCCAAGCCTTTCTGCTGCACCAGTCCTTGATCAAACATTCCCATGGCTGCTTCATTTGCTGTGAGCCCTGCCAACAGCTCCACTGCTGCGAGGCCATGGTAATTACCACAACACTTTGTAATGATCCATATCAAGGGCATTTCTGATTCCTTATACTTTTACACCATGACCTTCTGTGCTTCTACATGAGACAGAGAACATTTGACATCCTTGCTTTGATGGCTCAAGCCAGGCCCACCTTGTTCCTACAAACACACCTCCATACAACCCAGCAGCTGCTCCTCTGGAAGACACAGGGTTGGATGCAGGCAAACCCCTACTGCCAACACTGTCATCCTCCCACTACAAACTTGTGGCTGAAGCACCATTTCATTCCTCAGGACTCCTGACCTGCCCTTTATCTGTGCCTTAACAAGGAAAAGAGAAAGAAAATGCCAAACTCAGCTTAAATGGAGAAGAAATAACTGCCCTGTAAATACAGATTTGTCTCCAGCCTTTTTATTTATACAAGGATTCAAAGAACATATTTCAACTTTAGATAAACAGTGCAAGAGAGTTACAAGTACCTTGGTAACAGAAAGAAATAGATAATTGTCCAGCTATGCCGATAAGTGAAATAATTCTTACTTCTGCAGGTAGAAATGCATCTGTTTAAAGCAAAGGTGGACTTTAGATATTCTGCTATACCTTAGCCCCTACCAAGCCCACCAGAAAACAACAGGCAGCTTGTCATCTGTAAATGAGAAGTAGCTGTGCTCTCAAAGCCTTTTGAGACCCTCGCCCTTGGTTAAAACATACATGTTATGGCACAAAGAGCGGGCTGAAAGACAGAGACACTTGGAAATCCACTATTTCTGGTTCTCCCCTTTGCAGGGACGTTGGTTTTGTTAATACTTTTCCTAGAGTACTACCCCCTTCACATCCCTGTCAAGCACAAGGCCTTTTCACACCAGAACACCACAAATCACTACCTCAACAACATCAAAGCAGATGTTTCTCCCCAGACAGACCAGTTCCCCTCATGTAGCCAACCCACAGCAGCCAAGAGCCAGGGGCTGGGGAGGTGTGTCACAGCGTTTCTGAGCAGCTGGTAGACCTGGAAATGTCATTTATAAGCACTGAAAGGCCCCAGGCTCTGTGCCAGCTCAAGCACAGGTTTGGGGCTTGTCTGGACCTGGGCTGATTTCAGCTTGTTGAGCCACACCAGCGGTTGTTTAGTCATCAGTAACTATGGTTTGCTTTAGGTTTGCTTTAGTTTAGAGTGATACCGAGTCGATATCCTGGGGGCACTTGGCCATTTCAGCACCCTGGGGAAGATGCCATGGCCAAGTGCAGCCCCAGGCCACTCAATGGCAGCAGGTCAGGGAAACCACTTCAGGGCAACAAAGAGAAGAGAAAAACTGAATAACCAGGAACCAGCAAAGAGCAGGAGCATAGGTGCACTGTGTGAAAAGGTATAAAAATAAACCCAAAGGGGACCAGGGCTGAGCCCAGACCTCAGGCTGCTGCTGGTCTCATCCCAGCTCGGCTCCCAGAGAATGGACATGCCCATCCTCATGTCCTGGAGGGATGCAGAAGTGGGAGCTCAACCCAGTCTCTGGGGGAAGACCTCAGGAAGGGTTTCTCCTGTGTAACAGGTTTTACCGTTTCTTTAAGGTTTTGCCTTATTAATTTGGACTGTCAGGTTTAATTCTTGTAACAGAACCACTAGTTTGGGCTATTAAATTGTTAAAAGATTAAGTGGGCAATCAGTAAATTACTGGCTTTACACTTTAGGTGTGAAGGGGCCCCTAAGAAGCTTTTGAGGGTAACAGGTGGACAGCAAACACTAACTGCACAGAAATGGAAGTGACAGGGACTGTCCCTTCAAGCTCTCATTTGGCAAAGCAAAACACTGACTGGAGCATCCACATGTTAAAACTCCAACTGAACCATGTTTTGAAGAGGGTACAACGGTTTGATGTGCCCTCCCTCCTCTTTTTTTTTTTTTGCTTTGTATGAAAAGTTTCTGCAGGATTGGTTGTGGGGATTTCTGTAACTGAAGGTTAAATTCTATCAATTCTAGATTTAAAAAAAAAAATAAAAAAAAAAGTTAGGAACTCTTCAGAGCAGTAAAAGTCACTTGAACTTGTCATATGTCTAGAAGTAAATAAACCTGTAAAAATCCATGACTTGCATTTATCATCTCCTGGATCCTGATGGCTCTGGTGGCATTGTCTGTCCTTCAGCCAATGTCCAGCATCCTGGTGTTCATTTCTGACACCCTACAAGACCAGGCAAGATTTTACCTACAAGAAGGTGAGGAGAAGGCAGAAAGGATGCCCAGTCAGTGACATTAGTCACAGTGACTTGCAGAGGCCAGTCAAAATGGGCCTAAAATCTCTGCCTAGTTTGAGGTACCCTCAGTGCCATCACTGGGCCCCAGGCAGGATCCCTCCCCCAGGGCTCCCTCTGCCCCCATCTGCACTGGCTTTTGGCATTACCTTCCTCATGTTCTCATCTTCCTTTAAATTGCACATTCTAGAAGCTGCTAGTGTTAAAAATGGTTTTTTTCCCCCTCTTCTTAGAAAATGGCCAAACCCCAACCACATAATGTTTGCTCAGCCCAAAGCCATGTCTCCTCTGGCAGGACAGAGGAGAAATGATCAAATGCTGTGCAGACCACTAGAGGAGGAGACAGACCCAGCTCTGAGCTCCCTCTCACCCCAGTACAAACATGTCTCAAACTCAAACCCAACTCCTGGGTGTGCCCTTGGCCCAACCAGTCACAGTGAGTGTGTTGGATCTGCAAAACCTACACCTCCAGCCCACACTTGCTGCCCCTGCCAGGCACAGAAGCCTCTGGAAGCCCCAAAGCACAGCCCTACAAGAACAGACACTCCTACAGCTATGTGGGGACATTTATATCGTTCACCAACGAGCCCCAGTCTCAAAACACACCACGGAGCTCACCCCATCAAGCATTTTGGGATTAGGGCAGCCACCCGTGTGACCCAGAGGCTGGTGTGTGGTGGGATGGGGCAGCAAAGGGTGAGCCTGGCCCTCCCCTGAGCCAAAACAGAGCTGCTGGTGGGTGTCTGACCCACTGCCTCAGCCTGTCCCTGCAGTGGTTAGAGAAGGTGTCTTGGATGATGAGGAAGCAACAGGGAAATTCATTAAAAATCTACAATGCAACTGGAACACCAAAGGAAAAGAAAAAATCCCAAACAAAATGTATCCAGTCCTCACATCCACCCCAGCAGCTGCTGCCCTGAGCCAGTCCCCTGAGCCAGTCCAGGGCTGACTGCCACCAGCCCCTCTCTGTCCTAAGGCAGCTGCCTGGGGGCCACAACCCATCCCAAAGCTCCAGTAACTAGAAAGCCCCTGGTCTTTCTTATTACCAAGAAAAAAGAAATAGATTCCTGTCCATGGCTGGGGCCAAAGAAGGAGGAGGCAGCACAACTGTCACGCAGAGAATCCCACTGTGCATATTTCCATCTCTCTGTTACCTACCATGGTACTGCACTGCAGGTAGAAATTGGACCATTGTTAATTGGGTAAAAAATGGCTTTCCAACTAGCATGCAAAGAAAAAGTACCCCAAACCCCAACCCCTAACACTCATTCCCAGTCACTTACATGTAGGAGACCTACATTTCAAATCGTCACCAGCTACGAGCTCTAGTCAAGAAACCCACTTGTGACCTTTCCAAAGAAAAAGGGAGTTCTGCGTTCTGGGTCCAACAGCCACTGCCAAACTGCTTCAGTTCAACCCCCCAGACCTGCTGACGCTCCGGGGAGCCAAGGGCCGTCTCTGCCCGCCAAGGAAGCACAGAGGAGGGACCCCAACGAGCCCCTGAGTGCAGCACGTGAGCAGCGCCGAGGATCCCAGTCTCTCCGCAGCAGGAGCCGGCATTGCCCGCGGCACCATCGCGCTCCGGCCGCCCTCTGGGGAACAAGGTCAGGGCAATTGCATATTCCACTGGAGGCAGCAGGAGAGCTGCCCTCGGAGGGGCCGGCCGAGTTCCCCCAGAGCCCTCTCTGCAAAGGCTTCTTTCAGCCCCGAGAGCCAGTTTGTGGCAATAACAAAAGTAAAACAATGAGGTACAGAAAGAAGAGCCCAGCATTGGGGAAAGACCAAGAAAGAAGAAAACAGCTCGAGCACTGCCAGAAATAGCAAACAACTGAAACCTTTTGAAACCTTTTTCCTCCTCCTTCTTTTTGACTTTTTGTTGGTATTTTTTTTTTTTTTTTTTTTGCCAAGGTGAATTAAATATGTCCTTTGGTTGTCGGTTGGTTGGTTGGTTGGTTTTGGCAAAGTGAAGCCCTCAGCCGCAGTCTGTTTCCTGGCTGTGCCAGTGAGTTACCGCCACAAGTGCTGCGGGGCGATGACAGCCACCGAGAGGAGGAGGAGGAGGGAGGCAGAAGGCAAAGATCTGCTGCTGGCCCCATTGACGCCATGTCCAGACTGCTTAGGAATGGCGTGTGTTTCTGGCTGCCTGGTGCTGGGGCTCTTAGAAAGTCTTTTGCCACAGACATCGTCAGGACAGCTGTCCCCACTCCCGGAGCCGCTCATGTCGTCACCTGCGTAGAGACAAACACGGGGTGAGCCCTGACTGCCTTCCCTGTGGTGGGACACATCCCTGCCTTCCCCTTGCTGTGACCCTGGGGAGCTCTGCCCACCAGCCCTGCGCCTGCCACCACCTCCTCTCTGCATTCTGCATCCCCCACTGTGGGATACAAACCTATACCTGACCTCCAGCTGGCTTTAGCCACCTACAGAGCAGACAGGAGCCCTGTCAGTAGGGCTGGGCTGGGATTGGAGAGACCCCCCAGGTTTCAGTAAGGCACTGGGAGCAGCACAGCCTCCAGCCACCCCACAGCAAGTCAGCTGCACCCAAGCAGCCCCTCGGCAGCCAAAAGCCAGGTCAGCACAGCCCCTGCCTGCCCCCAGGGCCCAGCAGCAGGGTCTGCATGGACACCTGTGCAGGATGCAGGGCTGACTGCCCAGCCCCTCTCGCCTGCCGGGGACCTCTCCCGCCCTGCTACACTCACTTGTGTCTTGGAAATCCACATCATTCCCGATGTTGGCGTTGCCCAGCCGGTTTGTCATGATCTTCAGCTGCATGATTTGCTGGCGAATGGTCATATCTGGCTTGGTGATGTCCACCTCCACCTCTGGGTTGTTAATCTGGTTAGCTAAGCCGTCCCCCATCACTTCAGGCAGGTAACTGGGAAGGAAGGTGACAGGTTTAGATGTCTCCCTCCCAGCTCAGCTCACCTCTCCCTGTTACAGACACCAGCGATAATCCAGCCTCTAGGAACCCAAGAGAAGCTGCAGTCATTGGCTTGTGGAACATCCTCTGCAGGCTGGTGTTTGCTGGGAAGCAGCCAGCCATGGCCACACCCCAGCAGAGCCTTGGGCTCACCCTGAGGCCACCTCAGCTTGCAGGAGGTGGCTGATGGCCTTGCAGCATCCCTGTCCCAGCACAGGGAGGGACTTCCTACAGGAAAGGCAGAGGGGCTGCTCTCAGGCTGGTACCACTGGACCCACAGTGACATTCCCCTACAGAAAATCTCTGTGCATCTGTGAGGCTGAGGAGCACCTTCATCCTTGCCTGGTTAAACCTGTGGGGACTGACACCCTGGGACCATTGAATGCCCCCAGCCCAGTTCAACCAGACAGGCCCCCTGGGAAGCTTCAGTTATCTGGGAGCTGTCAACCAGGACTGCCGTGCTGCAGATCTGTGACACAGCTGGTACTCATGTGGAATATGGAAAGCTGAAGGTGTTGTGTTGGCTCTGGGCTGGCAGAGCCCAGCACAGCATGTCCATGGAGAGAAATGGAGAAAGGTGCATGTCCAGCAGCTGCCCATCTCCTCTCAACCATCATTTAACCTCAGCCAGGCTGGGAACTGTTTCTGCAGCTCTTTGATGTCACCTGGGTGCCTCCTCTCACGTGGGAACAGCATTTCAGAGCAGGTATGGATAGAGAGATATGTATGCAATTCTCTGCAGCAGCTCTGAAGTTTGTGAGCTAAATCCAGCCCTGTTACCTTCTGAGTGCATGTGGAATTGCAAAACTGCTTCATTGGTAGAAACTACACAGTTATTTCATGGCAAATGCATTTCAGTGCTTAACTCTCTGACACTGACACCAGGCTTGACATTCCCAGGTACCAGTTTTGCAGGAAATGCAACATTTCTGTGGACAGGGACAGACTTCTCACTCTGAACAAGTGGAGATGGCTGTGATGATGTGTGACTTTTATCAAACCCTCCCTCTGGCGCTATCCTGGCACCTTGACCCACTCCATACCTGCCCTTGGTCATCCCATTCCAACACTTGTCATCCGACACTGAGCTGGCCATTACTTTTTTGCTGCACAGACTGCCAGGCAGGGTGATCCAGTAGGTCTTGAGAGCTGTCAGATTCCCTTTGGCATCTAAAACCTGCAAGCAAAGGGGAGGCTCAGGGCCAGGAGATCTCTGGGGTGCCTCAGGCCTGAGGAAAGGACAAAGATTCTGCCTGTTTTTCTTTCTTTTTTTTTTGGTTTTACCATCATAAAGTCCATTTTTATGCAAAAAAGGATTTGTTATCAACCTTTCCCCTAAAGACCAAGTGTCAACCCAAGCATGACATGCCAAGGACTCTTCTAGTACTACAAGATTAACCAGGAGGGGACCATCTTTTGGGCCATGAGGGAAATAGTTAGAAGATACTTGGTGGGAGCCAGCAGGGCTCTTCTGGGTGGGACAGATGGGAGTGAGGAGCCTTTGACATGTGGGACTGTGGCAAATCCCACATCCAGCCATCCATAGAACCCAAAATCTCCATGGAGAAGGTCCTCTGGCCCAGTATCCAGGCTGGACTGCCTGAGGCTGAATTACACCAATGGATAGGAGCCTCTTCAGATAAGTGTGGCCCCAAATCACTGGGAAATTGGTTATCAGCAACACAGACCCCAGCCCTGTGCAGAGGCAAGAAGACCAGATATGCTTAGGTCACACCAGCAATTGATGACCTGAGCTTCAGAGACGTGACTGGGCAGCCCACAGGGTGGTCTGCCCCAACCTGCAGGACCCACTGCTGCACCCAGGGGACACCAGCACTCCTGCCCTGGTCACTGCTGGGAGGGAGCTCCAGAGACAAACTCACCAGCATCTCCAGTGCTTGTGCAGATGATTTGGGTTCCAACGTGACCTTCCCCCGTCTTTTCTTGTCCTCGCTGCTGGAGCCTTTTGTGCTAATTTTGGGATTTCCACAGCCTTGGAATACCTGAAATACAAATCAAACTCTCTATCCCATGTTTTGATGTTATTTCTTTAATTATTTAACACTCTACAGTTATGGGTGGGTTTTTTCCCCCTTCTTAAGTATATTTATCTTTCCTACCTGCAAGATCTCAGACATTCTGGCTTAGTTTCTGATGCCAGATGTGTTTTCAGCACATTGGAACTCGTTTTGGTTACCACTCTCAAGCAAAATGTTCAGCACTAACACATGTTTTTGGATGAGTCACCAATGTTGATATTAAATTATTTATAGCAATTTTATCTGTTCTTCTCATGATTGGAAAATAAAACCCTGGGAAGAACAAATGGGAGTTGCTCCTTACACCAGTGGTGTGGGCTTCAAGATTGCAGAGCATGGGAGCTGCATTAATTTGGACAACAGACAGAGGTGGGACTATCCCCATGACTCCTGCAATCAGCATCCACACTTGGGAAATGAATGCCCCTCTGAGCAGGGCAGTGCAAGGACAGCAGATGTGCCATAGTCCATCAGGTTGGACATTTCAGGGGAAAATGATGCAGCAGAACTGATTTACCCCTATCTTTGGGTACCTCCTACCATCCTAATGACCTGCTCAGGTGGGTTTTGTAGCCAGAGGGCAGCAGAAGCACTTTGAAGGTACAAATCCTCAGACCTGGCCTCTAGGATGAGATGAAAGGTGTCCTGGAAGCCCCTGTTTTTCCCAGTCTCTGCATGACCTGTCCAGACAGTGACACCTCTGCTGCAGATCAGCAGTGCTGGGCAGCTGAGCCTCAGTGGTGGCAGGAGTGCTCAGCCAGCCAGGCTGAACAGAGCATCAGAGGCCAGGAGGGACTCAGAACTGTCAGTCTGAGTCAGAAAACACCAGCCTTCACAAAGAAAGCCATCTGATTTGAAAAGACGGCTCCAAGCTTGTTGTGGTTACCAGGGTGCTGTCAGAAGCTATTGATAAATGTGACTTTGCCTGGTGTCCCCTTAAAGCAGAGGAGTCAGGATGGCAGACAGGAGCACTGCTGACACAGCTCATGCCACCAGCTGAACGTGCTGGTGAGTGGATTCTGACAGCCATTAGCAAAGTCCTAACCTAGTCAGGAGTCCCTTCAGTGACAGTGGGGCTCGTTGGTGTGTCTGAGGGACACTCAGCCTCAAAAGGCCCCTCCTGGGGTGCACTGTCCTGTTGACCAGACACGTCCAGTGACTCTGGCAGTTCAGCACCAAGCTGATTTGTTCATCTCTCTCCTTTGCTCTCTGCAAAACCCTGCCTTGAAAACTGCACGTGCAACATTTTCAACTTGGTTCTAACAAAACCAAACCAGTTTGGTTTCACTGCTGTATCTTGTTGTCCTATTACTGCTGTTGGCAGGAGACAACTCTTCTAGGAGGTAAGAGAAGATCCTGGGGATGTCCCCAGGGCAGTGGCTCCTGCAGCAGCTCCAGCACAGTGTGGTACCAAGGTGACCCTTTTGCCAAGGGCTTCAGATGAGCAATGCAAGTCACTGCTGGACAAGCACGTCTCCTGCAGACTGAGGTGATCAACAGCCTCCTGCACAATGAGAGCAAATAGGTGTTTGCTGCCTCTGGCAGCTCCTGCTGCCTGAAATCCATGAGAGAGCCACAGGGAGCAAGTGGAGTATGAGGAGACAAGGAGAAGGCTCTGAAGTGCTGTGAACAGAGGGCTCAGTTTTTCTTTCCAGTTTTTCCCCAGATCCCAGGAGAACTCGTGACTGAGGGTGTCACTGGGTTCAAGGGCCACTTCGGGCTCTTCTCACAAATAGCAGATAGTGCCCGTGGCCTGGGTCATGTTTGAAGCCCTCAGCTTCAGCTCCTGCATACTGCCCATGTCCCTGACAGGGGACACCTCCAGGGCTGCTCTGGGACAGTCTCAAGCTCATGTGACAACAATATCTTTCACCTGATGGCTTTGCCATGCAGTGCCACCAGCAGAGAGTGCTACATTCACTTGGTCACCAGCTCATACTGAGGAGCTTATCAAACATGTTTGGTTGCTCCAGTTGAGCACCAATCAGACTATTTAGCCCTTTCCATTTTACCAGATTTACTGCATTCCCCTTCGAAACATCTTTCTTTGCAGATGATGCCATGTTTTCCCACACCATGGATTTGCTTTTATGAGGACAGCCTCAGTCTCACCTAACAAGGGAAGAAAGAATATGGCCTTTCATGTGAGAAAAGAAACCTAAACCAGTATTTGGATTCAGGCTGCTGTTAGTGCTTTGATGTGTGCTAGTGAATTCCTGCTTGCCAAGCAATACTTCTGGCCCTTCCCTTCTCCAAAACCCAGTTAGGACCTGTCCCACTCCTTTCATCTGCATGTCTGCCTCAGCTGTGGGATAGCTGCAGAACCTGGGAGTGTCTGGGCAAAAGGCAGAAGCCCTAGAGGGCTGCTTTTGTTCCCAAAGCTTCTCTTACCTACAGCTACAGAGGTGATTGTGGTTAAGTGGATAAATATACTAAAAATAGAAGACCAACAGAAGAGAGCTTAGTGATATATACTTCTTGGAAGACAGGTGAGTCTCAGGAGAGTCTGTTTTGTACTCTCCAGATGGACCGACAGATTGCAACTCTGTCCCATGATACAATCCAATAGCCCAATATTTCTACTGCAGAACATCCCCCTGAGGCAGGT
Organism: Margarornis squamiger; assembly: GCA_035222235.1. Classification (NCBI taxonomy): domain Eukaryota; kingdom Metazoa; phylum Chordata; class Aves; order Passeriformes; family Furnariidae; genus Margarornis; species Margarornis squamiger. The sequence continues at coordinate 23,684,596 of JAWWTY010000010.1, forward strand.
TAAAGCAGCTGCCTTCTGTCACTGGGGACTGTGCACTTTCTGTAAATGCCTCAGCTCGGTCAAAATATCTCAGGACTTTTCAGACACAGAAGCCCCTGACAGAAAATGGCAACCTGCCCTCCCCCAGTCACTGCATGTATAGTCCCACCTCCTGTGTCTGTACCCAAAGGAGGCTGGCTGGCTGTGTCAGGGAGCAGTATTTGGAAACACTGGAGAAGGTTTTTGCCTAAGATGGGTGGTTTTCTATCATTAGAAGAGTGGACATTTGCTATTTTTCACGCTTCATGTCCCTCAGTTCAGTTGAATAATGAGCACAGAAAACATTTGGTCCTGGCAGTTACCCATGATGTGCCCTCAGCCAGGCCCAGGCACACACTCCTACCTTGGCTGTGATCGAATCTTTGTTTTCTTGCAAGTTGGAAATAGCTTCAGCAATCCTCATGTGAATGGTCCCTATTACAGTGTCTACGTTGTAGGGTCCGTCAATGCGATCAGCCACCACGATCAGGGAATCTGGTGAAACAAGGTAGAGATGTCTTTCATCAGCAGACTCTGTACAAACCTCAGCAAAGACAATGCTCATGATGGGTGGGAAAAGCTGCTGGCCCCTCAGCAGGCTTGTTGGGAGACATCTCTCTATTTTCACTACTGCACAGGTGCTCCTTTTCCTTACTTTACTGAAGTAAAGCCACCTTCTGGGGCAGAGGAACAGAGGTCACCTCCTGCAAATGGTAATTAAAACTGGTGCAGAAGTATTAAGAAATGCACAGCAATACTTGTCCCTCACCCTCCCAGCTCAGTGCATGTCTTCAGCAAAGCCCTGCAGCCAGGAAAAGGTGGGAGAACGGGGGTCAATAAAGTGCCAGAGGTACTGGATGTGTGCAATAGCTTCTGTAGCAGTGAAGGAATGAGAAAAGGAGTAATTCTTCTCACTATCACCTCTGGAAGGACAACAGTGACCAACCAGGGAAATATCAGGCTATAATGGCAGAGAAGCAGATCATAATGCCCACAGTTAACTGGTGAACAGGACTGGGAGTGACTGAGGGGTCTTGCTGTCAGCTCCTCTTGGAAACCTCTGACGTCCAAGCACTCCTGACTGCTCTGCAAGTTCCTGCCTGGATGACTGCTTTGGGACTGTGCTTAGCTTACAAAAGATTACCAACCTCTGCCTACTTCCAGAGATGATTCTCAATGCTTCAGCTGGGGCTGGAGTAAGGCCAACCTTTGTGCTTGCTGTACAAGGGGTGTCTTTTTTTGTATTCTGGGAAATAACCTCTGCAACACTGAAGAGCTTGCAGTTTAACTCTGCCACCACTCAGGGGTTGTGGTGTCATCTTTGAGACTATATTTCAAACAATTTTAGCTGGCAGAGACACTAATGTTGAGATACAGACATTTAAATCAAAGGCTGCTCACCCAAATTAGTGATAAATTACATTTGAACCACTTACTATAAAAATCTCCCTTAATTTGACCTGCCCTAATATGTCAAACTGAAAGGGTAACTCTGTGTTTAGTGTAACAAAATCCTCCCTGGCTACACAGCAGGGCCTGCAGAGGGGTGAAGGATGGACAGCACTGGTGAACTGCTGCCTTTGACTCCACGTTTTGCTCCCGTCCTTGATCAAGTTGTGACCTCTGACACTGAAATGTACAACAGCAATTTGAAAGAAGCTCCAATTTCCTCCTCACCATCGCCCCTTGACAGCGTCCCTTGGGAAGAGGAAGCCAGGGAAAGTGCAAAATAGGCACGGAATTGCTTCCCTATCAAGGAGAGCTGTACAGTGACCTTTCAGGAGATGTGCAGTCATCCTGCCAGGAGAGCAGTGACAGGGAACAGTTGGCTGGCCCTGGTCAGAAAGGCCAAAGTGCCACTGAAGTCCTGGTTAAACCCTTGGGGGAAGGAATATTCCTCCTCATTCTTTGCAGCAGCCTCCCTGTTGCTCTCCTGGGGAGCACTTCCAATTAGCCACAGTCCATTAGCCCCAGAGTGAGGTGGCAGCTGCACCTCCCAGGGCAGTGCACCAGCCTCTATTCCAGATCTGTTTTGCAATGTCCCTCGAGAGGCAGGTGACACTCCTTGAACTTCAGTGGGATTTTTGTTGTTAACACCAGCACACGCCGACCCTGAGCCAGCGTGCCAGGCTGCAGCTGGGCAGGGAGCTGGCAGCCTTGCTGGCCAAGCACTGGGTGCCAGGGCAGGGGAAAAGGCCAAGCCTGATGCTCATCTTCTCTGGTGCCTCCCTTCTGTGACCACAGACAAACATCAAGGCTCCCTCAGGTCTCAGATCACTCATAGGTAGGGCCCGAGAGAGAAAGAGGAGCTTGCTGTGTGATGGTCCGTGGGCACAAGGAGGAGTGAGAGCTTTACCATTGCAAACAACCTCCACTGAGCCTCCAGCCCTCCTGTCTTTACTTGCCAAACACTGCCTCGGGGAGTTCAGAGGTGCTGTGAGAGGCAGCTGTGCTGCAGCAGAGCAAGGGCATCTTACCCATCAGGTACTTCCACTCGGTGTTCAGGTCTGCCTGGTTGGCCAGGCAGCCCTTCACGACGTTCAGGCAGTAGTTGTTGCAGGGCCTCACGCTGGACATGCCCCGGCAGTGCGGGCAGTACATCAGCTTCATGATGGCACGAGTGCACTCGTGGCTCAGGGATACCTGGGGAGACACAGCAGGGTCAGGCACAGGCTGCTCAGGGGGCACGTGGGCAAACCCTCCCTTCCCTGGGGTGAAGGAGCTTGGTGTGCTCCTGGGAAAACCACTTCCCCTCTCACTGCCTCTCCTTGCCCCATCCTTCCTTGGGTGTTACTCCTGTTAGAGGGACAAGACCTCCAAGGCAGGCTGCGTTTGAACCCAGGCTTCCAGGAAAAGCTCTTATGTGAGCACCAGCACTCCACTCCCAGCCAGGTCTGGTGGCCACAAGAACAGCCCAGGCTGTCCACCAGCTGTAACCTTGACCCCTGGAGCCTCTGCAACCAGTGTCACCACCAGGTCCCTTCTGCAGGAAGGGTTTATTGCCACTGCCCCGTGGACACAGGTGTCCCACCACAAGCTGCATCTCTAGTTTCCTGGGGGGATGCACAGTGGGGCCCAGGACACAGAAAGCTCCCAGCTGGCATCTTTGGAAAGGAGAATGGCACTGGGGGAAGACTCTCACAATTCCAAAAATACGGGCAATTGAGAGCACTTGACACTGGAAGTGGTTGCTCACTGGAGGAGCCGCAGGCAGCCGGCGGCGCGGGCCAACACAAGCCGTGCCAGCAGCTCGCAGGCACTGCCCGTGCAGCTGGTGCTGGGCAGAGCTGACTCCGGAGGTGGCTTTGCCACCTTTAATTAAACAGCCCTGGCCCCCTAAGCACAGAGCCAGTGCAGGTGCAGAGCCCAGAAAGCAGGGCCACAGCCCCTGCAGCATGTCAGAGTCCCCACCAGCCATGGGACAGTGTCCCCCTCCTGCTGCTGTGGGCAAGGGGCTGTCAGCACACTGAGGGGTGAAAAACAACCTGGCAGACCTTGCAGGGATGCTGGCAGAGCTCCACGCTCCCGTCTCATTGCTGAAGTGTTTTCTCCTTTGTGGTCTTTTCCTATCTTTGCTCAGATCCATTTACAATTCCCTTGTCAATCTTTTAAAACAATTTACAAAAATAAAAATGAGTGTCTGCATGCAAACCTCCCTTGGTTCCAGGTACTTGACACTCACAAGGAGCTCAGAGGGGAGAAAAAGTGATGAAAGGGGCAAATCCTGACATGGAAAAATCCCCGAGGCTTGAGCTGCAGCTGCAATGTTGAGAACTGCCCTGATCTCTTTATTACTTGTGAAAAATACTTTGAACTTGTTCACTTCTGAGGTACCTGTGGGAGACTGTTGAGCATGCTGAGCCCAATATCAGAGGTTCCAAGAGAAAATCCCCAAGCTTCCCCTCTCCTGGCACTGCCTGCATGGTAGCACCCTGCTTCCAGTAAGCCTCAGAAAACTGATGCTGGATGGTGCTGAGGCTTCAGGAGGCAGAAATGCATTAAAATAACCTTGTGAGGACCTTCTTCGGGATGAGCACAAACATTTCTAGGTCTAGCCCAAAGACAGGCTGCTTCCCTGCCTGGGCAGCCAGAAGCAGCCCTGAGGAAAAACGCTGTGCCCCAGCTTTCTGGACCAGCTTTCCGGCTCCTTCCCGGGACAGCTCCCGCAGCTGCCATGTGGCTCTGTCACCAGGAGATGGAGGCTCCATCCCGCTGCACCGCTCTGCTGTCACAGCTTCATCCTCAGGAGGAGCGGTGATGCCACCGCGCCCCCGCCTCAGCGGTCTGAGAGGGGATGCAACAAAGCAGGGGGACAGGAAAACAATAGCATGGCTTATTTTTCATCTCAGGGTTTAAACAACCATGGCTGAATAGTGACTGGAAGGACGGCAGGCAAGAGCATAGGCTGTAGCTGCAGACCTTCCGAACTCAGGCACTCCCACGAACAGCAAAGGATACAGCTGGGAAAGAGGCTGTGACCTCCCCTTCCCCAGACAGCACTGACCCACATGGATTTTACGGTGACCCTCCAACACAATCATGTAGCTTGAATGGGCCATCAGCTCCTGAACACAACTTTGTCCCTGAGTTTCAGCAGCACAGCCTGTCACTGATCCCATATCCAGAGATATGGAGTGGAGTATGGTAACCTTCCACCCCACACACCAGCAGCACAGCCCATCACTGATCCCATAGCCAGAGATATGGGGTGGAGTATGATAACCTCCCACCCCACACACCAGCAGCACAGCCCATCACTGATCCCATAGCCAGAGATATGGGGTGGAGTATGGTAACCTCCCACCCCACACACCAGCAGCACAGCCCATCACTGATCCCATATCCAGCTATATGGAGTGGAGTATGGTAACCTCCCACCCCACACACCAGCAGCACAGCCTGTCACTGATCCCATATCCAGCTATATGGAGTGGAGTATGGTAACCTCCCACCCCACACACCAGCAGCACAGCC
>JAWWTY010000010.1:23689687-23878973 GCA_035222235.1 Margarornis squamiger
GCCTGTCACTGATCCCATATCCAGCTATATGGAGTGGAGTATGGTAACCTCCCACCCCACACACCAGCAGCACAGCCCAGCACCCGTGGCACAGGTGAGTCGCTTGGGTGAGCCACTTTCCACAGCACTGATGGGAACCCCACATCCACATCCGTGGTCACACTGCGGAGCCTTTTGGAGTGGTGGGAGCTGAAGTGCTTTGGCTGCAAAACAGGAGCACAGTGTTACCTGCAGGAGGCTGCCCTGAGGTAGTACAGACCAGCCCCCTGGGGCAGAGAGGACAGCCACCAGCAGCAAGGGCACAAAGCTACTGAAGCCCTACCAGAGTCCGTGGGGTACACTGAGAGAGGCAAGAGACAGGTTTTGGCTCAGAAAAGCATCTCCAAGATGCTTGAAGTACAGTCTAAACTCAGCCCTGCACCAGAGCTACTCAGGTGACCACAGCAAGCCCATGTTTCACTGAAGCTTGTGACAGGCCCAGTGGGCATTTCACAATTTCTGCTGCTTGCAGAATTCATCCTGGCCTCTGCATTTACTTTGTGTGTGTCAGAAAGGACCTTCACCCCCTGAGCCCTGCATTCCCTTGCCCCTGGAGAGCGACCACGCAGGGCCACCTGTGCCTGGCCACCACGCAGAGCTGCAGAAGGGCAGCAGCCACGAGCACCTGCTCCTCAGTGCCCACCTACTCCATCTGCCCTGTGGCACGGCTGGCGAGCACAGGCAGCTGCCAAGGCTCCCCGTGGTGCAGACAGCTGCCTTCTGTCCTGCAACCCACCCCCCCGACCCCTCCACAGCTGTCAGCCAGCCAAAGCTGCCTGTCACCAGCCACCCCACCCGCCACCACGCTGGTGCCCGTGCAGCCACGGTGGGCTGCTGCCACCTCTCTGGGGGCAGTAGGTGCAGGCAGCAATGGCACCCGAGGCTCAGGCTCAGCTCCTGAGGATCCTGGGGGAAAAAGAAAAGCAGCTTCTGCACCTCAGCAAGGAACATTTCTGGATGTCAGAGGGAGGTGTGTGTGCACTGGCAGCCTGTCACTCTTGCAAGGTGGCTTTGTCTCCTGGAGGACAGTGGAGTGCCCCACTGCCCCAGGAGCAGGGAGCCTGCCCCCTGCTCCCTGCCCAGGTGACACATCCATCGTCAACTGCTACTCTGCTGAATCTGGCAGGTGCCAACTGTTCAACTCAATCTCTTGGCAGAAAGGATAAGTATTAATTTTTTGCAGGTGCATGACACCAGGCTCCACTCCCTTTCCCCAGAGAATGACTCCAGCCTCTCCTGTTGGCAGCAGCACTCGTTGGCACATAGAGGCTGCAGAGGTGAACTAAGAACAGAGGGATGAGAGGGCAGGAAGAGGAATCTCACAGAGTATTTTCTTCATGTTTTGCTTAGCCACATCATTGCTTAGCCAGAGTTCAGTTTTCCATTGTTCCACCCAGCCCATGGACTACTGCTCCACACAGGGCACCAGGGAGTGAGGGCTTGGGGCTCCCAGAGCCTCTCCCAGCCCTGATCCTGCACCATCCCTGTGAGGGGCTTGCAGCATATTAAGGAACGGAGCCCTTCAAACATCCCTTAGTCCTCATGGATTAGTTTGCTGAAGTTTTTATAATGAATCACCCACTCAAGGGAATCCCAGCCCCTGTTAGGAGGAGCTGAGCTTCTCTCTCAGGGTATGGATACAGCAACACAAGCAGGAGAGTGCTGCAGCTGTCATGCCTGCTCACCACTCAGGCACAGCCAGCACCAGCAGTGGCACTGGGGAGAAGAGCATCTTGTGCTGGAGATGTGGGACCACACGCCATCCCTCCATGGCAGCTCCTTCCACGGAAACATCCACACAGTGGGAGTGAGGTAGTTTCTCCAGGCTGGCAAAGTCAAGACTGACCTCCATCTGCACACTGAGACATCTTCACTTCCTAGTGCTTCTGAGTTCACTCTTCAGTCTTCAAAAGAACCCCAATCATTATGAGTTACCCCCTGCCCCACACCTAAAGGGGTGCCAGATAAGAACTGCTGCAGAGTCCCCCTGACTTCCCAGCACAGACCTGAAATAACTGATAAGAAATGTCCTCCATTCACCACAGGTGGCCTGAGGGCAGGAGCACGAAAACTTCTGCAGATGGAGTGAAACCTGACATAATTGCTTCATCTTTAACTGATCTGGCACAGCATGAAGACAGTACATGACAATAATTGATTTCTGTAAGTACCATCAACCTGACTCAGCCAGTGGCTGGTTCTCCTTTAAGGACACTTTAGTGGCACCTGTAGTCTTTTCTTAGCTCAGTGACCTAGAAACTGCATTAAGATGTCAAGAGAACATGCACAATACATTGGAGAAGCCATTTCCAAAGAATATGAAACAAAATCATTATAGAGAGGTATGGCTTGGAGCCAGGGCACTCATTCAGTTGTCAGAGGTATAAATAAAAATGCAAAACAAAGCTAAGCTCAGCTTAAAAATACATTGATCCTATGTCATTGCTCAGTGAAAATCCACATGCTCAGTTCTGACCCCCGTGACATCCATGGGTACATCGTTTAAATTGTAAGCCCAGTGATGAAGTGATAAGGAAAAAATACTATCTTCTAAGATATACCCATAATAGGGGACAAATCATATCGAGTAATAAATCACTTTAATTAAAACTACTTTCCAGCTGGGGATACAGTAGTAGCAATGAGGTAATGCAAGGGGAACAGGTGGCTGCCCTATAAAAAGCCCTGTTCCACCATAAGCACTGACATTTCAAGGAGGTTGTCATCAGGTATTACCCCAGGACTGTGCTTGTAGCAAGAGCTGAGCTCTGTGCTTTTCCATGGCGACTCTCCAAAGCCTGATGTGCCCATGCTTTGTTGATGGAGCCACCCAACCAGATGTGAATTGCTGGAGGCAAAAGCTTTGCCAGAGCCAAGGACCTTTGCAGACTCTCCTGTGTGGCTGGCACTGGAGCTTGCTCACAGGATTTTTGAGCTGGGATTCACTGTGTGACTCCTCGGCACAGCGTTCGCTCAGCAACCAGAGAACAGGCACGTGTGGAGATAACAGGACAGAAAATTGAGAACACATAATTCTCTATTCACAGTGGCATTGGCTTCCTTAATTTTTCCTCCTCCTGAGCAATGTTTAAATCAATTACAGTAAAATTAATGACTTTCACAAGGCAATTGCTGAGAGGATGGGCTGGGGGATTAGTCGCTAGCTGGGTTCCTTGCCACCTCCCAGCCAATTTAGAAAACATTCAGTGTGAAAGGCTTCTAACAAAAAAAAAGCTTCTGCCACGTACTTTATCAACATGCTTTCCAAGCAGAGAATCACAGAAACACAGGAGGCTTGAAGATAACAAGCAGTCACCTACTCCTTGCATGCTTAAGGAGAGCTAAGTTATCCTTCATGGGACCCAAACACAACTTTAGAACAGTTATAAACTTTCTGAAGCAAAAACATAGGGAGGAGAAAGTACTTGTAGAAAGGGAAAACACTTAGCTCCAACACATGAGACAGCCCTGCACAGACACTTGATGGACTAGAGACACCTGAGTGCAGAGAGCTCCTGGGAGGGCAAGGGCTCTACTCTCTAGTACACACAGCAGAAGGGCAGCACTCTGCTCACAACAGGCTAGATTTTTCCAGAACAGAGGAGAAAGCCTTCTTACCCTTCCTCTGTGCCTTTAAAGAGTAAATCAAACTTGTGATTTGCATGTTCAACCCAAATCACCCATCTCTGCACACCTACACATGCTCAGAGGTAACAAGAGCACATCTTCTAGGGCCATGGAACACTTCATCCTCAGCCCCACCATGATCTATTCTTTCTCTCACTAAAGCTCCTACTCAGGGTACATGCTGATTTTCCAAACAGCACCCACTGATTTGTAGACCTCTTTGAGGGGTAAGTGTTGGTGCAAAAGAGCAGTGCAATTCCTCCTGACCCTGGACCTTGCTGAATATGGAACAGTGGAGGGTTTTTCACCCTTCTGAACTGGGATGTCATTTGACAGGTCACACAGAAGGACAGAGAAGGGCAAAGAGGAGACACATTTTCTGCCATTACCCTAATGCCTACTGCTAGGAAAATATTCAAAGCCTCTGAAATGCCCTGAGCAGTATCAGGGCACGAACAGACCACAGAAGCGATGATATGAGTCTTATGTGTTACTGAGTTTTCATAAGTGCTCAGCTAAAAGCTGCTACACCCTCCTCACTCCAAGAAACATTTCTTTATCTAAGTCAATTATTTCCTGAAACAGTGGCTGGGAAGACCAAAGTGTGGGATGCAGAGAGGAAGGCCTCAGGGAACTGCAGCCAAAGAGGCACTAGTGCTGGGACAAGCTCCGTATGTCACATCCAGGAGTTATGGGGTCTTTTTTGATCAAGCAATGCTTCTCTTTACCCCCTCCCAGCTTCCTGAGTATTGGAGAAAGCCTGAGCTTGAGGAAGCCACAGGCATCTGGACAATCATTTCAACAGTGGCAATACCAAGCTCCTACCACAGCAGCACAGCGTGTGGTTGGGCTGTGCCTCTGGTTCTTGGGCACAGCCTGGCTCCGGGTGGCTTCAAGGGGTGAGGCTCTTCCTGTGGCTGGTGGCAGGGCTCCTCCTGCTCCCATCAGGAGGTGGCCAGCTTCTCTGGCACCCAGAACCTGCAGCCAAGCTGCAGATGCTGCTTTTGAAGTACTGGCTTCAAACAAGGGAAGGAGAAAAAAAAATTAAAAAAATCATCTGACCCCAAATCCTTTCTCCTTTTGAAGCCTGGCTTAAAAGCAAATGAGAACCTGCAGCCTTGCTGAAATGTGATGGGACTCCTTGGCCTTCAGGGGCCTTTAAGTACATCTGAAAGGCATTTAACACCAATAAAATGAGCTGAGCTCTTGCTGGTATTTTTCCTACCCCCCCTCTCCCCTTGCACATTCCCCCTAGGCTGCTGTGAGCCATCTGCATTTTGCTTCCCAGGGGAAGCAGGGTTAGGTACAGGGGAGAGATTCAGGCATGGAGAAGCTTGGGTGAAAACTAGAGGCTGCTGGAAGTGCTGTCAACCCCTGTGGATTGTCATGGGGACACAGGCAGGTCAGCTGATGGAGGCAGAAGGCTGAGCACTAGCTCTGTTGGTGGACATGTTGTTCTGCAGGCCCTGTTCCCTCTAAAAGTTTTGCCCAAGGGAGTATGAGGGTGGTCTGCAGGGAGCTCTCTGTGGGGTGGTATTGGTGTTTCCCAAGCCAGACCATGTCCAGCTCTCCCAGTCCCTTCCTGGCTGTAGCCCCTGAGGAGCAGAGCAGACCCAAGGTGGGCACTGGGTCCTGCAGCACCTGGGCTGTGGTTTTGGTGTGATGTGAGGTTGGCTGGGGTGAACACAAAATACCCCCAGACAAATCAGAGATCTGTCAAAATGTGCCTGCGCTAACTCTCAGGCATATTTCCCAGGTGGAAGACCTTGCTGTCTGAATGGCCATTCTAACCTCCAGAAGCACCAGTTAAACCCAGGAACACCATGCAACTTAAGTTTCCAAACCAAGGGATGCTTTGAAGCCAGCAGAGAGCAGGCAGCTTTCTAGGGACAGGCACCTGTGCTGGGCAGCTGGAGAAAAAAAGCACCTACAGCCAAGGCATTTGTGGTGCCCTCACTTACCTTCTCACTTGAATTTTAAAGGCAGGTGAGAAAAGTAAAGTAAGGTTTTCTACCAGCTGTGAAAAACCCTTTCTGGCGTAGTGTTTAAGGGAAAACAGGTCATCTCTTCAAGCTACAGATCAGGCTGTGTGCGCTGGGAAATGCAGGTGAGTATTCAAAGGCCCTCCAATTACTCCAAATCCCTCTGTTGGAATGGTACAGTTGGGATAAAGTTGTCAATATGAAGAACAGCAGATACAAAGGCCAAGGAGAGGAGCAGATCCTGCCGGGATGGCACTGAGGAGCACTGCTGAGCTTCCCATGGCATGAGCCCAGGAATGGGCCCAGAAAGCCAGCCTTGCTCTCTTTTAGAGCAAGACCAGCATGTGAAGGACAGGTTTGTGTTCCATGGGGGAGCTCTGGCTCTGCCGTCAGGGCTATCTGCAACACAGCAATTTCATGTTGCCAACCATTTCACTTTTACAGCTCCCCCATGGATGGAGCCTCAAATATTCCTATCAAAAACCAGAAATGCTGTGATATTCTCTGCATCTCCACATGTGTAAGCTGGAAATGAGGGCCATGGCAGCTCCGTGCACTGGGCAGTCTGTGCCCAGTTTTCCCAGTGAAAGGAGCAGGAGCTGCAGGTGTGCCCAGCTCTCAGGGAGCTGGCGTGGGGAGCACACCCTGCTCTCTCCACCACATGGTCAGCAGCTGCCTTGTGCATGTTTATGCCAACCCTGATGTAATTATCACCTTGACGTGTGTTAAATGAACCAAGCTTTCCAATTTTTCAGAGTAAAACTCTAAAAGAAACAGCTGCAGGGCTGACAGAAATATGATTCTTTCAAAGTCTAATGAATTGTATAATCACTTCAGTCATTATTTTGCATCTTCCTTCCATAAATGCAGAGCCATGAGTCCTTGGAGCACTGTGAGTTTTAAGCCCCACCAAGCCCATTATTCAAGATCCATCAAGCATGTCCCCAAACCCTTGTCGGGGATCAGAAGTGAGTGGGGCACAGGCAGAGCGTGCTGTGGGGTGTCTGTGCTGGGGTCTGATGGAAGGGATAGGGCACAGATGACCCCAGCATAGTTCAGAGACCCTTTTGCTTTCTCTTCACTGTGTTCAGCTCAGCACAGGGGAGGAACACAGAGGATGGAGGCTGATGCCAAACCCGTGCCCTTCACGCTCCAGCACATCAGAGCTGCTGTTAAGCCTGAGGCCAGACAGACTGCCTGGGTCCAGCCTTGCCAGCCCAGCAGCCAAATGGCCATTCTGCAGACTCAGGAAAAAGACATAAAAAATGTGAAGGCTGGGGCAGTACAGGCAAACTGGGGCAGCAAAACAGGGAGTGGTGTTGTCCCCATCTCCCTCCATAGCCAGTGCTGAGGGCACTTTGAGAGGGAAGTGGCGATGGCCCCAGAGGCAACATCCACAGCTAACTGGGAGGATCTATGTCTTTGGATTCCTGGCTAGCACCTAACTGCCTTCAGATATTAAAATAAGAAAGATTCATGTGGATAGACAGACTGCTGTCATGTCCTCTCAATCTGGAGGAAAATACTTCAAGCCAACACCTGCCTATTGCACACTCTCCCTGCTCTGTTCATCTGACGCAGTTATTTCCAGCTGGTACAATTTTCAATCCTTTGAAAACTAGATTCAATTGACTTTTAACCACCAGGTAAATATGGGAGACACATATCTGCTTGCCTGCATTATTTCTATTTTATTCTACTCAGAACACCTACGGGTTTTTATCCCTGAAGGGTTGTGATTGAAACATAATAAAGGATAGAAATACTGGAAAGTAATATGTGAAATACATAAGGATGTGTTCAAGATTGCATGCTCCCCATCCAGCTAGATTTGAATCTGTCCAAACAAATTCCAACATTATTGCAAAATTCCCTCCCTAGCTTTACATGCAGCAGTGCTAGAAAGGAGCAGTGGTGTGTGTGGAGCTGCTGCCCCAAGATGTTTAAAACAAGAAGGCAGCTGATGGCAGGCTCGTGACCCAGGGAGCACAGCCAGCTCAGGGAAAGGGATATTAAGCTCCTGGGTTTGCAGAGGGAATTGGGCTGACAGGAACTTAGATCTAAAATGTTTTAAGCCATGCAATCCCACACACAAACTGCCACAGACAGCTGGGCAAGAAAATATGAGGCACTTCAGTAGAGGTGACACTGTCCCTGGGAAGGAAGGGCAGGTCGTGGGCAGGTCTTGGCAGCTGTGCCAGAGGCTGCATTGGCAAAAGGGAGGCAGCAAAGGAGTTGCTGCAAGAACCAGTCCCTGAAGCTGCAAGAGCTTATTTCAGCCTGTAGCCTCAGACAGTGTTCACAGGCAGGAGTGTCTGAAGTACCACAGGGTTCTGAACCCCGGGACTTCAGTCGTCTTTGTCCTCCTCCTGAGTACAGCCAGTCCTACAAAGGGTGCTTGTGGCATTTTGCACCCTGAATTGCTGCTGGGTCTGCAGAAGCACAAACCTTTAGCACAGGCACTCACCGGCTTATTTTCAAAAAAGCCTCACCGGTGGTTTGCTTTGACAGAAAGGAAAAAAAACAAAAAGTGAAATCCTTTAAATGAAAGAAAATGTTATTTATGGTTGCATGTAGTTGCTGCTGATGCTCTGAAAAAAGATCAGCCACTGAAAGGATGGAGATGTGCCACTGAGCACATGGGACAGGAGTTCACTGCACTTGAGATGTTTTAGCACAGTGGTTCCATAAGTGGGGGAAAAAAGATTATATTCTTCTTACTACTTCACTGGAAAAGGAACTGGAAGCTGAAAGACAGAAGTCAGCTATGTCCTTTTAAGCTATGGAAAAAAGTGGGTATGAAAAATGGCTGCAGTCTTAAAGGACATGAGGACCAGGAACAACCACACTGTCTTTGTTGTTATTGACTTGTCAGAAATGTAAAGCATGTTTAGATAAATATTATTTTCCACATGTGTTCAGCGCAGTCACTTAACCATTAAAAACATTTATAAAAATTCTATTTTTGGGCCTTTTTAATTGGAATTCAGTTCCCATCCAAATGCGGCTTGACCCACCATGTGTTTAAAAATTACTCATACGGTAAATAGGAAAGCTGCCATTTACCTTATACTAACATAAAAGTTTAAAAAATAAGGCTGAAATGTATTGTGAGATACAGTACTGCTTAAATATAAATATACTGATGGAGGACTTCAACTTCCACTGGCAAAATGAAATACGGGATTTAGTGAAAAAGCTTGCAAAGAAAATCATTATATTTCGTTTCAAACTCAAATAAGAATCAGACTCAAGAACATCTACTGAGAAAAGGAAATGCAAACAACTATGAAAATTGATTATTTGAGGAAGTATTTCTTGCTAGCATAGCTGGTGTTGCTTCACATCAATCCCCACTACCACGGGGAAACTTAAAATTTAGAAACAAGACCCAACAAAGACCCAGCAAAGGAAAGATTGTCATAATAAATCATTTTCTGACTGAAAAGCAAAATTCATTTCAAATTACTTCCTCTCCCCTCCTCTGGAATTGGAACATACTTCTTTACTCTTTCTGCACTCTGCCCCAACACTCACAGGTTGTCAGGGCTCCGAGGGGAATTCGGGGGCTCTGGACATCCTTTGATGTGCACAGAGGGGCTCTCCTCCCGCTCCTGGAGCAGCACTGGCATGGCTGCAAGGATCCCTGCACAGTGCCACTGCCCTTTCTGGGTGTCCTGCTGCAGACAGGGTCCCTGTGCTGTCTGTGCCCACAGCGCTTTGTGCACCAGTGCTGACCCAAGACTGAGCTGCCTCGCCAGGATCACCATGCAACACAAGAAACAAACCCAGCCAGGACATTGCTGTTTATCATGTTCCATCTCCCTGAGGATTTTCCAGGTCTGTTTTCTAAGGAGTTATCTCCCAGCCCTTACCATTCCTGCCGTCTCAGTTTTCCTCCCCCCAGCTCTGCAGTGTTTCAGTTCACCTCCACCATGTAATTCCCAGGGCCACGTTCTCGCTCTGGCTGCTGAACACGGCAAGTGCTCGCACCAGCGTGGATCTATCTCCGGGCAGCAGCTGGCAGGCAGCAAGTCTCCCACCACAAGGCCTTCTCCTGTTCACACGATGCTTGGAGTTGGAGCAAATGCTGGTTTTGGGCGGCTGCCAATCTCACAGGCAGCGAACAGGATCCTAAACAGAACTGGGATATTTGTTTTCTCTCGCCCTGGCAAGCAGCACAAGGTGGCATCCCTGGGGAAGCCCCTTCTCCGAGTGCCCGTCACCAGGGATTTTGTGGCTGCTGCTGTTTTGGTAGCTGCTGCTTCATGCAGGCGATGAAAAATGTGCTTGGCGTTGTGCAGCTTAAATGAAAACCTGCACTTTGTGCTGAAAGCACAGCTGCAGAAACACAGAACCTGCACGTGAACACAGAGATGCTGCCCCAACACCCCCACCCAGGCAGGGCTGGGGTAGCCCCTCACTCTGTGCCAGGGCAGGTGCCAGCCTGCACATCCACCCCCAGCCCTGCAGGGACACCTGGGCTGTGAGAGCCTCACCAGCCACGCCTGTGCCCAGGTCCCATCCTGGATGGCAGGGCTTCCACCGCTGTCAGGGTGGGGGCAGGCTGGCGGCAGCAACCATGGCACCAAAAGTTTTAGAACTTGGTGTCAGAGCCTGCAGTCTGTCAGGGTGACTTTGCTTTGAAAGCCTGGATGGCAGTAAAGATGAAAAACGGTTTTGCCATTTTCTCCCTGTCTGCCCTCAAAGTATTTATGCCCAGCGGGACACAGAGGGCTCCCACCACATGGCTCCTGCTTCTATCCCCGTGTGCCCACCAGCCCCTGGCCAAGGGCTGCCTGAAGCAATGGCTTCCTCTAAGACTGGGGCACCTGAAGGCTGGGCAAGAAACACCAGTTGGGCACAGTGGAGATGCAGCAGGGCTTAAAGAATTCATCTCCCAGAATCCACGCCTGTTGCTCAGTCAGGGCAGGCTCTGCCCCACTTCAAGACAGCCATGAAATCTGGCAAACAGCATCAGTCCTTCTCTAGACCACCCAGTAACACTGACTCTGCACAAAGACCTGAAACAGCACCAGGATACAGGGGAGACACTGAACTGGAAGTATCTGAGAAGATGAAACCAGGAGGGTTTTATTAGAAATCTGTGGTTTTTCTGGGATTTGCAAATAAAGAACACCAAAGTGACCTAATTTTTTCTGCAGTTCAAAGCTAGGTATTTTATTTTTAAGTGTCCAGGCTTTCTCAGACTTCCTGACCAAAACACTCACTGGTGCTCCACATGAAATTTCAGCTCAAAGAGCCAGTTTTAAAGACCGCTGCTATCAGCTGACAGGAAAGTTGAATCCCAGTTTCTGATCTTAATAAAAGTCTTATACACTTTCTTCTAACATCTTAAATATAAAGCAAGATGAAAAATGACTAAAATGAAGGCAGGTTGAATCCAGCACTTCACATCCATTTGACACAAGTGTAAATCCACAATTTAATAAAGGAAATTGGGTAAGACAGGCCTTTTGTTTGAGACACAGCTGAGGGCTACCAGAGCATCTGTAAAATGGATTTCTCTCCTCAGCACTTCCACCTTTCTTGCCCGAATTACTAAACCCATTCCTGAAGACAGGGGAAATGGGCCAGTTTGGGTACTCATTACAAAATCAGCTCTCAGGGAGGCTGTGCTGAGGTTTCCTGACTCAGTTCATGCAGATTGCACTGCCATCAGCAACACACCAGGCTAACCACAATCCCAGGGAGGGCTCCTGTGAGAGAGGAATGGTTGGAACCCTCCTGGAAGACCCTCCATCCTGAAGGAATGAGCTGGGAAGAGGCTGAGGGAAAGGGAGGATCTGCGACTAGGCATGTTCCCCACATCCTGTTTGATGAGTGATGCCCAAGAGAAGGAGAATTCAGAAAGGGAGAACCAGAATCAAAATCCAATGGGTCAGAAGCCTGCAGCTGCCCTGCCAGCCTTTATCCACCAATCTCAGCTACAGGCAGGATCATGCCCATAGAGCTCGAAATCTCTGCCATTGAGAGGATTTATGAAAAGTATTTTGCTTTTGTCCCCCTGAAATTACATCATTCTCCTCTTTTATCTGTCTTAAGTGTCAGAAGAGTGAGATGTTAATGAGATGTACAAAGGCTTTTGGGTAGCTGAACAGTTTTATAGTCCCACATTGATAAATTAGAGCATTTGTCACTGTTACCACATTAATGTTTCTTCCCGAGATCAAAGTCTGGATTTGCTGCATTAAGTGGTACCTTCCTCTGCTACGCATTACCACACATTACCTTCTGAGAAAATGAATTGTGATTCTGTATTTTTACATTCACAGTTTAATCACGCCCTGATTCTCACACCTGCTGCTTCCCATCTCCATGTGCACTATGCAAGCCATTTTTTCAGGATGGATTTTCTCTCCCATACCTGTGTGAAAAACCTGAATATCTTGTTTCAGGACAATCACTTCCTTCTGGCTCTGAAAGGCTGCTTCTGCAGCAAAGAATACAGACAATTTCCCTCCTTCTGGAACCCTGGATTCAGTCACGTTAATTTACATTTATATAGCACCTTTCATCCCTGAAGATCCCAATGCACTTTACAAACTCCATCTCTCTGTACACAGAAGCTGACAAATAGACACGGCTACATAAACAGACCCATCAGTCCCATCACCGACCGCTGAAACACATCCCTCTGTGTGTATTCCCAGCACACCCGTGGCAATCCAGCTCTGCACACCCTGCAGCACATCTCCATCAAGGAGGAAAACACAGCACAGTGACTTCCCTGTCGGGGAAGCACGAGGAACCTAAGCAAGCAGTGGAATGGCTTTACAGCCTGGCTGACTGACATCTCCCTGGCACTCTGCTACACAGGTTAAAATGAGGCAAAGATTTGTGGTGGGTTACATCCCGCTGCCTCAGTGCTGCTTTCAGTGCCTGCAGAAGTCCAGGCTTGCTGCTCCCTTCCACTGGTGGGTGACCCTCAGGTAGTTTGTTGTATAAAACTGAAAAGTACCTGCTTGCCTTGTTATGAAAACACAAGGGGAAATAACCCCCCTCCCAAACAGCAGTTGTTGACTGGCTCCTGCCAATCTGAGGATGGAGGAGAAGGGAGAACCCCAGCATACCTGAGACACCTTTTTGACCACGTCGCTGCCCACAAGAAAGCCCTGTGCGTAGGAACGTGCTGCGATGAAGGCCCGGGTTGCCTTCACCTTCAGGTCCCTGGGAACTTCCCCGAAGGGTTTGTGCTGCTCGGCGTGTTTCACCATGCAGTCCAGGTACTCGTCTGTGATGTGGTACTGGGGATTCATCAGCTTGAAGAGCCGCTCCAGCAAGCGTGTCCAGAACTCGTTGAGAGCCTCTTCCAAGTTGATGTTGGAGCTCCGGTAATAGCGGCGCAGCTCGCTGTACAAGTCCTTGAAGACCTTCATATTTTGAGTGTACAATTCTCCATACATGCTTGGAAAAGCATCATAAAGGGCCTTTTCTGACTTGTTCAACAAATCCTGGAAATAACCTGAAAGACAAGAGAAAGGAGAGGTGATGTATCAGTTGGACAAGTTGAAATCCAACATGCTGTCATTTGGCAGCATAACTGATCCCCTGAGAAAAGAGAAGGGCCCTAACAGAGCTTTTCCTCCAACCAACCTTACCCTGCACTCAGACTTGAACCACAGCTGGGAAGATTGAAGGAGGAACCCTCCAGTACCAGAGAACCATGTTCTGGGTCTCTGGGTCTGTCAGTCTCACCTAGAACCAAAACTGAGTCTCTTCTCTGGGTGTCTAAGGCATCATAGTGTTACCCATAGGTTTTCTCCACAAGTGGCCATAACTTACATGTGCCATAACTTGCCACGTGTTATTTCCAAAGCCCTGGCGAGATGAACCAGGACTGCCACCAGCAAGGATGCCAACCCTGTCCCAGGGACATCCCTGTCAGCCCTGGTCACGACAGCCAGCCTGCCTCTGGGGCACAGCCTGCAAAGCACATGCCAGTCCCAAGTGGTGCACCAGGAACAGGCACGTCTTTCTGTGGATTTCAAGACAGGGCTGTACCCCAGTGTTTTTGAAGCGAGGCCAGCATTATCACGTCCAGGGTCCTCATCCCATTTGCTTCCCTTGATGTGCACCCTGCTTTTGTTCAGTATAAATAACAGAATGGTTTTACAGCCTCGGTTCAGCAGTCATAGATGTGACAGAAAAATTACCCTCTTGCTACACACAGCAGGGTAAAGACAGATTTGAGCCCTCCCTTACCAACATCTTTAGGTATTTGCATCCTCTCAGCTGCGAGCTACCTACAGGCTGGCACTGCACAGTGGGGAACTCATAGCAGGGCTGGCCTGATTCAATTTATTGATTTATGTGAGCAACTTTAATCATCATTTAAGTCAGTGAGAGGTAAAATAATTTAAATAATCATTTTCATTTCAATTCCATTTGTATTTTTAAGGCCTTTTTGAAGCAAACCTGGTTATGCTGTTCTTTAAATCTAAATTACCACTATTTTTTTTGGTGATGCATGATAAGCTCTAGTTGGAGAGAAACCATTACTCAATTAAAACCAAACAGCATGTATAAATTAACTCCACTGTGCTAGGCATATAAGAAAAGGAAAAAAGGCTTCTGAAAAAATGCACATTGGATGTATAAACAAAGCTCTATTAAACAAAGTATTTTTTGAGGGAATGGCGCTGACTACAATTAAAGACCTCTAAAATTGTAGAACTACTAAAGCTCAGTTCCACTGGTCTTGTTTATATTCATGGACTGGAACAGCCATATAAGCTTTCCTACAGTAATAATCTCTCATTGGCTTCTCAGATTTGAATGAAGCTAAAACTCAACAAATGCACTGACCAAGCAAAAAGACTCTTTGCATATGCACCACAGGCTGCTAATACCAAAACTCCTTGCACTGTTTTAACAAAGAGATACTGAGCATTAGTGGTCTGGCCTCCTCCAGCCAGAATTGTATGCTACTTAATAATTTGAAATTTGATTTAAGTGCTTTTAAAAGACTGTGAGCAAACTAGGTCTGAGCAGAAGTCTGGTTCAATCACTCCTGCAAAAAATAAAAATATGGTATTTAAAATGTTGAATAAAAACTGGTTTTCAAGCGCTCAGGTGGCCCTGACAGCCACACTCCGTCCCTGGCACAGCATCTGTGTGCAACCAGTCCAGGGAGATTTTGGCTACCCCACCAACAGGTGAGAGCTACAAGAGCATGATTTACTCTGGCACTGCTGGGAGCTGACTCGGGGCTCATCCTGCTGCAGTGTCACCTTATCCTGTGCACCTTCCCCTGCAGCATCTCCCCAAGGGGCTCACCTGGGCTCACAAACCAAGCAGATGACTGCCAGGCTGATGGTTTGTCCTGGCAGGATACTTCTTCAGGCCTGACTAATCTGAGGTGGCTTCATTTTTCTCCTACCTGTACAGTGAAGCCTCCAACAAACACAAAATACAAAGTTTCTCTGATGCTGATGAGGTGTCTAACAGCTGCCCATTCACACCTTAATTAAACTGAGCTCAAACTCTCTTTCTTGTATAATCAGTGTTCTTTTCTCTCTGACAAGAGACACCAACTGAACAAATTGCACAGCAATCCAGGTACGACATGCAGCTTTGCACTCACCATCACGAGGAAGAAAACACCAACAAACACAGTCCAATTTGTCAGTTCAATGTAAAATGACTTTCTTTATATTGCTACAGGAGAAACAAGATGCATATCTTCCTGTCAAAAAATTGGAGCCTACTCTCAAGAAGTCCAGGCTAATTAAGGGCTGATGAACTGTTACTTCTCCCTCAAATGGAAGAGCACCAATTACAGCCAACTCATTTGTGGCTGGTTCTCAGAAAGTTCTTCTAGATTTCACACACCGAGGGGGAAAAAAATCTACACTAGCTAGGGAAAATTAATTAGCAATTAAGTCTAAATGTGTATGTGATGAGTAGGTGACCTGGCAGTGAATTTAAATGTCCATTTTGCAGCAATAGAAGGCACTAAGAAGTAAGGTTTGTCAGGAAGGAGGCACAGAAGCTTGTGCCAACTGCCCTGGTCCTTGGTACAATGTCAGCCAAGATCTCAGTCTAACACTGCATCTTCTCCTTAACACTCCCTGCCTGCTGATACCCAAACTTTTAACATGCTGGACATGTGTCATGGATTAAGGATATGCAGGGCCTTGGGATAAACAACTTGCTGAAGCACAGGCATCTGCCCTTCTACCTTGATTTCAGGTAGCAGGAATTATTTATTCAAAGGAAGCACCTGTAGCCATGGTGGGTGAAGGACCCTCAGGTAACCTGGGTGGTCAGAAGTCTCTAATAATGATGTCCCACTGTTTCTATCAGAAGTTGACAACAACCACCCAGCAGGTCCATTTGTATGTCTTTTGGTCCACCCCTGCTGGGTCTGCCCTGGCTCCCAGATGATGATTAGAATGCTTAGCTCAGGCAGGGCACGAGCACATGGAGGCAGCTTCACTCAGGACACATCCTGGACACATCCCCGAAGCCCCTGAGCTCTGCTAACACACATTCTGCACACCACCAGCAGCACAGGCTCAGCCTATGACTACATTCATGCACTGCAGTATGTGGCTTTGTCAGTCCTGTGAATGGCAGGGATGGAGGGAAAGGGCTCACGAGGAGACAGTGCTGCAGCTACAGAGCAATTCTGGCTCCAGGAGTCCCTCCCCACTGCACTCCCATCCCTGGGAGCAGGTACAGAGACAGCCGAGGAGGCTCTGCAGAGGCCAGCTTCCCTCTGAAAGGACGCACTTGTTTCCACTCTGAGTCACAAGAAAGCAAGTTACAGATTTTGTGCACCTGTGCTCAAAAACTACAGATGCTCTTGGCTTCTGCCAGCCTCAGGAATTTGACAGGACTAGCCAGAGATGCCTTCCTGCAAGTCACCTGCTAAATCCATCACTGGGCTTCCCTGCTTTTCAAAAGTTTTCTCCAGGAGCCATTCACGGATCAGGTGAGTCCTCCCTCACCACTGCTGGCTAAGGGATTCACAACACCCCGAAGGTGACTTTCTAACACCAGCACTTCAGACAAATCCAACTCAATTTTCCCCTGGGCCAATGCAAGGCACAGCTCCTCAGCCAAGGCTGCTCCTACATGAAACATCACCTTTCACGCCCTTGCTGCAAAGTATTCAAAAGAAAAATAAAATGAAATGGGAGCCTGTTTTTTTATTATTATTATTGCCTCTCACTTCCAGGCTCAGAAACAAGACAATCAGCTTTGCTCAAAGGAAATTTGCCTTTTGGCAGAGGCTAGGTCTGAAAAAGTCTGCCTCAAACACAAAAATGACAGAAAGTTATGAGCAAAGAAATGAAAGGTTTTTACAGCCGAGACAATTCTGCCACCTTGGCTGCTGTTTCTCTTGCTGTTGTAGTGACAAAAACTTTTCAGAGAATTCAGTTTTCAACCAGAATCCATAACCTTTGCATTCAAGAGAGATTGTAAATCCCTATCCATTCCTCCACTTCACAGCTTCCCAGTGTTCGCAGCTCATATTTTCACAGCTTCCACATTTTCACAACTCTGGATTCAAATTGGGAAGCTGTGAACAGCACGGCAGGGACCGGCAGTTTCTCTCTGAAGATGGAAAGTTTTGAGTTTCTCCTTTATCACCCGTCCCCCCCCCAAGTACTTTATCCAAGCTCTTTGATACCATTTGATCACTCAACATCTGGAAAACACTGGGCTTTCTTCAACTCATATAATGATGGAACAGGAATGAATGTAGGAGGGAATGAAGAGGTCACTGAAGGAAGAACACCCAAATGCTCTTTAGGCACGCAGCAGAGCAGGCTTTCTTCAAAACACATCAAATTTTAGAGGCATGCTAGAAGAAATATGAGAAACAGAGAAAGGTGACTGAATTACTTTCGATCTGAATATTATTAAGGCCTTAGGCAGAAAACTGCAGCACAAAGACTTACACATAACTGGAAAGAGGAGATGAGGGAGCAAAACACATTGCTCAGATGATGCTATTAATTCCAAGATTAGATATTAAGAATAAAGCTGTTCCTAAAGGCAGGTTTAGCATGGGATGACTGGTTTTGATGAAGACTTTGGGCAATCACCTCTACCTACATCTGGAATTGAGTCATAAGAGGAAGACTGAGGGAAATATGCTCACCACTAACACTGCTGTCATGCTTCAAGAAGACTGGACTAAGAACAGGAGAGGAAAGTTACCTGGTTCTGTGGTGTCCTGAACCCCATTAAAAGCAGGGAAAGAATGAGGACGGGGATGTCTGCTAGAGCTGAGCTCTCTCTCAGTGTCAGCCCTAAGGCACAGTATTTTCCTGGGCTGAGTTGCCATTTAATACACTGCTGCAGTTCCCAGCATCAGTTTGCTTCTCCCATTGGTTCCAATGCTGTTCTTGCAGTGAAAATACTATTAGAAGGGAATAATTCAGCAACAGATTTAAGCCATTAAAATCCAAATCTAATGCATTCATGTCTATTTTATTCACTTCAGCAAGTACAATGATATTTTATTTATGAAATTGTTATTACTCATTACTAATTTAAGTACTACCCATGGCTGTGCTGAAGAGCTCATACCAATCCAGCAGCAGTGACATACTCTGGTTCATACCTGAGCTGGGTGCTGCCTCAGGAAACACCCCCAGTGACACTGACTTAGGCTCCATGTGCAGATAGCCCTGCATGCAGCAATCTTCATGGCATTTTCCTAGTGGGTCACCTCTCTCCTCACAGCTTCACACTCCTGGGAAACTGCTGCTCGAGTGTAGCTGTTTCCCCAGTCCCAGACCACCCTGGAGGACGCAGTCCCTTCCTGCTGTATTCTGGATCACTCCCACTGACAACATTCCCCCCACCTCTTTGGGGGCTGTGATCTAAAAGGCATCAGGACAATCCAAGGCTCAGATGGCAAAGAAAAAGCCCAAACAAATGAAGATAAAATTAGCTTTTACATCGAAGCCAAAGGACGAACAGTGTGAATGAGTGTGCTAGGATGCAAGAAGTATGATGCCTTTAGGTAATACAACTCCCAAACATTTAGGATTTGCCCCAAAGAGCCTCTTGGCTGCTATCTTCTCTGCACCCTGTGGCCTGGGAGTGTGTGCTGAAAGCTGTGTGGGAACAAAGGACTGAAGAGATGTTGTGGGTCAATGAGACAAGTACGAGCTCTGATGTGCAGACATTGATTTTGTACTCTCCTAAACCTGCTCAGTGCCCAGCATAAGAGCAGTTACAGATTCTGCCCTCATTCCCCTTGGAAGGCTGGTCCAGAGCACCTCCTCTCATGGGTGGACTCCTTTTCTTAATTTCTGGTCTAAGTTCGTTCTTTATCCACTTGGTCTTTGCCAGTATGGTCCTACAGTTTCAATTGTTGTTCCTGTTTCCTGGTGTTCACTCTCTGAGACATTTATACACCAAGTCCCACACTTTCTCAGCATCCACACTGCTTTGCTACACAAACAAAGGTACTTTCCCCTTTTTACACATGACAGAGTCTCCAGTCCTCTGGATTGCTCCACTAGCTCTTCACTTCTTCTGCTTGGCATTAACTTTTCTTAACTGTGGGTGGTCAGAACTACAAACAATATCCCCTTTTCTTCACTGGCAATAACACTGTGCATACTGCAAGGACTGCACTTGTCTTCTTTAGGAATGCATCACATTAGCATTTCACAGACTTTCTGCCATCAACTGGTACATCCCCAATTCTCCCCTTTGCTATTTCCAACCAATTAATCCCTGGCTGTAGGCCTCACTGTGGAATATTGAATTTCACCCTATTTCTATTATTTTGGTTGTCATGGTTATCCACTATCATCTTCAGTAGTGACAACTTTTCCCAGCACTGTGTCATCAATTAGTCTCATGAATGCATTCCCCATCATTTGTGCCAGTTTTTAATGGGGCTGTTAACCAGGATGGGATCTAGACCTGTCTTGAGAACCACAACTGGGACCTCCCTCCTGCCCAGGAGCTCTTCTTTCAACACAATGTATTGCTGCTTCCCCCTTAGCTAGTTCACCTAATAATTCCTTTTCTAATTTCCATCTTCTTCAGCTTAATTAACTACTCAAGGCACAGATGCAAATGTCTTTGAAGTCTCCTGAGATGGATTAGTTGATAGAACAGACACACCATGAACCACAGCGAGAGCAGGCAGCTGTATAGGATTTGACTGAATCTCTACAATGCTGCCTTTGGGTAGGAGCAAAAACTGGCCTACCTTAAGCTGGTTTTTGACTGGGACATACAGCTGCCAGATTGTTTCTTGTGTTAGGGAAAAAGAAAGCTTTTTGAGAAAACCAAAACATTTTTCCCAAAAATAAAGTTGTTGCTGTTGCATGAAAATCATTTTGGAACACGACTCTGCTGAGTGAGAGGCCCCGGGAGGAAGCACCACCAGTCACTCCAAAGAAACTGTGCTTTTTCTGCCAGGACTTGGATAATATTTTCATTTGACACCGTTTTGAGTGGCAGAGAGGTGTAATTATTTGCACATATTTCTTCTGCTGCACATTCCCCCTCTTCTGTTTCTACAGCTTTTTAAGATAGTTTGCTTTTATCTAAATCAAGCAGGACTGGATCCAGCTATCTAAATAAGGGATTGGACTATGTTCCCTGGCAGGAAAGCTCCCCAGAGGGAAGAGGTGACCCTCACTCAAAGAACATGGGAAGCTGGATATTCTGCTTGTCCTCCTGATGAGCACCATCCCCACTGGGACTCAACAGGGTGTCACCCAAGGTGACAGCAACAAGCCTGAGTGTCACAAGCACAGCACCAAGACCCTCCCCAGCCCCAAGCAGCAGCTCTCTCCAAAACACAGCCAGAGAAGAAACCTCTTTAGACTTTGATGGTCCTGATGCACTCCGTATTACCCTCCTGACATCCCTCAGAAATTGTTCTTAAGACACCCCTGAACTCAAGTTCACACAACAACTCTGCAAAGACAAGAGTCACTTGGGACTGGGGAACAAAGAAGACAAAATAGTCTGCATGAGTGGCAGGACGTAGAGGCAAAGCCTGTGCACAGGCTGCAGCTTTAACAGGAGTCAGCAACCCCCCAGGAGTGCCTGAGCCACTGTGACATTTCCTTCTGCCTGGCAGCAAAACAGCGAGGAGGGAGCTGGAGCAAGTGGCCCACACCTGCTTGGAAAGGGAATGCGGGCGTCACACAATACCCTCCCAGATCCCGGGATATTAAATGCCCCAACACAACATACACCACAGCTGACATCCCAGACAGTTGCCTGGCAGCTCCTCTATTGTTTAGGTTTGGAATGTCCACGTTAGGAACTGCAGTGCAACACCAGGGGCAGGTGCTTGGGATGAGGGAGGCGTGGCTCATGTGGAAGTGCATCCGTGCAGCGTGGGCAGCCACGCTCCAGAGGTGGAATGATTGAGCAGGAGTCGGCTGTTAAGGTGTGCCAAGGTTTGTGTGGCAACAACAAGGTCAAACAGCCTCCAGTGGGGCACAGGCAATGGCTGGAAATAGTCAAAACTTGTATGTGACTGTGACTCTGTGTCCAAATGTAAGACTCAAAGACAAGCTGCACCCCTGCTAGATTTTTTCACCTTTTTTTTTTTTCAAACTTCAGCATCCATCAAATTCCAGCCCTATTCCCTGTACACCTCCAGCCTGCCTGGCAGAGAACGAAGAGCTGTGTAGGGGATTTACTCTGTTTGCATCCAGGGTGGGATAAATAAATATGAGAGATGTGAATCTTAAGATCATTTTCCCTGTGTGTTTTCCCAGGCTCTGAGCTGGCAAGGGATTTCAATCACAGCATCTTCTAAATATATCTGCGCTACAACCACAGACTTGCAGCAAATGATGAACTGCAAATATTGCTCCAGCAGGCTCTTATCAAACAGATTTCAGCACAACCTCTCTGTGAGATAAGGACTGGGAAGATGTGTGGGTGGGATTCATCAAATGGGAGTCAAGTCTGATCTGGTGGCTCAGTCATCACTCGAGGAAGAGAAGGCACCTCTCTCTTTAGCATGAGCTGAGCTCTTCTTTA
This sequence comes from Margarornis squamiger, assembly GCA_035222235.1. Classification (NCBI taxonomy): domain Eukaryota; kingdom Metazoa; phylum Chordata; class Aves; order Passeriformes; family Furnariidae; genus Margarornis; species Margarornis squamiger. The sequence continues at coordinate 23,711,347 of JAWWTY010000010.1, forward strand.
GAGCCACTCCATGGACTGTAGTAGGAGTTGGGATAACTGAGCTGGAATAGGCTGAATTTTTGGATAAATGAAATTCTGTGAGATGAATTTCGCTCTCATTTTTTCCCCTCTAAGAAAGGCTGCATTTAAAGGCAAACCAATAAGCACCACAGCTATTCACTGACAGGAACATGAAAGGCAGTAAAAGCAATTGCTAATACTGCCTGTTCCTTTCCAGGTTTATTCAGTAAGACCTGAAGGGCTCCATTTCTCCAAGAGTAAAATAAACTCAGAAGTATCTTATAATACCGAGGGTTGTTGGCAGTTTTAAAAGGTGCGATATATACCCTGGATAAATGCACAGTACACACCTGTGCAGCAGAGGTATTTTTCACTCCAGAAGGAAAAGTGTTCCTTTCCTCCAGCTGAAATGAACAGCTGGTTGCACAGAAATGTGTTCTCCCAGCTGCAGATGAAAAGGAGAGGGCCAAGGTAACCCCCCAAAGCCTTGACTGCATGTCCATGTACTGGGCTGGTGACAAAGTGCAGAGACATGGCATGAATGAGACAAAGAACAGATCCATTCAGGATGTTCCCATGCAGGTTGTCACATTTCCAGCAACACCATCCTGATCAGTCTCGCTGAGGTTGAGTTTGCTTTTCCACCCCTTTCAGCAAGCACCAGACAGCTGCCAGTTTGTGCATTAACCTGCTGGAGCTCAACACCTCAGGGTCCTTCCCTTGTCTCCAACACACACTGCTGAAAACTGAAAATAATGAAGCCTTTATACCTTCCAACACAAGTATTCCAACTTCTTCCTTACTTACAAAATGGACCATGAACCAATTTGCCACTAAGTCAGGCTCTTTGCAGCAACATTTTAATTGAGAAAAACATCAGTGAATTATTATCTCTGCGAAAAAAGCAGAGCAAACAACCCCATGGTTTGTGTCTATTTTTGACACTTGCTGTGTTCAAAGAGGGACTTACACACTCGAGCATCCCCACTGCACAGTTTTAAAGACTAAAACTCCTTGCCTGAGTTTGCAAAAGCTGTGGCAGTAGGACAGAACTGACTATGGCTTTTTATCTTCTTCATTAGTGCTGCCCTCTGCTCAAAATGGCCTCTAGACAAACTATTTATTGTTGGGTTAATTGGATCATTTGGATCTATGCTTGCCACTGCATTTTTGCAGGATAGAGTATCTAAGACACATGGTCCTTAGATATCTAAGTATCTTGAGTATCTGACATGTGGGCTTTCCCAAAGGAACAAGGATAGAAATTACCAGCTGTGGGGATAATATTCCAGACAGGCAAAGTTTCCCTGTTATTATTGCAGGAGTTTATCTAAGTCTGTATAAAGCTCTTAATCTCTAGTTTTCTTTCAATGCCATCAGAAAATAACTTGTCTCTTTGTAAAAATATTTTGCTTATGACATTCCTACCCATGGAACCAGTATGAAGAGGAGAAATAGGTAAAGATAAGTGAGGCTAGTTAGTGTGAACATCCAACCTGAGGTATGCAGCATGTATGTGTGTCTGACAGCTGGGAGCGGAAAGAATGTACACAGAGACAATAACATGCATGTCTGTTATTGGAATAATAGGCAAATTAACATCAGTTGCTACTTTAATAGCAATGAAATATGGATATATTATATACAGCCACTCTGAAATAATATTAAGAGATTACAAGACACTTTTAGAAATTAGGAACAGTCAGAAAGATGGTGGGTAACACATCACTCCCTCAGCCCTTCAATGCATGGGGATTATTGTAGGAATAACCACACGGCACTTCTTTCCCCAGGTGTCTGCTTCAAAAGAAGCAAATTTTAGTAATTGCTAAGCAAATGGAATCCATGTTCCCTGGTAGATATTACAATAACAAATCCAGTGGCAAATTTTAGTTCCTGTCTCATCTGACAGCACCTGTTCTCTTAAGCACCACTAACTTTTCGCCTTGTCCAAAGACATAAATTTAGATAAAGCTGGATTTTCAAAAATCCTGAGCATCATTTAACTATTTCTATTTTAAAATACAAAGTCACTTATAAAGCAGTCCTAAAGAGAGATTTAAGCTTAGTTTATCCCATACTTTTTTTCTTTAAATTTTCATTTGGTTTTTTTTTTTCTTTTTTTTAAAGGTTGCTATAGCCATGCTGGGATAGAACCACTGGATTCTCTGAACTTGGGAGCCTTGCTTGGCTGGAACCCACCTGTGACCCCCAGGTAATGCTGGCTCTAGACAGGGAGAGGTAAATGCTAGACCACTGAAAACCAAACAAGTAGAAAGACTTCCTTCTGAATGGATGGATGCAAACATGGCACCAGACTGGGAGGTCCTAAGTCAAGTGTCCTGACCTTTGGCTTGGTGTTGAAAGCCTTATGAAGAGGACCAGTTCAAAACTAGAACTAGTTGAAACACTGAGACACCACAACCTATGGACACCTAAGTTATAGCTGCACTATTACTGAATTACCACTACCTGATTTTGCTGCATTTCATTGAGACTGAAAAGAGTAAAAGACCTTGCCCAGTACTTAGGCTTTTTCCAATTATGTATGAATATATTTTCTAATGGGCATAAACATACTTATGTTTGTTTGTGGACTATACACATGTTACATATTAATGGCTTGATTTATTACTTGTGTATAAGTCTTTAAAGTAAAATCACATCATGACTGTGACCAGCATGGAAAATCTGCCACAAAATCTATTTGCTTTGGGAAACTGCCTGATGGAGGAAGCTGCTGTTCCATCCTAACTATGTCTTGAAACCCCCCGTCCCTCTGCTGTTCACCAACACGGAGACACATTGAGTGAATTCTCCCAATCCAATTTGGCTAAATCCCTGTGGACAGCCACACCTGACAGTGGTGCATAAAGCAGCAGCAATCTACAAATACATGGCTAAGGACACCCCTGCAATCTCCACCATCATTCCATATGGACAGCACAGGCAGAGGACATCAGCATTTTCACTGGCCCGTGTGGCATCCTCACTCTGTGCCAGCACTGCAAACCTAAACTGCCCTGAACACAACAGAGCCCTTCTTTAGTGACCAAAGCAAAGCAAAGCAGAAATTAATGTCTCCTGGGATCTTCCACTCCTCCCAATCACGTGTGTGTTTCCTTCAGCCAGGGCTGACTGCCAGATGGTCACCTCCACACCACTTGTGGACATTTAAACCTCAACTGAACCTCATCTGGAGACTTGGGAAAGGGTGTGCAAGAAGCTGAGAAACATCTCTCATCTCCCATCCTCACCAATTCAATTTTAAGATGGATGTATAATAAAAGTATTTATAATTTATATGAATCAAACATAAATCACCTTTGAATTTGCCAGCATTATAAAATCTTAAAAGACAACGTGCTTGGGTGCCTCTCAGGACTCTCAGCTGGATACACCAGTGACTGAGCACATCTGCATCCGCCCCTGGCTGTCATCAAGTTTATGGAAGGGAGATCAAAAATGCATGTTAAGGAAAATATTAGCTGAGAACTGGAATGCTAAATGCACTTTGAGTGCAGCTACGCTTAGGAAAAACAGAGAGGAAACTGCATGTGCTCCTTCTTTTTAAAAATTCATTTAAAACAACTGAAAAAAGGCTTTGGTTACCCTGAGATGTTGGCACATTCCTCCTGCATAAGTTGGGGTTTCTGCTGCTTTTGAAGCACCTCTGGCTCCAGTCCAAGTTTGAAGGATGGGAGAAACAGACACTTGTTAAAAGCATGTGCTCGATTCACTTACCCAACATCAAACTTTCCTTTTTTTTTTCTGTCAGAGTTTTATCCCAAGTACATTGGACACGAGTAATAAATTCTGACCTCCTTAAAATGTCCTCTGATGAATGTAGATGGAAATCCTCATTGAAGAACTTGATAAATTAATGCATTTAGTATGCACTTATGAGGATGCACAGAGAGGTTGACAAGCAGCTGTCATTCACCTTGTCCTCTTATCATGAACGCTTGAGGTATTTTAAAAGAATCTCAAATCTGATAGAAGATTTAGAACAGACAAAAGGAAATACTATTTCAGACAGCCAAGTTATGGAAAATCCCACTCCTGCTACCAAATATCCTGGATACTGAAAACTAAAGTAAATGCAGAAGATGATCAAATCAGAAAAAAGAAAGTCCACTGGGTGAACATGAAACAAAATGAACAAGATGCCCAGGGTAGAGGAACCTCAAAATATTCATGGGGCAGAATACACACAAAATAACTTTGGCACTTCCACCATAAAGCAGGGTGACCCTCAATAATTGCCATTACCCTAACTGCCCTGGGATACTCCCAAGACTGAGGCAAGAATCAGAGGAAATTTTATTCTCTGGGAAAAGAAAGTTAAGATTCCAGTCACTAGACTCAGAACACAGACCCACCAGACCCAGCCCAGAGCCAGTGCTGGGTCCTGCTCGGCTCACTGGGGAAGGGGCACCACACAGCCTCCTACAGCCAGGACCTGGGGCTTGGCCAAGCTCCTCTTTCTGGCACTGTCCCCCTTAACCAGAAGCTCTTCATGATGCAAATGCCCTTCTGTGACCTTGTTGTGCCTAAATGTATCTCCAGAGATCTTCCATAACCCAGCAGCTCAGTGATTAAGCTAATTAGGATAGCAACTTACGTACCTCCTGTTAATGAAAAGCCACGTGATACAGCACCAGATGATGTGCAGACGTGCTCTCTGAACAGGACCTCAGACTGGATGAAGCAGACCATGCTATAACCCAGCTCAGAAACAGACAGCTTGTCCAGGTGACACACATCCAGCTTTTTCTTTACAAACACACTGGTGAGTGAGACCAAAACACCTCCTCTGCATGTCAATGAATCCACAGAAACCTACAAGGTTGTCTTTTACTACCACTGCAACAATAATAATAATAAATGCAGCTTAGTGTCAGCCCTGGGCAGAGGCAATAGATAACTTGACAACCTGAGCAGTGCCTTCATTAGGGCTCTCTGTTAAGGGGTGCCCATCCTACATATTGACTTTTCCACGCCTGTTGTGGTGGTGGGTAATTCAACAATTTGCCTTTGATTCCTTTAGGATGCTCCATCTGGGTTCAGATCAATGGCCCACCCAGCTGTTTCAGCTGAACTCTGCTTTTAACTTGCTGACTATAAAACAGCCATATAAATTCCTGATGTGCTCAGGAAAAAATACTAGTGGTGATGTACATTCCTCAGAGAACGTCCTCCCAGTGATCCAGTCCAAGTCTGGAGGAACCAATTCAGTGTTGTGTGAGCCTTTCAAAAGGACATAAGTACTATTTTGTGCAGTTTAAATAGGGGAAAGCAAACTCAATGACCTTTCCCAACGTTTGGGTGAGTTGAAGAGTCACTCTGAGCCCTAAAACACCATGGATGTGGAAGTGGCCAACTGGAGGGGCCCTGGAGGAGGTTCACACTACCTTTTCTGAAACCCTCATTTATGCCACTGCACATAATATGCTGCACACAACCAACAGCTTATGGAGCTGATTTCCTACACTTTTGATTCTCATTTCAGCCACTTGCTTGGGAATTTTCTGTTTATGCTGCTCTAGTTTCTTTGAAGAGAGAAAAAGTAGCTCGACTCTTCATTAATGAGGTGAAGGGCAATCTCACTTCATTCAGGGCTCCCTGTGTCCCTCTGATGTCCTCCAGGGCTCATGGCACTGGATTCTGCACAAGTACTGTAAGGAAGGGGTGGCATTCGTGTGCCATTATCAGTGAGTCAAAGACAGGACACGCCCCCCACCACACTTCACATGATGAATAACCAAACCTTCAGCCTTTGAAGCATTTGACATTCCTGCCTTGATCTTTTGCCATCATCATTCTCTTGCATAACCAACGGAGGAGTTGCTCTGCATGATCCATCTGCCCAAGCACTCCTTCAGCACCTCATGGCAGCTCTGCCAGTCATGCACAGATGTCTCTTTTCACTGGATCATAGGCAGTTCCTTAGATAAGACACATGGAGGCCTCAGCCTTCAGTCTCCCTTCATTTAATTAACAGGTTTGGGTTGGAAGGGACTTGAAATATCATCTAGTTCCAAGCCCCCTCCATGGGCAGGGATGTCCTACTAGACCAGGTCGCTCAGAGTCCCATCCAACCTAGCCTTGAAAACTTCCATGGATGGGGCATCCACAGCTTCTCTGGGCAGCCTGTGCCAGGGTTTCACCATGCTCTGAGTGAAAAACTGCCTGCACGGGGAAGGCTCAGCAAGCCTTTGGCTTACTGACTCCTAGGGAACACATGGAGGGGACAGCCAGTACAAATGTACTGAGTTCAGGAACAGCTAAGTGGGATCCAACACCTTCCCTGACATGAAAGTCAATTGCGCATGAAATACAAAGCCCTAGAAAAACAGATTTCGTTCGTTCTAATGCTCATGGAACCATTTGCACAATATGTTAAAAAATAATAATACAAAAAGCTGGCCATAAAATATTGGCAGAATGGAGGAGCTGCATGTCCAGAAGCTAAAATGAGTCCGAACAAGAAGCCAAATAGCTGCAACTTATTTATAAGAGATGTATTGAATAAATGGCTCTGGGAACTACTCTACCAATTCATCCTCAACAAATGAGAAAGCAAAAGCTGTTTCCTTAAAGCACTGCCTTGAGTGAACTAATCTGTATCAATATTAAAGCAGAACATATTCATGATGATTACTATTTTTTTTTAAATTATGCAGCACTACTTTCTCATGTCTCACAGTCACCCTTGGAGGCTGGGCAGGACCTTTTACTCTCCTACTGACACATTTCTAATTCAGCAAATTGCACAGGAAAGCACCTGAATGCAAGTGGCTGGGAACAAAAGTCACCTGCATGAGCCCGTGAATGGAATGAAGAGCTGTGAAGTTCTTCTGCACCTGAGTATGGGGCAGTTGGGTCCTCGACCAGGGCACCACCACCAAAAATCCCAGTGATCAGGTGTGGACCCTTCCCTGCTACAGCAGTTGGAGCCTGATACAAGCCTAACTAGTGTTAGACTTCCCTGCTGACTGTGGAAGGGGAAGGAACATCTGCTGGATTTTCAACTTTGCTCAGCCACAGCAACAGTTTGTGCTTCAACATGAAGTGGGGAGAGAAAAATGCAGGTTCAGTTTTAAGCAGAGAAAGCCATGCCCTTCCTTTCCTCCCTGCTCCTCTGCCTCTGGATACAAAGGCTGTATGACAAATAACAGGGTGAGACCACTTGAAAGAACACATACACTATCAAAAGCAGACTGTGTTTAGGAACTAACATCAATTGTCTTACTGAAAGCTTTAAGTAAGTGTAATTAATGTTTTAGCCCTTGGCATTTCTATCACTTGGTCTGATCTTACAGCACTCCTCTTTCTAATCCCCTTAAAACAGGCTGTTTTAAAGGTTTGCTCAGGCTGACACTTGGATCATGATGCCAAAGTATTATTATTAAAAGCAAAGCTATTTGGCGTTCCTTAGCAGGATGACAATTAGCTGGAAAACAAGTGTAACTTGGGTCACAGGACTCATGTCTCCACACTGATTTTATCTGGAGCTCCTGAGGACACCAGGGCACAGATGGTGGAGCAGCTCCTTGGGCAGCCAGGCAGGGAGAATCCCACAGAGATCCCAGGAAAGGGCCCTGCCTGCCTGGGAGTTTCACTTGCACAACCCCAGTCACTGTCATTATTAGTTTTTGTGGAACTTTCTCCCCCAAAAGCTCTCCTTCCTTTTTCCTTTCACCTTTTTTCTTTTCCTGCTGAGGCTCTGACGTATCTGAAGGGCTTCTGCTGTCTGGTTTTAAACCAAGTTAGCTCTATCAGATTTATTTTTGTCTGTCTGTGCCACATGAGATTTGAATGGGTTTCTGAAATATCACTGTGGCAGACTTTGGGGATAACGATTCTGATTTTGGTCTTCAACCAGCTGTCTTCTCAAACATAATCCATGTATTCTTTTCTCCCCTCACAGCAAGCATAGTTAGTTTATATTTGAACTTTTCCATCTTTGAGAACATGTTTACCACTGCCTCCTTGAAGGACACTGGATCTCATTTACTTGGACTTCCTCTGTTCTGCTCTCGCTGTGAAGAAAAGCCCTTTATGTTGATGTGACACTATAAAAATCCATAATCATAAAGTTAAAAATAAACCCCTTGCTAGAATAAGATCAGCTGAATACACTGAATTGCTTTCTGTTTGGTTCTGCCTTGTATTTTCATGTTTGACTTCAATTAAATTAGTTTTCTTCAGCAATTCAGAGGCCTTTAAGTAACCACGTGTCGCCAAATATAAAACCCACATATTTATTGCATAGATAAGAGTACACACCATCACAGGTTGTCTCACTTCAAAGGTTTTATTCCAACACAGACCTGCTTTCTATCGCTCAGAAACTGCCACCAAGGACCCACAAAACCCCAGCCCCTGCTGCTCCTGCCTCTGGGCACAGGAGGGAGCGCTGGGCAATGTGGGGGGCACGTCTGCTGTTTCTACAACACCCACTGGTCCTGAGGAAATGCTTGGCAGAGAAGAGGAACGGATGAAGAACAAACAGCAGAATTCTCCATCCAGAGTATTTATTACAATCTTGACTCATCTACCACGGTGGAGAGTTTGATTCTCCGATAATTTCACACTACATAAAAATCGAATCTGTGATAATTTAGGTAGGCTATCAAGTACTGCTGATCTCGACCATAAACAAAGCAAAACCAGTAATTGCTTTTACTGAAAAATTATGTGAGTTTTAGGGCTTTAACACTGGGTTATCCCAGGGGAAGGAGATGAAGATTGGAAAGTGGTGGTTTCAACAAACATGAAATTGCACAAAAAAGTAGCAAAAATTAGATGACACTGAATTTCCACACATAAAAGCAAATAAAAGTGCTGTAATATTGGCTTCTTCAATTTAATCCAATCAGCCTTTGAGATTTCCATTTGTTTTGATATGAAAAATATCAATTCGTCACAATAGTGAGTTTTATGATTACTTCATTGTGCTTCCATTAGCAAGAAAAAGCTATTGATTTAAACAATGCACACATAACCATGGCTTTTCAAACCAGAATTCATATTTTTCTTGAAGGCTTTTCTTTTGGTAAGCTATTAATTATTAGAATTCATCAGCACAATAGCAAAAAAACAAACCCAAGGGGTTAAATCTCACCGCCCTTGCTCTGTCCCAAGGGCTGCAGAAGCAGCATCCATGTGTGAGCGCTCCATTTATGTCCAAATTTTCTGTGAGGGAGGGAAAAATAATGATTTTATGGCTATCACAAAAGCTTTCCCCTCCTGTGGCTCACAAGCTGCATGGCAGCTCCTGGCAGCTTGCAGTCAGAAGTGTTGCAATATTTAATATTAAGGCTCATGGACTTCTGGAGCTTCAGGAGGTAACACGATCTCTAGCTGAGGTCAGGAAGGCATGCAGAGGGCTCCAAGTAAAACCAATGGATTCAAAGACTTTAAATCTTTTTAGAATTTAAAATATGAAACTCCTCTTCCTATACTGCCAGAGTTTACTCTCTCTTTGGTGTTTCACAGTCGTGCAATGCTCCACTGGGTGTCATTAATTCCTAAAAAGAATTTCGGGCTTATCACACAGGATTTCTACTTCTACATTTAAAAGGTTTCAAAAACTGCAAAAGGCAGACCTGAGGCTTGGTGATGCAAAAAATGCTCCCACTAAGATTACCAGTGATAGGCTTGGCAATAGATTGCCAGGCTGAGCATCCTCAAGGCAAGGAGCAGGGAGGTCGTCACTCATCCCACGCCTCTCTGGGGCTGCAGAGCCACGTGGGGAGCTCACCTGGAGCCCCGCTCCAGTTTAGACTATAAAATACCCATTATCCTCGCTTGGTGCACATATATCTTTTCTCAAGCTGATACAGATGCCATTTCCTGTTATAAATAATTTGTTCCACAAATAGACATTTTCAGGAACATCTGTGCCTGTGCTTAATTTGCAGCACGCTGGTTTGTCTTACAGGAGTCACCGGGAGAGGTCACACCAGTTAAACTAGTTGTGAGAACTGAACTTTGTAGGAGTGGGGTTTTCATGTGTATTTTGCTTTTGTTTTGCCTTTGCCTGTCATGGATTTTGTGTTTTTTTCAGTGTCACGACTATGGTGGGGTATGTGTGTGTTATTTGGGGGGAATATTGGATGTGCCAGACTTTGTATTTCAGCTATTGGTTGAACACAAAAGGCAGTTGTAAACATTTTCTAAATCATTTCAGACCAATTCAGAAGTGGTTTTCCAAAAGATGATTTTTAGTAGCATTGACTTTATCTGCTCTGTGCTTCTGACAGAGCCCTTGCACCCATTCTCCAAGCTGCTGTAAGAAGTAGGGGAAAACCAGGAGCCAGACCCTGCCCTGCCCTAGCCAGGTGACAAGCTCTGTGTCAGGGGCTTTGCAGTTCTGCTTGTGCCTGAAACACAACTCAGAGCTACTGCAGAGCAAACATGTCCCAACACAAAGGGTCTGTGCTGTGGCTGTACCCTCGTGTTAGCTGCTGGCTGGAGACTGTGCCCAGGGAAGAAGGGCATGTCCATCTGGGATGCTGTCCTGGCAGCAGTGCCAGCAGCCCCCAGGCTGTGGGGTACAAGCAGAGACCCCCTGGGAGCTTAATATTCCCCCCAGTGTCTCCAAGGGTATATTGCTGCTTGGGGACAGCAAATAATCGACACCAAAGTGCCCCCAGGAAAATTTGTATACATGTAAGATCAGGAGATTTTACAAATCATTCCTTCCTCCTTTTCCAATTTTCTCCACACCCATAATCTATAATTTCACGTCCGGTATACACCTGATGGATTGCAGCCCTGTTGATATACTGCAATAACAAATAAATGCTCATTATTAATGGGACTATAAATCACATGCTCAAGCCCCATGCCAGCTAACTGTAGTTTTTTCCATGCTACCTGAAACTCTGCCACTGCAGTGGAATGTGGCAATCCCTTTTGTACCCAGCCATTAAACCACAGGGCTGTGGGGGTCTCGTGGCTGCTCCAGCCATCCCAGCAGTGGCTGCCCCTCCAGCCATGAACAAAGGGAAACCCTCCAGCTGTGAGAGAGGATCCTGACAGGAAAACAAATGTATTCAGACCTTTATCTCTGGTTAATTTACTGCTGTGCATATACAGAAAACTGAATGCTAATAGAGGCTGGTATGCCTGGGCTTTCCTTTTTCTTCCTGACATGAAGAAATGGGCAATAGGTTTTCCCACTGCACCAACAGATGATGTTGCAGCAGAGTTCCCTCATCAGCCCATACACAATTTGCAGCTCCTCTGATATAAAACCTGGGATGTAGCTGCAGGCTGCCAGAGCCCAGTGATGGTCAGCTGGGGTGGTTAATCATTTTGTGAAACCTTTTCAGGCATTTCATCAGCATTACCTTCCTTTGTGCTGGGTTTTACCTCAGGCAGCTCCCTGGGGATCTCAAAAAGACAGGTGGAAAGAGCAGATCACAGAATCATTAAGGTTAGAAAAGACCTCCAAGATCACTGAGTCCAAAATGGCTGGAGATAAAGGTGGTCAGAGGATTCCTGCTGATGCACCTGCTGCAGGAATACTTGATTTCCTGGAAAAACACACGGCTTGACTTGGGTTTAGGCAGGAGGCTGCATGTTGGGCCATATCCACTGTTAAAACAGCACTGCTCAAAGGCTGGTGTCCTCTGCAATGCTGCGAGATGCAGGAATTCCCTTTTTCTGTGTGAGCTGGTGCAAAAAGTCAGTGTGCTGGTGCCTGTCCTTGTGCAGGGTCACACCTGCATGGTGACACACACAGTGGCTGGTCACCACCTAATGGCAGAGCTTGCATGGGTGAAATACCGAGCAGGTTACCTGGCAGGAGGTGCTGGATGGTGTGCACTTGGGGAAAAGCCTGCACTGATAATGAGAAACAAAAATGCTCAATTCCAAACTTTCCCTCACCAAAAATCAGGCCATAATAAGCACTTATCAGCAGAAGAGGAAAAAGTGTTTCAACACCAGCTTTCAGGAGAGTGGGAAGGGAGCAGAGCAGCAGCAGGAGATGTGTCATCTCATTGTTTCTCCCAGGCTCTCTGCCCCACAGCTAGAAATTTTTCCAAGTCTCCTTTCCAGGATGAAATTTCTCCCCCAGAGGCTGTTCCTCCTGATCTTTAATGTGTTTTCATTGCTGAAAGAAAAGAATGTATCTACTACCAAAATTGCTGCTGACTTCTGGCAGGGCTCAGCTAAGCTCTCTTGGCCTGAAAACATGCTGAATTAATTTGTGCTGAGCAAATATAGACAATAAAACATACTCATAATACAAGAGCTTATTCTGTATTATTTTACATAACAGAACACTCTCTGCCACTTGAAGACACCTCCCTTCCCCAGGCGAGGTTTTTCAAACAGCCCAAAGCATGGGAAGCGTCCAGGTCAAACACCGGCTCTTTAGTCCCATCAGAAATACATAAACACAGACTTGCCCATCACATAATCCAGCCTCCTCCACCCAGAGGCATAAGGTGAACAGCCTTTAGCAGTGCCAGATTCATTATCTTTTCTCCAGAGGATACTGGAGAGGCACTGGTCCACCCAGTGCCTCCCACCATGGTGGTGGATGCCCTGCAGACCTGGGTGGAGATGGTTATCAACACCCTGGCTGGTTCCCTCACCACTGCTCTCACAGTCCCTCTTCCCAAGGCTGCAGCTATCCCACCCAACAGCCCACACAGCTCCTCTTGCTCCTTCCACCCACTGCAGCACAGACAAAAACCTTGCTCATTCCTCTCGGGCAGGAGATTTCCTTGGAGGTGGAAAAAAGTAGGAGCAGGAGGTAGGCATGACACCAGAGAGGCAGAAAGGAGGATGAGGAGATGCACTGAAGGAAAAAGAGAGAGGCTGAAATGAAAAGACTCTGAAAATGCAGGATGGACATGCTTGGGCTGAGAGCAGAAGAGCGAGCAGAAACATGTGAGACAGAAAAGTAGAAACCAAAGGAAGATGTTGCCAAGACCACGACGACTTTATTACTGCACCAGGCAGCTCCCATGGGCTCACCTCTCTGGAATTACACTGAGCACACAGTTATATTATCACAGAAAGAAAGAGCAAAATGCAACCAAAAAGATTTAAAGAAAGGGTTAACCAGCATCACTCTGCCTGAGCAGCACATTCCTCCAGCAGTAATCGCTTCTATTTTTAAGAGATTAAAAACTAAGAAAGTGCAGCAGCATCTGGCCCCTAATTTGCAGAAATAACAAATCAAATGCCCTAAAATTGGTAATTTGGTAGATTAAATTATCAAAGCCTAGTCTGTTGGTGTCCACATCTGATAGTGCTTTGATCTTGTTCATATCTTAAAAATTGTTTCATGGACAAACTTTGTTGATTATCTTCAAACTGGAACAGGTTTTATTCCATCAGCAACTCAGTTGCTTTCTGAGCAGCAGCCTGCTCTTTAAAGTGCAAATTAAGAACCAGGGAAGAGAAGAAAGGATGGAGCTGTTTGAAGGAGCTGCTGGATGTCAACAGAGGTCAAGGCTTTGGGTTTATTTCTTAACTGTGTACGTACAAGTGACCTGATGCAATCCAAAATGAAAAGCTATGACCAAGAGAGGAGGAACAGCCAACTACAGTGTGTCAGCGTCCTGAGCAATGGATGATGGGTCTGGCCATACCAGCCCTGGCCACCTGGACAAGTTGAGTGGCCCCCACCACAAGCTATACACATGAGCTTCACATGGTAGTACAACACAGTTAGTCATTAAGGCAGGAAAATGAGCAACTACCTTCTTGGGGTTTTCAGGGGGTCCACTCCAGTTTTGTGGTGGAGAGGATAGAGGCCATGGGAGATTCCCTCCCGGAAAGCCTATGCCAGAGGGATCTCCCAGTGAGCTAGAGGAGAAGTCAGCCTACTCTTTTGCTAAAAAACATTATAGCATGTGTAACTGGGGGAACACTAAGCAGAGCAGAGCTTTTCAAAGTGCATTGCCCACTCAGATATTAAATGAGCTGGCCACAACCCAAAGACAGGGAAATACAGATTATTCCACTTTCAATTCTGGGCACAGAAGAGGTTTGGAGAGGCAGCTGTGAGCTGGCAACTTCTGCAGCTGGCTCTGCGTCCTTGGGAGCTGCCACAGCACAAAGTTAGTTTGGCCAGTCCTGCAGGAGAGATGCTATCCCAGGGCTCTCTCCATCTGCACAAGGCTGCAGATGGTCAGCCCTGGTGCCCAGCTCTGCTATAGCACAGCGACTGTGCCCAGCTCTGCAGGGCAGGGCCATGGGGTGCTGGCACTCACACTGCTCCCCAGAAAGTGAGACAGTCTAAATTAATGTGCTCTAACGAGCCACCAGCATTAGCGTGACTTTTGAACTAGCCCCAACACCACAGAAAGATTAAATCTTTATTTTAACAAGATTATTATGGTTTCCTAGGCAATCCAATGCATACAAACAATGGAGCTAACAAAACACTGGCTAAAGACATATCACTTCAATTCCCACATACTGCAAAATATTACTTGCCCTGGGGGAACTCAGTGGGGAAGATGAGAACACTTCAAGAAATTTAACCCTGAAGAAATGAGCTGGAAACTTCAAGTCTGACCAGTGTGAACATGTTAAAAACTGTGCAGCTGGCATACAATCCCCAGCATTACCAAGTAAGATACTTTACCCATGAGCCAAGGTTTTGCCTAAATCACAAGAAAACTTTTTATAGAAATAAAAAGAGAGCATTTATATATGTACACCTCTATCTTAAAAAACATGATTCTGTATCTGAGGGCCTGCTATGTGATCTTTAAAGAGGCTTGACAATAATTTTGTTGCTAGTCTTTGTGTTACTGTGCTTCAACTCAGCAATAGCTAGAGTCAAATTCAAACTATTAATCAAATAAACATATAGAGATCCCCAGGGCACGATGCCAAAAGCCAGGCAGTTCAGTAAAGGAGTGTGAATTCATCCAGAGTTGAAATTCAAATGAGGGTTACTCTTTCACAAAACCCAAACAGTTCCTGCATCCCAGACTTTGCATGAACTGATGGAGTTAAAAATGCAAGACCTTTATGCCTCTATGCTTGACACTCCTCACCCTCTACTCAATCTGCTACCAGTGTTCCTGGGGAGGACTCACAAACCAGCATCACAGCCCTATAAAGCAACCCTTTTTCTGCTCAAAGGGGTTTCCTCCTCTGCAACAGAACCAGCAAAGTGTGGTTTGCATCATTCAGCAAATTGCTTCTGCAGAAATACTTAAGAATATTTCAGCACAGTCCACTAAGTTAGAAAACTCTCAGTTTTATTATTAATCACCCTCACCTATGAATAACTTTGGTGCCACTCAAGAAGCAGAGTCACACCCTGAGACCCTCCCTCCCTCTTTCCCATCTGATAAAAATGGCAAAGACTCTCAGTTGCAAACAAAACCAGTTTGCTCTTCCACCATGGAAGTGAAATCTGCCAGAGCCACAAAGAAAAGAGTCTCACTTGGTCTGACTTGTGATATTCAGCTCTGCCTTACCAGCTCCACCTGTGCAGCCTCCTGCCCCTCCTGAAAACCACTGACAGGCAGAGCATGGTGTCACCCAAGGCAGGCAGGACACCAGTGCTTCACACTGTAGGACAGCATAACTAGTCATCAGGGCAGGAAAATGAGCAAAATACCTTCTTGGGGTTCAGTCAATGCACTCGTTCTCCTGAGTGCTGCCATATGGTACAGGAGCTCACCACAAGCAGCTGACAAAGAATTTACATCACTGTGGTAGAGCAGATTGCTCATCACTTTAATAGCTCCACTCCATTTTCTTAATAAACCTCAGGAGACATCTTCTGCGTTCCCTAACTGACCTAATCCACGGGGCACCACTCAGAAAATGCTTTTGTTTCTTCAAAAGCTGATGGCAGTAAAAAACTGCATTTCCCCAGATGAAATCAATGCATCACAGAAACATTGCAATGCTGCTCAGAGAAGAAAAGCTTCAAAGAATACCAGTTCCTAAAAACCAAACCCCAGTAGCTGTTTCCCTGACAAGCAGGCTTGCTTCCATGTATCTCCTTCCTGTAGAAGCTGACATGGTAAAAGCTGGAGATCCTGTGGCATGTTTCAAAAAGAACAAGGATGAGGATCAGGCTTGCAACCAGTCCTTCCTGCTGCATTGATAACATGGGTTTGAATGCTCAAGGTTGTTCAGGAAGTGAAACCATTAGAGCTTCGACAGTCACCTCCAAAGCTGTAATAGGAAGGTCTTTCAGAGCATTACATTATGCTCATCCTGCCACACAAATCTTTTAGACCCAGCCTGTCTCCTGGACTCATCTGGATTCTAGAAAGTACAGCATCTCTGAGAAGAAGCTTTTAACAATGACATGTATGTCCCCACTTGTGGGATGCTACCACAGCTGGAGAAACCCTGAGTCCAAAATTGCCTCTGGGCCATCCAGGCTCACCAAGACCTTCCATGTCAGACACAGCTAAATTCCATCAGCTGCATCACAAGAAGCACCATAACTTGCATTTTGGTAGCGTGTATCTTCCAGAAGGGGATATGAAAAATAGACTCCTCTCAGAAATTATGTTCCAGCAGTTAATCTTCCGGGCTGCTCTAACACGCACCTTTGTTTACATCACACTGATTTTAGCACCCAGCTTGCCTGCTAGCAAACTGTGAGCGTAACATGAGCAGGAGCCTTAGAGAGCTGAACCTCCCAACCAAGCTCACTGAAATTTATGGATAGGAGCAGCTCCAGTGGGGAAAGGTTTGCCCAGGAGTTTAACAGAAAGCATGGAGATTCCCTCCTCTTAAGGTACAGTGGAATTTCAGACACCACTGGCAGAGGTGAGGGTCACAACTGTACTGTGAAGCAACCCTGTCTGAAGCACTTGGGCATCCAGGAGGATCCAAGGGAAGGCATGATTTGCACAGGCACCCACGTAATTCCTCTCATGCATGGGATGAGCTTTTTAAAACAAACCAGTCCTAGAGAAATATCAGTGACGCTGAGACTGCTGCCTGTCTTTCAGATGAACAGTTGCCCTTAGGGCCTTCGGGGACAAGGACTGTCTCCGTGTCCCATAATTATACAGCACCTACTAACTCTGAATTGAAGCTTTGACAGGTGCTGTATCTGTACCCCTTTGTAGAGGCACTTCTTCAGTCCTGTTGGTACAGTCTCTCACAGCAACTGAGTGAATGTTTACTCAACTATATTTATTTTCTCTGGAAGGATATTTAATTTATTAATTATTTCTTAAAAACCGTGTGCTTATTACATTTTTTTTTTGGCAAACGGTGCCAAGAAATTAAAAAAAGAAAAAAAATACAATCCCCTCAGCAGCAAATGGTGCCAAGAAATGCAGAAATGTATTTCTTCACCCCACACCTCTTCAACAGCTCTCTGCCCTCCCAAACAAGCTCCTGTTCTCTCCAAGGCTCAGGAGCACTGGTGCCCGTGGTCATTCCAGAAGCATTCCGGGTGCCCCAGCCTGCCAGGGCTGATGACAGCTCTGTGATCGCGGTGCAACCCGATCCCTTGCCATGCTTAAGTCAGCTGGTTTGTGTTGGAGGTTTCAGCGTGGCATGCCTTCGAACTGATGTAATTCTCCATGTTTTGTCTGAAAAGTGTGGCTTTTTGGCAAGTCCCTCTGGAGCCCAATGAAAGAAGCCTATATTTTCCAGGCCCTTCTTAGCCGCAGTGATAGCTAGTGGTGGGCTGCCACATGTAATTCCAAAGCTGGGGCTCACCCCTGGGCAGCATGCAGAGTGCTTGCCCACAGAAAGACAACTTTCAGCTGAAACCAACCCAAATTACTGCCTGACACTAAAAAAAGAGATTTAGCCGTTTAGAAGCAACAGAGATCTGCCAACCCAAACTGAGTCCCTCCAAGAAATTAACTCCCATTTGCTTCTTATGGAGTATTTACCACCTTTAAGCACCATGAGTAGCTGAAACACATTCCAGCTGGGGAAGCCGCCAAGGGCTGTTTTGCCAAAAAGGCTGACACATACATTCTGGTCTTGCTGATGGTGGCGTCCAATTTGTGTCCCTTCCCATCAAACCAAGCCCCTCAAACACTATCAGCCTTTTCTCTGCAGCTGCTGATGGCACACCAGGCTCGCCCTGCCCGGCTCTGGGGCACCCTCTGACAGCACTGGGTTTTCAGTGTGGTTCTGTCGGCAGGCACGGAGAGCATGGACGCGCTTTGCCCTCTCCCCAGCAAAAAGGTAGAGCACCCACTATATTAATTTGGATTTTAAGTGGCTGTGCCCAGTACTGTGCTGCCTGGGAGCCCCAGAGAGGCAAGTTCCTAAGCTCTGTTTGCCCTCTCCAAATGATGAAAAAGTGGTGCTTGGCTAGTTCCAGAAGGTACAAGAGCACCAAGAGCCTGTGAGACGAGGTGCCATGGCAGTACGTGATTATCAGGGTATGGCAAAGCAGTGATTTTTCAGTTTCTGTTTAGGGGCAAAATGGGCTCCTATACAACATTTGAATAGAAAATGGAAAATGAAGGGCTGTTCCCTTTTGAAACCTCTGAAATGACAGCAAATCAAAGTAAGAACATCCTTGCCTCCTCTCACTGCAGGCAGGTCTGAACAAAATAGTAGGATTCTCTGTAATTAATTGGTACTGTTTCCAAAACAGCAAATCAACCATCTTCATCTGTTACCTGTGCATGTTTCTGTCAAGGGAAATGTAAATTTAGAGCTGATGAGAATAACTTCCGAGGACTGGGCAACAGTGCTGGAAGTTATTCATTTCTTTACCTTACTGTTTAAAGGTACCTTTGTTCAATTTTAACACTCAGCCATAGTTTTTTTCCCACAGAACATTGGGTAAGTCATGGAAATTGCTACCTCACTGATACAGCATTAGTAGCAATCAGCTCATACATCACACAGGCTTAGCTCTTTCTTACTGGGTCACTTCTGCAGAAAAAGGCAAGGAGTGCCAGTTTCAGAAGGCAAGCAGTGGACTAACCTGTGCAAAAAGCTTTTTTTGGGGCTGACTTTCAGACCCAGCAAACACAAGCAGAGATGGCAGTAGCTAAAGGCCAACAGCAAACTTCCTGCATATCTTTTTCACTTGAGGCAGGTTGTTGAACACAGAAGACACAACTGTTATGGGTTGGCAAAATCTTGGCTACCAACACTACTAAGGTTTCCCCCAAGCACTGTCCTTTCATACCTACTTACACTGCATTTCACAGCCTAGCAAGGTACACAAAGTTAAAACAGAGCAACTGAAAGTGACCTTTGAAAACAGCAAAATGTTAATTTCAGCTACTGTTTTATGTATCCTCAGTAATTTATCCATGCCCTGACATAGCCTGCCCGGGATCCCCAGGCTCCCTGTCTGTGACTGTGCATGTGTAATGTGTGCTCAGCGCCTGCAGCACGTCCCGCTCCCACCACCACTCCTCCTTGACCTGCTCCCAATAACACAACGTGATGCTTCTGACAGCCCTACCTTAACCAAAGCAAAAACTGGTGAGCCAGGAATAAAAGGTGCTTGGTGAAGGGGAAAAAAGATAATGGCTGAGAACCTACCCAGACATCCCTTACATACAGAGCTGCAAGTGCAGGCTGGCCAAGGCGAGTCTTTCAGCAGGGGGGCAGTGGTGAAATTACAGTCCCGATGCTGGCCTTGCTGGTAAATGTTCAGTGAGGTTTGTGCATACACAGAAAGTTTTAGCCGTGTCAATATTTAATTTTGAGTCATATTTCCCAACTTGCTACATGCTTTTGATGTTGTTTCTTCTTTTTTTAAACTTGATATATATCATACTGCTTGGTTTACTATATACACACACATAGATACAAAGAGATAAGTAACCAAAGTGTTCAGGCTTTAAGAGCTAGGAATTGGAGCTGGTTACATACATAATGCATATGTTACATACAAAGCCATGACTAAAGCATTGTGGTAACCTTCAGAAGAGCCTCCAGGTGATGATGCATAATTAAGGGGCTTGCTAAGCCTAAAGCTACTGAGAAAAACCAATTAGAGTAAAACCAAACCAAAACAAACCCCTATTATACTTAAATCTAGTTTTAGACACCTG
The DNA here is from genome assembly GCA_035222235.1 of Margarornis squamiger. Classification (NCBI taxonomy): domain Eukaryota; kingdom Metazoa; phylum Chordata; class Aves; order Passeriformes; family Furnariidae; genus Margarornis; species Margarornis squamiger. Next base: position 23,731,356 of record JAWWTY010000010.1, read on the forward strand.
TTGTGGGGGATTTATAAAATATCCCTTAAAGCAAGTGATTCATGAGCCATAGGCAAGTGACAAGTAAAAAACAGAGCCCAACAAGCTGGTGTGGAGCCTGGCAGTGTGCTGGTGAGCCTCACACAAAGTACCCATCCTGCTACCCTGTCACGCCCTCCATGCTCCTTAAAAGTGGCATGATTCAAAAATCAAACCACAAAAAACATGTTTCATAAGAAATAATGTGTGATGGCAAGTTGCCTACAGCAACATTTAGTATTTTTCCTTCTGTCAGCAGGAAAGCTGGAATTTTTTCCCTTGCCAGATGAACACTGTCCACACTGAACACCAAGGGCACACAGGGGTGCACAGCAGGGAGTAACACTTCTTGGTTGCTTCTATTAAAATTATTTACTTTTCACAGTATTTAATATAATTCATCTTGTGCATCAGAGTTCTCTTTGGAACTCATTCCCTGTACCCGGTTGAGAAAACTAATTATATCTAAACATTTAGAAAAGCTTCCTGGGAGTATAACAGATGATCAGTGAGGTCTAAACCTCAGGAACACTCCTGTGCTTGCAAATCTTCCTATGTCAACTCAGATCTTTTAATTTTTTAGAGATGTTCCGGGATTTGAGACTTTACTTAAGCCAACATTTTCCATTCTCAACCGTTCAAAACAGTTTTTTATAATTAAACCCAAGTGATGCCACAGTGGGAACCACTTGGATGATGAGCTGCTATACAAGTCAGTCTGTCAAGACGAATCAGTTTGGTACGTATCAACTTTAAATAAATCTTGTATTCATGGCAGAACCCATTTAAGTTAACAGCAGATTATAGATACGTCCCTCAACATGACACCAGCTCTCAAGGTAAAGTTATTTTTTTCAGCAGAATCTAATTTGCAAATGCAGCACAGGAAACAAAAAGCCAAAGAAAAACGTTCAACCTGTCCTGAGAAATGAACAAACTCCACATATGAATCCAGTTGCTGCTTCACGTCTACTCTGCTGAGCACACTCCAATTGTATCTGCACTTACGCACAGGGAGCAGGAGGAAATATCACCCAAATCACAGTGAAGGTCCTCTGTGCATGTCAAGAAAGGAAAGAAATGCAACGGCTATGGAAGAAAGTATAACATGTTGAATGAAATGAGCCACAGTCAGCTACTCAGCATTTTCTGTGAAAAGGCAGACCACGTTCACAGCTCAGGGTCTAACTGAAAGCCCTTTAAAAGAAATGTTCCTACTGACTTCAGCAGGATTTTGGATCACATCCAGCAGATCCTGAATGCTGTCCATTATCATACGATGAGTGTGAAGAGACATAACCATTAATACTCAAAAGGTCACCTTTTACAAACTTTATAAACAGAAAAATACAGGAGAGAGAGTACAAAAGGACGGGATATGCAAGAGGAACTGCTGAGGGAAAAACCAAGGTTAAAAAATATCAAACAAATAAATCATTAACGCTCTTGAGACTGATGATACAATTTGGCGATGGGGAACATACCTCAGAGGCAGATGGGAGCCTGAGCCGTGGCTTCAGATTCCACTAAAATTCCACCACCAGCTTCCTGGTTTGCACAGAAACCTTATTCAAAAGTTTGCCTTCAGAGAAACAGGCAGAAAAATCGCTGCTTGTTGCCCATTTATCCAAGCACATCCACGTTGCTTTCCTTCTGTTGTTTATGTTTGTGTTCCTACTCGCTCTTTTGAGATCTCTGTTTCTGCATCCCGATGAAGGCAAGCTGACACAACAGCCATACGGGCGCCAGCCCCTTCCTGACTCTCAGAACTTGCTTCTTCGATTAGGAACTGGGGATGGGCTCCTGTATTGTTCACATTGTTTTTCCTTCCTTCCTTTCACTTCAGCTTTTCCCTTGACACTGTAAACAGTGTTGCAGGCAGGCAGGTAATTAAACCCTCATTAAAATAACTAATTAGTGTAGTACAAAAATAAGAGATCTTTATCCAGTGCCTTAAGGGCTGGGGTCTTCAGAGGCAAAAGAGTTGATTTGAACCAGAGAAGTGACAGAGACCCAGGGCCTCTAACAGAGCCTTAAATGAAGCCTAAGCTGCAATTGATGTACCAGAATTGTAACATCTTCTGTGGTCACCAGCAGATGTTATTGAACAACTTCAAAGCTAAACACTAAGTATAGAAGAAAATAAATATTATTCTGTACTAAGAAAGGGATTAGCACATCACAGCAAATCCTGCAAAATAAATATCTAACTTCTAATTGTAGCTCTCAGCATTCTAATTACTTATTTGCCCACCACACACACAGACGTCCCTCTTTGGTGGGATGGGTCGGATGGGTCTGTGCTCACCGAGCTGCTGCACATTAAGTTGTACAATCTGATTACACGTGCAGTGATTACAGTCACAGCACGAGAGACACTGCTTACTGAGCCTGCTTGGCTCACATCACAGGCAGGCAGAGAGGGCAGGCTCACAAGCCCTTGATACTTCCACATTTGAAAAGAATGCAGAGCTCTGCCCTTCATTTAGAAGATGGGTCTTAGTCTGTCAAACAGTTTCCAACATCATTTGCAAACAAATGCTTTTATAAAACTGCAGAGACTGCATTTATGATCTGATATAAAAATCAACAGATGCCTGTTAAGTTATTATAACGAAGAACTTGTTCGACAGGATTACATTCATTATTGTAAGTGATTTACATCCTATAAATCACTTCTTTGGGGATTTACTTTAATTTTCCTTTGGCGGGCAGTGCTACTCATTCTGTTCCTGCTATTTTGGAGACGAAAGCTTGGAACATCTCACATATGCAGAACGCATAAATATTACCAGACAGGCTGAGAAAAGCCATCCTGTTTGTCAAGTGCCTTTGGCTAAAGGAAGTTTAGAGCTCCTTGTGCCATCTGTGTCCGTATCCACATGCACTCGCCACATTCCACCCTGTTCATGCAATTCCAGCCTCAGAGCTGGGTCCCCTGGCTGGGTGCAGCCCAGAACATCTCCATGGATCTCAGCTGATTCCCAGCAAGAGAGAATCTTGTGTCTTACCCCAGGAATGATTTCTCTAACTTTATTCAGATGGTGCAATGCTGGAAGATGAATCACAATGACCCGAAAAGAATCTACTGCTACGTCAATGAAGGAGACGAAACACACTAAAAATATGGCAGCCTGAAACAGAGCAAGAATGGGTTCCATGTGTCCTGAACCTCCTGCCTGCAGTGCCAGAGAGGGGAAATCCACATTAGGCTGGGCCTAAAGTCATAGGAAAGTGTTGCAAGCAGAAACCCCAGACATGTTTGATTTGCAATCAAGCTAAATCAAAGGGCAAAGGCACCTGTAAAGTCTGGATAAGCAAAATTTGATGTGGTGCATACCATGGAATCAAAATCAAAGGGAAAATAATGCTAGGGAAAGAGACCTGGAAATGGAGAGTAATTCCATCACAGTCCTAAAGGCTTCAGGTGCGTCTCTGTAATTAAGCTTGTCTCCAGCTGAAGCCAATCTTCAGTCTACAGAATGTAACGGGGAGACACAAATGCATAAAAACTGTTTATTGTGTGATGGGTTGCAAGACTGATCCTAACACACAAGCTCTTCCCCCAGTATAACCCTGGTGCTCAGTAGCTCCGTGTCCTCCAGCCTCCTTATCAGGAATGCAGAAGGAAAGCCTGTTGACTTTGAAGATTGGATGATCACTGTAAGCCTTGTCTTGCCCTCATCCCTTTCTCTGTGTCTTGGATTTCAGTACAAACTTCACGTACCCAGATGCAAAGGCAGAATTTTGAGTGGAATCTCTTCTGCCTCTGAAAGCCTCTCAGGGATGTAGGTCCTGTTCCCTGAAGGTGCTGAGAATGATAACAGCTTGGATACACAGAGCATGATACAACTGTGCATCAATGTTCTATGGCACAAAGGTTATTATCATCCTTTGAAATGCAAGCCTTTACCAGGGAAGATTAGATGGGTAAAAACTGATAGAAAACTCTGAGGAAGTTTCACCTTGAAATTAGCCCTTTGGGAACCATACGGATGGAACAGGACCAAGTTGAAGGGGAACTGCACTATCCTGGCAAACTGACCATGACCAAATGGCTTTGGATGAGCAAGGGAGGCTGGCAAATGCCTGCTGGACCCTGCATGCCATGCTGGGTCCCTGATGGGAAGTTAAAAACAGAAAACATTCTAGATAAAATAACCATCTACTCCCCAGACAGACTGAATCCTACTGACTTCCCCACATCAGAAATCGTACTATGGAAAACATGAGCAGGATCTGGGCAAGTTCTCTAGAACTTCATAGTTTCCATATTTTTTTTTCTTTTCATTTTCCTTCCTAAGAGCAGCTGGAATACAGAATAACCCAGGAAGGCCAGCAAAAACACGGTGCCTCCAAAAATACCAGCCTCCCAGCCCAGGGCTCAGCAAACAGGCTGTCCAAGGGGCCACAAGCCAGGTGTCCAGCTGCTGAGTGACCAGCCTTGCCATCCAGAGGGGCCTCAGAGCGTGGGGTGACAACAGTGGGAGCCGTGGCTGAGCAGCCCAGCAGCTCCGGGGAGCCCAAGTCTCTCATGTCTGCAGCTGAACAGCTGCTCTATGGTGGCTCCTGCATAATCATTCCCAACCCTCTCCTGGTCCCAGAGGGGGTTGGCGACTGCTCCCTCGCCTCCATCTGGAGAAGCAGCTGGACGTGACATGTCGAAGGGAAAAAATTCCAACAGGGCAAAAATAAAAACCTCTCAACAAGACAATTTTCATGCTAGGAAATGTTACCAACCCAAGTCCCATAGGGTCTCACTAACTAGTAATTTAATCATTCAAATCCCTTTCCAAAGGCACTGCAGAAAGGGCTGGTGACTGGCAGCCTTGTAGGGAAAGGAATGTCAGTGTGGTTTTTTCTCCCTTCCCCTCCCAAATGAAACAATTTTCCTTTGCTCCATGAGCACTTATTTGGCCCCTCAGACCACCTTTCATATGACCTGTTCTCTCTATTTTAACCACACACACCCCAGGTGTGGTGGGGGTAGTGGGGATCCACATGCTGTGCCTATCCAGGGTTTCAAAGCTCCTGGATCCCGGCCTGGCTTTGCTCTCATGACCCATCTGCAGCCCCAGGGAGGGTGTGGAGGACTCCAGCCCCAGGGGACCCCAGCTCTGGCTGGCTGTGAGCCCACACAGTGCACCCCAACCTGCTTTTCCTGAGACAGGGGAAAGGCTGGACTCATCCACGCTGTGCCACCTATGGCAAACTGCAGCAATTTCTGAAAACACCCCCCACTATGGAAAGGAACAGTCAGCCACCAAAAATAACCAGGTCTTCAGCTACGAGGCTGACAAGACCCCTTCTTGTTCAAGGCAGCTGCACTGCCCTTTTCTTTAAAACCTGGAGTCACCTCATTGAAGTCTGAGCTCCTGTGGGGAGGTTATTCAGGCTTTTAAATGTGTGGCTTTACTCTCTAAGAAAATGAACAAACACATCAGCCCTATATTTCTCCTGGAAACGTGCACTGTTATCTTTAGCAAAAAGATATTATTTTTATTTTCAGAAAAAAAACCTCCAGGGAACAGTGCTTCTAACCAAAAAACTATGTTATTTCTCAAATAGCCAAGAATAGTTTCCCTTCATTTGGGCTGGTCTCAAAACTGGGATTTTCCCCCAAATGACCCAGTATCTTTAGAGAGGGTTGGACAGAAGTGCCAAGAAAAGCCCTCTAAGGAATGGAAGTGAAGAAGGAACACTTGGCTAAATACACAGAACCCAGCAAGTGTGCAGGCTGTCCACATTCCCCCCAGGAGCTGCTCATGGTGTCCCCTGTGCCCTGCTGCCAGATTCCATGTGGTGAGCCAGCTTGCTCCTCCAACAGCCCTGCTCTGGGGAGCCATAAGAAACCCCTGCAAAGAGCCCTCTGTTGCTGAGAGGGCTCCGTGCTGTGTCTGGTTCCCAATGCAGCACAGGGTTTAGTCACTGCAGAGATGGGAAGGTGTGGGGTCAGGTCGGTCTAACAAGACGTTCTGTGTGAGCTGCAGCTTTCCTCTGCTCCTCTCTCCAACTCAACAGGGCACTCAACTAAGAAAACCAGTTTTAAGTTGGGAACTAATGTGGAAATGCGATGTTTATAAACATCAAACAGTTAAAAAATAAATCTTCCAGCAGAGGCATAACTTGTTAAACCATTGTACCCCTCTGCAGAGGAAGAACAGCAAAGTAAAAGCTCTTGGCAGCTCTTCCCGTGGTGGACTGGCTGTTCCAGATGCAGAGTGCATGCTGAGCAGCATTTCCCTGGTCTCTGACATATCTGTGCTCTTATCCCCACAGAATCAGCTTTCAATGAAAACAAGGTTAGTGAAACACTCTGACTTGTGTCAAAACTCAGTATTTTACCTATGTAGTTGCTACTCAACAAGCAGATTCAATGCTATCTGTACACAGCATTTAGGACTGCACTTCTCATTTCTGACACTCAGCCTTCTGTCTTCATACACTGTGCCTGTTTTAGACAGGCCCTTCCCTTCTCCAAGTCGACCACTTCCTGCCTCAGCAATCAAGCACAGAGGAATCACAGTCATCTGGTGATGTCCCCTCAACCATGAAACCTCAAACACGGTGCAGTGTGGATGCGGAACCCACCAGGGGACTGCAGGAATCCCCTTCTCCTTTCCAATGGGAAAATTGCCTCTGCAGTGTAATTGTCCTTCCATCAAAATGAGACTCACCAGAACACAGTGCGAGCTTTTGCAAATTACTGTTTTCTGGACATGCTGCTTCTATTTGTACAAACATCCCTGCTCCATCTGCTCAGCTTCAGGCACATTATTAATGCCGTGGCAACCTGAAAAGCTCCCTGTACAAAGAGCAATGTGACTTCAATGACGAGGTTTTTGAAAGGAGCTGGTGCCAGTAGGAGAAATGAGGAGTTCACCATTGGCTACAGTGTGAGCTGAAGAGTAGCCTTGGGGCTGAGAAGATGCCAAGGCCTCACAAAGACTGATTGGAAATGGGAGGCTTCCCACAGCATGTGAGACTCAGCAGAAGCAGTTATTAATACTGGGGGTGGTTTGCAAACTTAAGTCCTGAAAGTGCAAATGAAAGTAGGGTTGCAAATAGAAAAGGCTACAGGGACAAATGCATTGACAAATTTGGGATTCTGGAACTATACTTAAGGGTGTAGTATGTTTCCCAAACCAGAATTTGGAAACATGCCCATAAAAATTTAGGAGCAGAGAGAATGAAGACCTCGGCTAGTAGAGATAACTAGCACAGCCCATGTTGGGCTCCTCAAACTGCCCGACAGTTGCCATTGCTGGCAAGCCTTAGCTTGCTAAGACTATACCAACAAAGGCCATAACAGGAATGGCCCCAATTATCCTCTGAGAGACCACTGAGGATGGACCCATGGGACTGCACACAGAGAGACACTGACCCCCTCTTCCTGCTGAGAAAATGGTACCTCTGTGAAAGGAGACCTCAGAGGACTTCTCCCACGCCATTTTCCCACCTCTCTGTGCTTTCCCAGCAGCACAAGCAGCGTGGCTGCCTGCTTTGGGCAGCTGACAAGGGCAGAAGGCACAGGCACAGCTTTTTTGCCGAGGGCAGCACAGGTTAGTTCCCCTCTCTGAACATCCATGCAACAGCACAGGCTTTCAGAGACCATGGCAGAGACAAAACAGAGTCTGCCTGAGGTATTTCTGGTTGACCAAGCCTTCCTGCCTTGCTTTATTTCTGCTTCATCATTCAACCTTCTCTGCTTTTGCAAAGTTGGAGCAAAATCAAAGCAGCTGGTATTCAGCTGGACAAGACTAAAAATATGCCTTCTCCCCATATGTGTGGAGCAGGAATTTTTAGCTGCATGGAACTGCTTAGATCAGAGGGCCAATCTTTAGACTAGCTTTGCTGATGTCCAGTATTTTTGCCAACCTAAGCCAGCTAAAGAGTTGGTCGAAAACATGTCAGACTGTTGAAAATGTTCAATAACATCCTATGAAATCAGAGGCAAATACACAAAACCAAATAAACAAATCTCATAAAAATACTATCCTGTTGGTTATTTTTTCCATCCATGTGCATTAAAAGTAAACCAATAATTCCTCTAGGCGACTCTTGCAGTGTGTTTTTTTAAAGAGGATGCAATCAAGGACAATTGATTAAAAAGCCTGAATGCTGAATGTGCCCAAACACTTCTACAATCCCAGAAGATGCGGTTTGGAAGAGAACTAATCTCCTTTATTATGCCAGCCTGATGATAAGATCAAAACCTTCCTTTTTGTCAAAGTTCAAGCCTCTATGGGGTCATGCTATTAAAATCCCCATAAAATTCCAGTATCAAAATAGGCACATCTGAACCAAATTATAGCCTCTTATAATGGAAAGAGATAAGCACAAAAATAAAGCATTTAGAAAACAGTCAATTTTAAAATTTTATGTATTTTTTCTCCTTTCACTTTTATAGTAAAATACTCACGCTTGACCTTTTTTATTTATTACTTTTCCTCCTGGATTCCAGATTGCAACACTGCAAGTAAGCCCATAGTAGTGGGGAACATGCATTTCCAAAAGCAGGAGATAAGGAAAGAGTTCAAAGTCCAAGTGACTGGACAGAATATAAACTTAGAAACACAAAACTGAAGCCTGGCTGCTGTATGCAGCAGTTTGAACACTGTGATAGAAGGGGATTACTGACACTTGCCTCAGCCCAACATCACCACACAGAAATCAGGTAAAGCAGAACTATATCATGTTCTTGGGTAGAAAGGACATGGGGAGGGGGAAAGAGTGACAAGCACTTAGAAAGCTTAGGAGAGGAGAAGAGATAAAGATGAGCAGGCCAGAAAGAAAACAAACTGGAGGGCAGGGAAAGCACAAGTGCTGACAGCACTAATACAGAAACAGGTGACAGGGAAGACAAGGAAGACAGTCGGTGGCGAAAGGTAGGATTTATGCATCACATTTCTGGCACTGTTCTTGAACATTTTGAGGGCAAAACCTCCAAAAAGAGCTAAATTTAATGTAAAGTATGTTCAAAAATGCTTGTGCCCCTCTAGCTGTCCCAGCTGCTGACTCCAAGGCCTCCTCTTCCCCAGCTCAGCTCTCCTATTCTTTTAGTTTGCTTTGACCCCAGCTGGGCTCTCATCACAAATTAACTTGCTCATTACAATAGGAGGCAATGAACATGTTGACTGCCACCAACCAGTGCAAAAGCTCTCATCTACTTGGAGAAAACTGTTCATTTTTTATGGGAGTCCTTTAGCGCTAAATGCCAACCTTTTCTGTTCCCACAGCTCCACTGACACTGAAATGCATGGCAAATTTCTTCATAGCTTTCAGAATGGTTTGTGCAATAAATCTTAACAGCCTGCTAAAACGTGGCCAGTTGCTGAGGTCCCAGTGGATTCATGTGAAATTTGCTCCTTGCCTTGTAACTTCCACTAAAGGAAAAAAAAATGACACTCCCCCCAAACCATGAAGAGTACAGAGAGAGAAACCCTGTACAAGAGCAGTCTGAGCATCAGAGCAGCATTCTTATGGTCTTCTGGGCTATTATGACAGAACAAGGCTTCTTTGTTAAGGCAAATGTCAGCGGCAGACACCGAACACTTTCCCCCAGACCTGAGCTTTTCACTGTACAAGTCTCCAGTGATCAGCCTTGTCCACTCCGTGTCATTGAAACGTGAGTTTCGGGGTGCTTCAAATGCTAGAAGCAGCTGACAGCCAAGCTTCAAGCACAAATGTTAGTTACAAAAATAAACAATCACTTTGTTATCCACAGGTACCATTGAATCACCACTCCTGAAACCCTCCCCAGAAGCTCTGAGAATCCAATGTGCAAAACAGCCCGTGGCCCCAAGCTGGGGCACTGTCACTCATTCAGCAGCTTTGGCTTCCACCATCCCAACTATTTTCCTGCAAATATTGAATCAGTTGCTAAGGGATTTCACTGGACAACATGATATCACTCTGTTATTGCACCAGCGACTATATATCATCCCTTGAAAACAGAACAGCGTTGTTAAACCCAAACTTAATTTCTTGTCAATACAGCTGTGGTGGGAAAGGCTCAAGAATCCATTTGGTGAGCCAGCTCCCCTCAGCTGCTGAGCCTGCTGGGGGTGCTTTCCCCACCATGAAATGCAATACCTCCCCATTGCAATGGGAAATCCTACAGCAGTTAGAACAGAGATTAGGATAAACTATGTCTTCAACAGGAAATACAATCTCTTCACTCTAAGCAAATATACAGAAGTTGAACACAAAAGGCATGTGTAATAACACGTTCCCTCCCAAGAACAAAAGTATATTATTAAGAAAAGCTAAACAATGGATTTTATTCCCTTAGAAAATCTGGTTTAAGTTAATAATTTGTGATATGGGACAGCTACGCTTGTTACAGGCAAGGAAGCACTAGTCAAGTATTTAATTAATGACTCCTCTTAGGTACCAATCTTTTATTTGAAGGAACCTAATGATTTTCACAGGCTCTTTTCATTTTACGAGCTTTACCACAAACTGTTTGCAGATAATAACTCTTGCTTTGTATCATAAGCTCCAAGGAGTGCCAGTCTCTGCAGCACCAGGAGCGAGTTTCAGTTCCCTGAGTTGGATGAGAGGGTCTGAGAAAGTTTTGGGGCTCAGTGAAAGGTGGAGGAGCAGTAACAGTACATAACTGCTCCTTTCAGGGCAAGCTACACTGGCACAGGAACTTTTCCAAGGGAAAGGAGATGATAGGTAAGAGCTACTGCTTGGATTTAGACTCTGTATTCCAGGCTTGTGCATGGTACCCAAAGCCTGAGCTGCGAGAAGGTGGGGAACACTGGCCCCATGCTGGTGGGAAGCAGTGTCCCATCCCATGCAAACACACACTGCTGCCCTGTTTCCTTGTCACAGCAGACCACGGGTGGTCCTGCCTGCACAGCTTGGGTGCTTCTCTCAGCCCCCTGACTGCCCAGTGCCAGGACTCAGCAGGTTTTGCCAAGCAGTATCTCTTGATGCACAAGGAAATGTTAACGCTAATACAAATGCTCAAGTGAACACATGTAAAATTCTCTTCTGCATCACCCTGTTGCAAATCAACCCCTCATTCTCAGTTGTGCAAAGTTGTGCACAGAGAGAAAACGGCTGAAGAGTAATGATTTCAAAACTCAGCCACTCTGGAGTATCACTTGGTGGTATTCACAGTGGGCTGAGGCACATTTGTGCACATTTCCCAGGGGTTTCACAGGGACAAAGTATGTGAAAGTTTGCAAAAGGGTTTCTTGTTCGAATTGGAGCTTCCCCCAGCTGTCCCAGCAGAGCCAGATTCCTCTGGCAAATGATTCTGCTCCCACCCAGGGGCTGGGCTGTCCCGGGCACAGCCACTGCCCTCCTCGCCCTCCTCCTCCTCCTCCTCCTCCTCTCCTCCTCCTCCTTGAGGGAAAGGCAGCCTACACATCTACAGGTAGGACTTTTTTAGAGTGTCAGCTTGGACGAGAGTATTTATGGCAAGTCACAGATGAAGGATACATAATTAGTGATAAATAACTTCCTAACACGACCAGCACATTTGTTCTTAATTAGCCTCTATTCACATTAAATGAATTTATGTTACTGCAGTTATTAAAAATCTTTGCAGAGGACAATCAATAAAAAGTTATGACAGCAGACTGCTAACAGGCGACGCGTTATACATGGATGCATTTGAAAATCTCCATGCAGTGTGAAAATGACCTTCAAATCATAGAAAAACAATATCTGCATTTTGAACAGTTGTTCTTTCTAGCCAAATGGATTCCACGGTGCTTTCGGACACAGTCTCCCTCCCTCTAAATCATTTAATGTGATGAAGACGATTAGGATCACTGATCTGCTCAAGTAACTATGAATTTTACTGACATCACCCCCCAGGGGAAAAAAACCCAAACCACCACCACCCTCAAAAAACACCAGCCCCCCAGAAAACTCCACCCAAACCAAAAATCAACCCATGTTCAGAGGGTGTGGGCTCATGCATGACACAAACAGCTAGGGCAGATGTGCAGCTGTTTTTGCAAAATGCAAGGTGTGACCCTATTATGATTAAAGCCTTTCTGTTTGGCTCCGTACTGGAGCAAAGCAGGGAGTCTTGCTGGGTGGGGATGAAAAAAAGCAATCAGGAAAGTCTTGCTACTGAGTCATGACACGATGGATAAAAATAATTTAGCTTTTTCACATGTTTGGGAAGAAAATAATTTCAGCCAGTGGAGACAAATAGGGATTATCTAAATCAAACACAGAGAAACATCTGAATCCTACTGGTATTTCTTGTGCTTAAGTACACAGAACTGTGATGGGTCACTCCTTCAAAATCATCTATACTTGATCCAGCTTCTGCGGGTCTGAATTTCAGCAACAAAATGTAACAGTATCAGTCATTCTTTTCCCCTCCCAAAAGCTGGACCATTGCTTACTTTAATGGTTATCTACAAAACTGGGAGTTCTTTCTACTGAGATGAACACTGGCCAGTGTTTCAGATCCCTCCCTAGCACAGACCAAACCTGATGGGAGGGAGGACATGTACCCACAGCCCCATCTCTTCTGCTGGTGCAGCACCACCACAGAGGCTACAGCCACAGCCCAAGAATAAAACAAGCACCTCCTTTTGGCTGCACCTTAGAAAGTGGACAAGGAAAGAATGGGCTGCAACACCTTCTCAGCAGATCAGCAGCACTGAATGCTGCTGTACAAAACACCATCTATTTTAGAGCCCAAATTAGCATACCTTCAAGGATATTTTAAACAACGATTAATAACTTCTGGGGAAACCAAGTAAATTAAACACATATCATCCTTTTTGACATGTCAAGGGCAGTACAGCTGAATGTAGGTGGGCAATGAGGAGTAACATACATAAACTGACTGACTTTAAAAAAAATCAATAAAAACTTAATCATAGAAGAATATAACCAACATATATCTAATCCACTGAGACATTCACAAGGGAATTTCAGTTTCAGCAATAAACTAAATTCATTTCAGGTTAAACTAATATGGACATCTTGAATTTATTAGTGAAAATGAAAGCAATGTGAACTTTAAGTTTTCAAAAGCAAAACGACATTTAATAAAATTTCTCTCTTTTTACCAAGGGACTAAGAGAAAAATCCAATAACGTATTACCCATGCAATTCTGATAAGTTATGGATTCTTATTTACAACACATTTTAGCTTGATTTTATCTTAATATACTGTAATGATTTGCTGTTATAATTGAAATTTGTCATATTGTTAATCATTATCATAACAAAGAAAAATTATTCCATTTATAACTAACAGAACACAACTAAATATTGCTATTAAAGACAGTCTGTGGCTATACTGCCTGAGGCTGATGTGACCATTACCCTCTATTAAGTAACAAGTATTGCTTTAAAGGAGGAAAGGATGGTAAACATTATCTACAGAAACTTGTATTGCTGGGAAAATGTTTTTGAGAAAAGCATTTTGCCAAAAAGTGCCATTTTTTCAAGGCGAGACTGAACCTGAGATGTTTCAGTTTGGAGAACCTGTGAGAGGGACTCATGATTCACTTCCCTCATGTTCACCATGCTGTGTGTGGGGTTTGGGTCAAAGCACATCCCTGAGGATGCTCCCTGCTCCCTCCTTGCAGCCCCAGCAGGGAGCTCAGCCAGCAAAGGATGAAAACAACCCACAGCTCCTGGCACCAGTTCCAAATATCAACACTCCGGGTTCTGGCCCAAATGTTTAATTTGCAATTAAATTTGTAATGTTCAATTTGCAGCTGAAAAGACAAATATGTTTACAGAAAGCTGATGCAGGTTTTTCCCTGCGTTCACCATAATATTCCATAAATTCATGTCTGTCAAATGACCACCAAAAGGCAGTGTTTACAGGCTTGAAGCTGCTTACTTCCCAAGTGGGCAGCTAATGGCAACACTTCTGACAAGCAAGCCCTGTGCTGTGCCTGCTGGGCACCCATGGAATGCTGAGGGGCTGTAGGATACTTGCACCAGGCTTGGCCCATCCAGCCACAAGCCAGGAAAGGTTCCTTAGACCTGGTTGTCTGATCTCTCATAGGAGTAGAAATTGGAATCAGCATCGCACTTCCAGCTATTTCTGATTTTTTTTCAACTCCAAAAAGAAATGTAATATTGGGAATTCCTCTTCAAAAGACAATGTGATGAAGGGCATGACAAGGAACATGATCCGTACAGCGAATAAAGACTTAAAATCCATCTGACAATGAAAGGCAGCTATGGAACACTAATAGTGATAGCAAAGGCTCCCCAGTCCATGGAGCACTGAAACAATGCTGACACAGCCAAAGGGAACACTGCTTATATTTGAGCTTTCTTCATCAATTCTTTTTGGTAAGTGGCTCTAAATTTTAGGGTGTATTTATAGTACACGCCTTCAGGACAAGTCCTCCCCACTGCTGGAGCACTCACACAGAACATCTGAGAAAATACAGGCTGTGTGCCTGGCACAGAGTGAACTCCTCCAAACACACCATCATGAGATTGAGTTCACATTCTGAAATACAACAGTAAGAAACTATCTCACTTCTAAATCCCACCAGTTGTGTTGTTAACACCATTCCTGTTTGCCTTGAGACACAGCACATCCCCAGGATGGTGCACACAGGCATCCAGTGATGCTGGAAACGCCCCATTGGAGAGCCCAGTGCTGCACCCCACAATGACTCTCTGCATGGGCAGGGTGCTGCCTGCTCTCCCAGGCTCTCCACACAGGCACAGGGCTGCCTGCAGCACCCACAGCTCCTGCCTGCTTCAGGTCTGGTCTGCACTGGCCTCAGAAACCCTGTGCTGTTGTATGACCCATCTGCCATCCCAGAGACCCAGCCTTTCCAGGCCCATGCTCCCAAGTTATTTGCTCAGCCCTGCTTGGATTGCACATTTATCCTTTCTGTGAACATAAGAAGAAGCCTCAAAAAGAAGCCAGGAGAAAAAGCCTTTTCCTTGGCTGCAAGAAGAGCCTTGTGTGAACAGATCCACCAGACGTGTAAACAGCAGGTTGTGCACCCAATGTTTGTTTTTCATCTCCAACAAGGAGAGTGTGCTTAGTGATGAAGGAGGCTGAGCACAGACTTTTATCCAACCCCTTCTGATCTCCCGATTTCTCTTGCACATGCTGAACTGCCTGAAGGCAATGCGGAAAACCCCACAAAAGGCATAAAGCACATCATCCTCAAAGCGATGTTTGTTCCTCTTGCAGTTGTCTCGTGCTTTCTTCCCCCACTGCTCCCTTCTGCCGCCCTCTTCTCCTCCCTCTCCCATTGCTCTGCAAGTCATTTTATTGCTTCAAAAACATACTCCCTACTGTGTACACGTCTATGCAGAGCTCTAGTGAGCTACCAGGTTATCTGACAGATACTCATTGTATCTCTTGCATCCAGCCTGTTTTCCCATATTGTTGATGCACGTTCTTCCAGGGAAGGCAATTCCTCCTTGTTGTGAAACGTCTGGCACGTGTCTGGCTAAAAAAATAAGGATTTTTAAACACTACATAATTGCAAGACAAGCCTCCACTCCATATCTTTTCAGACACAAACACTTCTCATATTTTCATTCAAAAAAGTCCCAACGTTTCAAGACAAACCCTTCTAAAGGGCCACGGGGCCACCTGTGCTCACCAGCACCTTGCCCACCCAACTTCTCACATGGAGCAGTGTTGAGCTTCACCACAGAGCTGGTATTTATAGCCAGACCTCTCTCAAGTTCTGTGGTCATGCAATCCTGGAGGCTTTGACACCGCGAGAACAGTAAAACCTTGTTTAATATTTAATGCATGCCTTAAAAGTGAACAGGCACCTCCCTTCTTCCTGCTCAAGTACCAGGGGCTTTGTGCAGGCCACAGGGAGTCTTTCCCTCCTGTCAGGCAGGAGGGCTGGCTCGGGGACATCATCTTTTGGAGGCATATTCAAGGAGTGCCACGCACAGGGAGTGATGCAGTCTGTCAGCATCACATCTCTGCACTCCAGAACCAAAAACCTCTGACAGAACAGGTTTCAAAGTTAGTGTCAAAATGCAACACTACCTTGGGATAGGAGAGACCTTAGAAAACCATCTTTGCCAGATCTGCTTGAAGCTCAGAGTGAGAAATTTCCTTTCTTGTCTGTTCTATGTGGTTGTGTATTTAAAGCAATAATTACCATGGACTTCCTGTAGAAGAAGAACATAACCTGAACAGGTGTCCCAACGTGGACTTTCTACAGACCCTTTGAAGAATACTCCATAGCCCAGACAGACCCACGCTCCAGAACAGAGGAAAGCAAGGAGGGGAATCTAGAGCCAGAAGCAGAAAGGACAAGAGGGAGGATATTAAGAAAAAACTCCAGAGAATACTGCTAAAAGGCTTTACAATTACACGAAGTTACTTCTCTGCAGAATTAGCAGACTTGGCAAGAATAACACAAGGGTGAGAATGATTATATTTGCTCTCTATTTAGAAAAAATTCAGATGAATGCGGTGTTATCACAGGGTGATGACCAAGTATCTCATTCCAGCAGTAAAACAGTAACAACTGAAATAGCACATTTAAAAAACCCAAAACCTTCAGCCACTCAGTATCTGCGAGTGCTAAAACTGCTGTAGCTTTTATAGTTACTTTTAGTAACCCATAAAACACTGGAAAAATTTCAGATGAAAAAAACTGTGAATGTTGTAGATATTCTTAAGAAGGTAAATGAGCAGCTGCAGCTCTGCCAGCCTGATGCCAGTGCCCTGCCTGACCTGGGGTTTGATTTGTAAAGAAGTAAAGGAAGATGGTAACTTGTGCACAGTCTGTCAAACCAACTTAACACAGGGAATTGTCTCCAAACAGCTCTTTTGACAGAAAAAAAAGAGTGGTGACAACATCCAGTGACTAGAAGGTAAAGAAGATTAAGCCACACTTAATAATTGTGAGGGTAAAAACTGCCTGAGTTGCTCTACAAGCTGTAACTGAAATCCCCACCACAGGAAGGGTGAGCCCAGCCCAGCCTTGCAAAAAAATCTCTCCCTTGCTCTTAGTCTGGTCATCGGTCATGCCTGAGCAACGGGGTCTGGATCACATCTCAAAAACTCCAACATGCCCTGCTGCAGGAAACAACAACAACACAGCAACACTTGTGGGCTGGGAGGATCCTTTGGCCTCTTTAAACCCCCTTTAGTTTTCTAAAGATTTTTCTTCTGCAATGCCACTTGTTTGTCCTGGTATTCTTATCCATTTACACTCTCTTTCTTATTCTTCGCAGTTTTCCACCCTCTTTTGTTTTTCATGTGGATGTATTTAGAAATTGGCTGTGATATTCTCATAGTACTTCACACTGCTGAACTAAATTCTACCCTACACTCTGCCACCCTTACTACACCTAGATTTGATCCTAGAAAATCACTTCTATCCTTCTGCAGACCACAGTTGGCCAGAGGTGGATGCCATTGGTAACATGTATGTATAACATACAAGCAGAAATCAATGCTGTGTGCTGTACATCTGGATCAATATAACGGAAATAAAAATGGATTCTGGTTATATGAATAAAAAAATATACAGGGCAAAAAAGAAATAGCAAATCTTAAAAGAAACCCATAAAATGAAAGGCAGGAAAAAGCAGTAATTGCACCATATAAAAGCCTACCTTTATTTGCAGTGTGACTATTTTTAGGTACCCCATTTTAGTAACTAACCTGCATTTATTCTAACGTGGGGTTTGGTGGTTTTTCTTTTAACTGTCTGTGCAAGCTTTTTGGTCAGATATAGTAACAAGCACTCACCACAGTAATTTTAATTAACAAGCTCTAATAAATTTGCACATGTTGCAATATACAGCTCTAAAAATACACGTGTGCATCCCCAAGACCGTGGCCAGTCTGCTTCCACAGCGAGGTTCCCCAGGAGCTCTTTGAACACCAAACCCAACCCCAGCGCTGGCACCGCTGCCCGTGGCACCCCGGTGATGCCCTCCCACCCAAGAGCTGCCCCAGCTGCTGCCCACGCTGTTTCCCCCACCACATCCAGAGCTTCCTGCAGACCTGATGCTGCATCCAGCTCTGCACAGATGAGAAGCACTGCTCCTTTTTTTGGGTCAGTCTCAGCCATCATGGCTAGAGCAAACCTGTCAGTCAGAGGCCAGATCTGGCATTTGACAGAACCAGAGTTAGGCAGCTGTGCCAAAGAGGGGAACAATAAATGACACTTGTCAAAACCTTCCAATTTTCACTGAAACCATTCAGGGCACTGATGTTTGCCTCCATTTTTTTCTTTTTTTTTAGCCTGTAAAAGGTCATTCACTTTGAGTGTGGGACAATCAGCAAGAACAGAGGGAACAGCTACGTTTTTCCCCCACTCTCTTTCCTATGGGAACATTGCACACTTCAATCAAGGGTACCAAACCCAATGTGGACACAACCCCCCATTTCTCCCACCCCATGTCCTGTTCCCAGACCTGGTCCTGATCTCCTGGGGCTGAAGTGGTCCCACTAATATCAGAGACTGGTGTCAGGAATGGGAACTTAATAGGCTTAGTGTTGTATTTCCAAGCAAACCACATCACAAAGAAACAAAGCCATGGGGAGAGCAGCTTTCCTGGGGCCAGCCTTTCCAGGCTAGGCTTTCTGCAGCTGCCTGGTGGGTGCCCAGACCCTGCCAGCAGAGCCACTTTTTGCTGCTTGTTCCCAATTCCCACAGCAAGTGCAGGGGTTTGAACCATCCACACAAAGCAGTGCTTCCCAAAGAATGCCACAGTGCCAGAGCTGGGATGGGATGGTGACAGGGGAGGAAAACACAGAGCCCACAGCAGGGAGTGCAGGTCCTGCAGTGGAGTGCGTGTGCAGCCTGGGGAGCAGATGTTCCTGAGAGAGACCATTCATAGCACCTGTGGACAATAAACTTGCCTGTGATCCACAGAAGGCCACTTGGGATTGGGTAAGGGTAGTGAGGGTGATCTCTGCTGCATGTGCTGTGCACACAGCTGGTCAGAGCCATCCCCATCAGGACTGGCCTTTTTCAAAGGAGACAAAAACCACTTTCAGGTGGATGTAATTTCTTAGACATATATCTTTCCCAACACAGCCCTTTTAGAGGTGATATTTGTTACTGATCTCTTCTCTTACAGCAAATTCTTTCTCGTTTCAAGTGAAACACGCAGAAAGGGTGTAATGTACTTAACACATACCAGAAATATCCAGCCAGAACATCATGTTTAAGCGTTTAGAAGAACTAAACTATAAATGAGGGAGTATCAACGTGGGCTGAACAGAAACAAGAGAGCTGCCACTAGTATTTGTGAACCTTTCCACAGTCTGGAGAACTTCAGAGACTTATGCCCTGTAGAGACAGCAACAAGTTCACGAAAGCTTTTTCTGCACTGTACATTGTGCTGGCATATGGGAATGTCATACTGATGCTATTAGCCAAGGCTCTTTTGACATGATGTAAAGCATCTAATAATTATACAGCAAATATGACGAGATGAAATTGAACCTGATCTCAATTAGCAACCAGAAGTATCCTTCCAACTGAGATTAATATTGATTAAACCATAACAAGACTAGTACTTGCCAATAAGAGCTCTATAAAATCAAGGAAAGGTGAGGCCAACCTCTAAGTTGGGAGCACTTTGTCATGAGCTGTAAAGACAAGTGATTCTCCTATGGCCCAATTTGTCCTTTTCAAAAATGGAAGTTTGGCTCTGTATAATTCAGGAAATTACAGTCATTTCAGCGGACAGCTAGTCTGGCCTGGAGCCCAGAGCAGAGATCAACAGCCTTCGGGAGACAGCTCTGTCTTCCTTTCAACTTTCCCCATCCCCGGTACAGTATTAATCACATCAAATCCCACTCCTCTGCCTTTCCCACTCTCAAAAACACAAGACATGGTTCCCACTACTGTCATACTGTACTTCAAAATACAGGCTTGTGCTTTTTAATTTTCCCCCTTGCACCAAATTAAGGTGGATATTTTGGAGTTGAACAAATATATTGGATTTATTGGCTCTTCCCCTGAGTGAGGTATAATAGTTTCACCAGTCCAATCCTACATTTCCTTTACATGGAAATGATTGGATTTATTGCTAGCCATTTTTAGATTATATTAAGTCAAACCATAACAACTAAGCATCCTTCAAGGCTTAGAGCAGATTATAAAATGCTGTTTGAAAAACAGACATGCAAGGGTATGAGAGGCAACAATACAAAGCTTACAACAAATCTTATTTTCAAGATTCTTGATCCTATTTAAGTAATGTTTTAAAATGTTCAGGCCAACTTGTGAGATGCTGTACAGCTCAAGAAACACTGAGTGCTAATATTCTTTACATGTAAAAAATATATACACACAGATCATTAATAGGCAAGCACCTGATAAAGTAAACTTCTTTTAGTAAGTTTTTGTTTATAGTTTTCTGATAAAGAGCTACTCACAAAGAACAAAGACCAATGTGACAATTAATTTTCTTACAACATGGTAGGAGGCAAATGAAGCCAGGAAATCTCTACACTTTAACAAATCTTGGGTTGGGAAACAATTAATACCCATGTGTCCAGGCTGCCCAAAAGAGAAATGTTCTCCTGAGGAGTGGCTTGTGGCTTTCTGACACGGTAGCCACATGACCCTGGCCAGGCAGCACAGCCACAGCATTTCACTAACATGAGCTGCTCCAAGGGATGTCCTGCAAGACAGACCTTGCCTGTCCTGCTGAGATATCTGTAGCTCAGCAGTGCAATAGAAGGAGGCACTGAGAGTCCAGCAGAAAGAGGCCACAACCTTTCCAGGTTATTACTCTAAATGCAATGCAATAAATACTACTGCAAAGATACAGCAGGCCCATGAGCTACTGGCACAGCCAAAGAGTATCACCTTGTCAAGGAACTTTTCCAGCCTTAGGAATTTCACCTGTGCACAAAACTGCAATCCTTCACATTCAACAGCAGCTGAAAATCAGCCAGACGTGCTGAGGATAATGAAATGTATTACAAAAGCTTATTAGGAAATAAACAAGTCTGGCTCCAGCAGGACATGAGAGAGCATCAGGAAGCCAGGAACACCAAGATGGTTTTTTCATTGGGTGCAGCTACTGGGACTTCAGCAGGTTACTTGGGATAATGCCATAATACCAGCACAGTGGCATCTGAGTGCAACACAGTTGTAAGAGTGCAGTAGCTGCCCAAGGATGTGCTCATGCTTGCTAAGCCTCTAATCCCAGCTTTGATTCCTTCTCCCTCCATAATCAGTTCAAATACAGCTAGAATTAATCACTGTTTGCAAATTTAAAGGTTGCTTTTCTTCTCTGCTTAGGATCTGCCTTAGGTCACATGTAGTAGCTAGCATGGGTGGAGACACGGGCCAAACCTCCTCCAGAGTCTGGCACTCCCCTAGTGCCCAGTTACACAACACCGTGTTACTGCACAGCAATGCTCATAGCAATAAATAACATTAATAACAATAACAACAATACATAATCACAAGAACAACAAATAACAATAAATAGCAATAATATTAACAATAGTCATAATAGTAATGCTCATAGCAATAACTAACATTAATAACAATACATAATCACAACAAACAACAATAAATAGCAATAATATTAACAACAACAATAGTAATAACAGTAATCTGCCATAGTGATAAAACCTGTGCAACCTACTTACTTGGCAGTGGCTCTGACTCTGGAGTCACCCTTGCCCATTCCTGGATCCATCTCTGAACAGACCCTTACACTCCCATCTACAGCATCTCTGCCCATCCTGGTCTAGTCTGTTCTCACTCACTTCCTCCCTCCTTGATAAACTCTTCCTCCACCCAGTCTATTCTTCCTTTGATGTAAGATGGCTTGAGGAGAAGTCTTGGCCAGACAGCTGGGGCTGGACAGGACAGTCCCTTCTCTTGTATGCTGGACAAGCTGATCCTCTTTCACACTATGATGTTTCTTGCTCTGGAGCTCAAATGAGCATCTTGGCCAGCACAACTGATTTCCAGCTCAGGTCACCTTCACATCACAATGTCCATCAGGCTTCAGTCATTAGGTCCCCCACCTTTAATGATCCCTTTGTAACTCCTCTAGGTGTTATTACATTGCACACTGCTTTGTTTGGATTATCTCAAAGCATCCCATTTCTTGTTATTATAGGAAGTCAAGAAACATAACATGAGCAGTGCTCCTAAAAATGAGATTTATGCCCAGCTGCACTGTGCAAGCAGAGTTATGGTGCAGAGAAAATTACAGGCAATAAATAAATGTGTATATAGATAGAGGATGTCTTTTAATATGTATCTGAAAAACATTCTTTGGAATGCTTAATGAGAAACCTATTTCTGGTCCTCCAAAACCATTTTCTTAAGACTTAGTGAGCTCTGTACTTAACAAAGGTTAGTGGGCCAGCAACTGCAGTGGTTTTCATTTCCATTTCAAAGGATTCCAGCAGAGGCAGATATTTTCAAACATTGTATTTGCAAAACACTGATGCTCTTAAATCTGTAGACAAACTAATTGCCTCACCCAGTATAGAAAATCTCACTGTCATTTGGTATGCCACTGGAAGTGCAGAGGGACAGCGGGAATCCCTCCAAAGTACAGGTTACACCCATAAATCCTCTTTCACTCACCCCCACAAGCTTCTTTGAGATTCTCTGGGATCGTGTTACACTTCTGGAGATGACTTTTAAAAAATGGAGAAAGCCCAGAGGCTACAATACAGTTTTTTCACCCTTGCCTGCCATGCTCTGACAAAGCAGGTTTATGTGGATAGATTGGGCTAATTTGATTAAACTGTCTACTAAAATAATAGGTGATACTCAAAAGGCAATTTGAAAAATACTATCCAGCAAGGTTCATTCTCCACTGCTGTTCCCTCTTGCCCAGGATTAGTGATCATCTTTTCCTCTCACTGCTCTGCTCAGGCACATCCCCAATCCCACTCACACACCTCCTGGCTCCAGAGCAGGTTGCTATTCCCCTGGCAGGACATCCTCACACCCAAGATGGACAAAGGCCAGAATGAAACAGCAAGAAAAGCACTTCTACCTCTTCAGTGACATATCTGTCACAGAGGAACATCACAGCATGTTTCTCAGTTGGCAGAAGTCTGAACGTACTCGCTGAAGTCAATACACAGGTCAGAAGTGCACCCTGCAGTCAATGAAGGTGGAGAAGATGCCAACACGTGAAGGCAGCAATCATAAGAAAGAGTAAAAGATGAGGAGGCAATATCACGCTAATTTCACAACAAAGAGGTGGGTCTTGAGAGCTAAACCAGGCAACTAATAAAACCTGACATATTTAAGTCGAAGATATTATCCTGAAAAACCTAAAGACTCCCCATGCATCAAGAAAATGAGCCTGAAAAAGCAGTGACCGGTTGCGCCAGTAATTTATAATCTCTCAGCTGCTGAGATTGTGAACAGTGGCACTTTGTAATCTTATAGGGAAAGCAGCTCTAATGCCATCTGGTCATATATTTCCGGCCAAGATCGTTTAGTGGAGCCTGTAATGAAAAAAGTTGCACATCCTCCTAAAAATCTGAATTATGCCAGCTGTGCCACGGTGTCACTTGTGCTTCCAAGGAGAAGGACAGCTGTCATTCCTTTTCTCTGAAGATAGGAAGCACACTGCCTTGCTCAAGAGACCTAATTTTCTTGGATCACCCTGAATTATCTCACCTGTCGCTAGGAAAAGAGAGGGTCAAGTCCCTGTTAACACTTTTCATTTGATTTTTGCTGACATATATACAGCACCTGGTTTCTATACCTACCTTGCTGAGCTACTGTGAAGAAGGTGATATTTGGACCTTGACTCTAATCTGAACTGAAGCCAGCTCTACAGCTTTGGCATAAAACCAGTTTGAGAGAGGGTGCAGTTAAGCTTGTCATCTTCACCTCTCCTAACGAATGAGACGTTTCATATTTTAGATATTACCTCAGCAACTTACTGCCAGCTCTAAATTGCTCTGTCATCTCAGATTAGCACTCATCATTCATGCTAATGTAAACTAAATGGTACCTCTCCTGAAATATGTGAAAAAATAAATGGGATTACAATGAGGGTTGCAGAGCATGAAATTTCTAATCCATGAGCAACTAATTGCTGCAGGTACTTCTCGGTACTTCCATCCACGGAGCCATCAATTTGAACACGTATATTTGCTATTATGTTATTTTAAGGTCAAATCTTGTTTGCCTCAAGCACACAACTACTCCCAGAGGCTCCAAGGGCCTATTTGCAAAAGCAAAGATATATAACCTCAAATGAGCAGCAAAAGAGATACCACCACCAAACTGCCTATAGCAAACCTACACACTTCCAGGACTCAAGGGCTGAGTGTGTGCCTTCAAAACCACGTCCCGTCTAGACTCCTCCACCCGCTCACAAAGAAAAGCAGCAGCGGGGAGAATTATAGCCCAATACTCAGTGTGACAGGAAGGAAATAGCATTGGGAAATGCTTATTTTAATGACAGAAAAATATTTGCCGGGCTTGGGCTTAGCAGCAGTAGAAATGTTATTACTTTCCAAGCTGGAAGAGGAAATATTTCAAGGGCTATTTTTTGACACCTTCACTGTGGCTTGATTTCTGCATCTATTAAGAAAAAGTCTATATAGTCTGTGCTGTGGAAGCTTTGCAAATCTTTGCATAAAACTCCATTTTATAAGGCTATAGTGTGATAGCATTGTATATAATTTACATCAGGCTGAAGAGCCACCAAAAGTGAATGTACATGAAAATATTAAAGTGCCCCTGTTTTGTTTCCAGAATTAACTGGAAATTCAATGTCTTCTTCATTTTATTATTTCTTAGAGTACATGAAAGCAAGACAGAAAAGTGTCCCATGAAGCACTGCTATATAAAGAGGCCTGACTGTGTACAGTTTCCTTCCTAAAGTGTAAATTTGTCAGCCTTTTAACCCAATATACCCTTTAAAGTTTAGGCACATAGAAAACTGTATTTCCTAGCAATTTGCAGTTTCATCTTCCCAGCATGCTTAAGTTGAGTGAAATCCATTTAGAAATACCATCACTGCATGCACTTCAAAGCCTAGGAAATGTCTTTTAATTGTCATTACTGTGACTGTATCGGGCCATCCTGAGCCTCCCCCAAGTGTCCATTAATTTTGGGGGGAGTGCAGAGCACTGAGCAATGACACTGGCAAGT
The DNA here is from genome assembly GCA_035222235.1 of Margarornis squamiger. NCBI lineage: Eukaryota > Metazoa > Chordata > Aves > Passeriformes > Furnariidae > Margarornis > Margarornis squamiger. Next base: position 23,756,453 of record JAWWTY010000010.1, read on the forward strand.
ACATCAGCTCTGTTACACTGCCCTCAAATTAAGCAGAGTATAACCAATATTTCTATGCTGTAAAGTTCCAGTAACCCAGATGATCCTGGGAAGTGCAGTAAGTGAGTGGCTTTGATGGATGAACTTTACAAATGTGGGACCATGTAGCTCTGGAAATTACCTCTCAGAGTTATGATGATGTACTTTAGTGTCTCTCTCATTATGTGCAGGCTAGTTTTTAGTCTAATTTCTGGGTTCAGGGCTTTCTGAAAAGAAAGTCACTTATTTCATTTTGGAATAAAGAGAAATGAGAGACAAGAAACACAAGGCAAAAGCATGTCTACAAAAATGTTTCTTAATGTGGATTTCTCTTAGCTATTGCTTAATTCTCAACTGCTCATCTTTAATAGAGCCAATCTCTGTTTTTAACACATACTGTTATCTTTCCTACTCCTTCCATGCATAATGAAGTGCATTCAAGGTACTTACATGGTGGTTGTTCCTCAAGGATGTGGGCACCTCCTTAGTCTATCTATCTTTGTAATACCTGTGGGAGCTGGGAAAGTCCTATTACACTCTCAGGCTCAGATCACAGATATTTAAGGGCCTGCCACTGAGATAAATGGGATTAGCTGCCCCATGGCTTTTCTGGCTCAGAGCCTCCACTATGTCCCTAAAATCACAAAGGACATCTGAAATGAAGCAGGGAACCACTCTTAAGTCTCACTACCTAGGCTGGGGGGCTCATTTCTGGGCTTTACTGTTTTGATTTAGTCTTACGTTGCTCGAGAATGCAGCTATTAGAGAAGGTAAAAAAATCACATCCTTACTCTCTTCTGTTTATGCATAACTGAAGAGCTTTATATACTGTGGCCATACACTGGCTGCAAGCACTTTGGTGTATTCTGCTTTACCCCAGCTTGGTTTTCTCTCAAAAGGCTCTGCATGAAACTGCCAGAGTACCTACCAAATCTCTTATTTAGCTCAACACTCTTGACTTCTTTCCCTACAGAGCTGCAGATAGACTTTTATTGCCTTTTGCACCTGACTTTGTTCTGAAGTGCTGGTTCTTCTGCAGTTGTTTCTGTGAAGCAGAGCATGCTGTGGCGAGGGCTGGGCAGATGTGCAGTGTCTGCACACCGACCCCCCTTACCAGCACAGACACTTGGAAAGGAAATTTCCATCATTCCTGGGGGACTCCACCAGTTCCCTGCCCAATTCTGAGCAAAAGACATACAAAACACAGCAGCCACCTGCCCACATGGCACAACAGGAGAAGTGTAGCTCCTGTCCTCCTTGGGAATTTGTCTAAACATAGTCTGCTTACAAACATGGGTATTTATTTCCAACGTCAAACTTCCCAAAGGCAAACAGCAAACCAGTCTAATACAAGGTAACAGTGCATGACTTTCACAACGAAACAAAAACTCACTGTGTCAAAGCTGGGCACCTTTGGGTGGTCACACATCCTGACCCTCTTGCCTTGGGTGGGTTACCATGAACACCTGGCCTGGTGCAACGGCACTGTGACCTTTAGTGCCCAAATATTCATCAGGAGAGCACAAACAGGTATTTTTTTCTCATTGCAGCCACAGCAAGATGTGATTTTTTCTGCTCTGGTCACTAGCAGTCCACAATAAGCCCAAAATACTGTTCCATCCTAATTGCCACAGGCACAGTCCTTTGAATAAAGAAGAGATGGTATTTTCCACTTGCTCAAAGCAATTACCTTTTGAGATATGCATTAGTTCAATCTTTTCCAGGATTTAAATTAAGCCAAGTATTAAATCATCCAAAGCTAACTACCTGAACGTTTTCAATGTCTTTCAGCATCTTAAAAACTGTCTTTGATGCTTGTTACTTTAAAGGCACAGAATTTTGTCTGGAAATTGACCACTTAAATTCCCTAAAGTGGAAGCTGAGGAAAAAACCATACTATCTATTTCCAGTCTCAAATGAATATTTTATTATTTAGTCCATATGTGAAAAGTGTCTTATGACTGTTAGCTGGACTTTTATATTAACTTGAAGTTCTCTAGGATGTTAAAAACAGGAGATCTGTATTGGGCTAAGAAACCACATTGGCATGTATGTTGAGGGTGCGAGAGATGAAGCTGAGAACCCCTTTAGGGATGAAGATGAGAACTCCCTCTATAAAGGATTATATCATGTTTTGGAGCTTGGACTGTTCACTTTGTCTCAGATGTTAACATGCTAGCATGGCCATGATGGTGGTCCCTCAGAGCATGAACACAGGTCTTGTTCATCAGGTCAGCAATTCCTGTATATAACAGATTACAAATTTTTCCTCAGATACTAGTTTTGCTAATCTGACAGTGCTGGAAACTAATTTTATTCCTAATAGGAGTTCAAAGTACAACTGCTTCCTTGCCCAAATTGCCTGTTTGCAGCAATCTGAAATAGGAGTATTTTATCAGCTTAGCTTGACACAGTGAATTTCTATTATCAGGAGAAAAAGAACTCTCAGTATCCGATTTCAGGTTCCAAATTGTTTCAGTTCATTGTGACTCTCTGGAATTATGGAGAATATGTACTCTATTTTCAGTTTAACACCGCTACAAAATACCCTAAATCTGCAACTCTACAGATAAATGTCTGGGTTTACACACAAAGAGGACAAAACTCTAGTGAAATAATTAGCAAGATTTACTGCGGTGCTGTGACTGCAGAAGAGACTTGAGGAGATTTAAGTGTGCTGTGGTGGCTGCTTGGGAAGCTCCTGGTGCAGAACACACCAAGTATCAAACAGTGCAGTCACTGGGGTGGAAGTGCTCAGTCAAGGTGCAGTGACCCATCACTCGGGTGGGACTGGCAAGTGTTTTATCCATACTGTGGTCTGTGGTTTGCACAGGAATCGTATCACCTGCTATCTCAAATGCCTGCCTTTTAAAATAAATTGCACTACAGAGACCTGAAAGTTTTATAACAGCATAGATTCCAATCTTTAGAGTCTTTTTAATGAAAATTAACCATCATACTTTCTTTTCTTTTTAATGGAAAAAGACCAAACCTAAACTGTGCTTGCTGACAGAATTCCTTATAGTTCTTTTAAAAGTGTTTTTCATGTTGCAAGAAATATCCTTTTCCTTCTTTGCCCCTTTACCCCAGTCTATCCCCTAGATGCCCAAATGGGACTGCTATTGATCAGCCTGTTTCCTCCTGACCACCTCTCTCTCCTGTGTGCTTGGGAATCTGCCTCTGAATGGAGGGTCTCTGCAAGTGTTACTGCTTACCCAATGTTTATATATTCTCCTGGTGTTAAGCTACCCCCATCTTCAAAGCAGAGTCACCTTCTACAGAGATTCCTCCTGATCTGCAAATGTGGAGCGTGCACAGCAGCAAAATTCTTAGCCCTGATGCTCAGGAGGGACAGCCTGTTAAAACTCAGCCTTTCCAGCTTCTTCACACCTAGGTCTCAAGGTGGTTTTTCACCTTATCCACACAGTGCCCACTTCAGTGGCCATGGAAGTGCCCCTCCAGCAATTTCCACAGCCTCTGTATCAGATCTTTGCCCCGTGCTGTGTTTATTTAAACCAAAGGGAAGCTTTACACTCCCTAAGAAGGTCCATGGGACTGGGAGCGTATCTGTTCATTTAGGAATGAAGAGGAGAGATACCAGGGGAAGAGCTGCTGTGAGGAAAGGCCAGTTTGTATCAACAGCCATTTTTTGGTGGTGCTAATCTCTGCCTGTTGCCAAGATCCCCCCCCATCCCAGGGATACCTGGTCATGCTCTTCAGTGCAGGGTGAGGCATGTGACCCCTCCCCATCCCTGTGCCCCACCAGCTCCCATGAGGAGCCCAGAGCAGCAGCAACCAGGATCTGACACCACTGTCACTTAATTGCCTTACACAGACCCCTTCTTTGGTAAGCCTTGCCACAACGCCTTCCTCTGGTCTAATAAAGACCTCTACTCCCACAGCTGTATTTCTGCTCTTGCTGTTCACTCAGCAGTCGGGTTTGATGAGCTGATTTCTCAGGATAACCCATATTCCACCCTCAGCTCACCCTGGCACACTCCCTGAGGCAGCTGTTATCTGGGTGGTGAGTGCAGGTTTACAGCAAGCTTTTCATGCTTCGTGCTGGCTACATCCTCCTTTCCCTTTGAAGGTGCCTGAGGCAGGTGCCTACTGCCAGTCTACTGTGAACACCTCCAGCAAAAGCGTCCCAAACTGCTGCTGCAGACACTGCCAGCTCCTCCAGGAGTATTCCTGACCTTGACATCGCTGACCAAAGGGTTCCCAGCCCTGAGCCTGCCCAGGTGCCCCACCAGCACTCACAACACACCAAGAGAGTGGTCCCAAAGAGCTCAGAGAAGACTGTGCTGTGCAGCTCTTGCATGACAAGGGCTGAGCCCGACAGGCTCGCTCCCAGCTCAGTAACTACAGACTCAAATAAGAAGAGATAATTGGATCCTGCAACTCATTTCTGTTAGCTCTGCTTGCCAATGGTTTTTTCCCTGTCTTACACATAGCAGACAGGGGCTTGTTCTATTTTCTTTGGCCCCGAGAGGTAAAATTTATATTTGTTACTGTGTATTTAATTTTCTGAGTTTCTTTCAGAATGATTGTCTGTCACAACTATATTCCCCAGTGCAAACCTGAAAATCATTGGGCCATGTCCTAACCCAGTTACATCAACTTCTTGAGTGTCAAAACTTGGCTCAGTTTTACAGGAAAGGCTCTTCAGTGAGTCAGCTTCCCAGTAAATCTTCAGGGATGTTAATCCACAGGCAGATCCTACTCCTGCATGATACATATATGATATTTCCCTTGGCTAGGAATAAAACAGAGCTGCTTTAGACACACTGTGCTTCAGTTGTATAAAATGTCTTGATTAGCATTTCTTGTCTTGTTTTCAGAAAGAAAAGGAAATAACAATAGACTCCAAATCTCTTTCTAATTCATAGCCAAAGCTGGCTTGCATAATTAAATGCAATTGTTAGCTTCCTAATAGCTTGGCATTTTGCACTGCACCTTCTAGAGAAAAGAAGAATCCAGACAGAACTATAGAATTGTGAATGTTCATTGAGCATTCTCAGTAGGCATTTCACTCTTGTATTTAAGCCAAAACAGTAAGTAATGCAGGCAGGAAGAACGGAGAGCAATTGCTTACTGGTGACCAAAGGTAAGAAAGGTCAAACATTTATTTCCTATGTTGCTCCTATGCATGCAGTGCCCAGAATCTTTTAATTATATTTCATGGTCCTTTGAACTTGTACAAGGGCATAAAATATATTTATAGCTCACTTAAACTCTTAGTAATGAAACAGCCATCCTACGCAGGACCTCTGCTAATCAGCTGAAGACTTTCTGTGCATTAACTTTAAAAATGCAAAAAAGCCCTTGTTCCTTCTCCAACAGAAATGGTTATCACAGTTTAAAGGCAACAACAAAGAAAAGCTATTTTTTTCTTAGGTAACAGCTTGAGTCTGTATCAGTTCACCTGTGATGTCTGAAGTACAATTTCCCTGGCAATGCGCATTCATTATAACTGTTATTATAGCTCTGGAAGCTCTGTGCCAAACACTGAAGAACCTATAATAAAGAGATCACCCCTCTCTAAAGCTTTTCCTGTCTAAATATGTCATTTTCTCTTCTAGACAACAAGAAAAAAGGGGTAATCAAATAAAGAGGTCTTCAAAGATTTCACTTAACTAATCATACTTGATGCAGATTTCTGATGAGCAGACTGAAAAGCTCCCAGTGTAATTATCCACCTCACAGCAAACTTACCTGACCCATCTTACACCAATCCTCCGTGCTGGGGATCTGCTTTGAGATTAATTTTGGGGAAGAAGACCAGGCAAACACACCCATTTCTAAGGCTGAGATTAAGGAGAGGAGTTGGTGTTTTACAACAGGACCACCTCTCTGCCTTTGCTTTGCTTTTCCCCCCAGGAGCTGCTGGTCCCTGGGATGCTGGAACAGGCAGTGATGGCGGGGAGGGAGCCAGGCTGGCACCTTCTGGTGCAAGAGGGGCCTTCTGCTGGATTTTAAAGACTGCAGTAAAGGCTGTCTTACAACTGCAAAGCCAAACATCCTCATACTTAGGGAATGGAGAAAATTCAAGTTGCTGGTGAAACCTTAATTCAGTTCCCTGATGCACGTGCTTTATGATACAATCTTTAATTAGCCTATGAGGAAATTAATAATTATGTACTGAGTGCAGGATTTGGCTGGTGTACAGTAAATAATTCACCACACTACCCAACAAATAGTGATGATTCAGCACACATCATTTATCATGTGCTCTGAAAGAGCCAAGGGCCTGTAAGAAAAAAAAAAAAAAAAAAAAGTGTAGGATCATATCACTGAAGAAAGAATATCAATAGTTTATTTGTGCCAAAGGAGGCACAAATTAAAACTGCACAAGAAATCTCAGTTCTAGTCTTTTGCCTTCTTGCTTTTTCAATGCGGGCTATGCAAACAGGAAAATATTTAGTGTTTCTTATCTGTTTCATATGTGGTCAAAGAGATGCTGAACTGTACACCAGTTCAGGGACCTGATGGTGACAGGTCAGGCACTACCAGGAAGGAAAATGCACTTCTGGGATGGCTTTCACCATGACCTGCAGGGAGCTCGACAGGGCAAGGGGACAAGAGGAAAGCTGGGCTGGCTTAGCCCAGCCATGTCATCTCCAACCTGGCTGAAAACTGTGTGACAGACACAAAGAGCAGAGGATGCCAAATCCTGAAGAAAAAAAGAACAATTATGTTCCTTTCGGAGAGCTCCTCAAGGTGGACAAAGCTGAGGTTTGAAAAAGCCATGATTATTCTGAGCTGCAGCAAATGCATACTGGCATGTAAAATACTGGATGTATTTGTGATGGGTACAGCCAACTGCACAGCTTTCCTGTTCACTTCCAAGTAGGAAGGAGGAGGATCAGTCCCTGCTCCTGCCTCTTGATGCCACCCAAAGCAGTCAATGTGGAGGAGAAGGAACCCTACCTCTCTACCTATGAGCCAAAATTGGAGAGCAAAGATACAGACAAGTCCTTATTTACAGTGAACCATAATTAAAAAAAAAAAGGATGTTCTGCTTTGGCCTCAGGTGTCACAAACAAAGCACAAAGCCAACAAACTACTTTTGGCTATTTCCACCTAAGCCCTTGCCTTTCCCAATGCCCAGGAGGGCATTCCCAATGCAGGCACGGATGGGTGTAGCAGAAGAGAGCTGAAATCCTGCTCTTGGAAAAGTACATTCCAAGCCTTTTCTCCACAACAAGTTTACTACATGTGCCACACAGTACTTTTATTGGCATTCATTACTCCTTGAGGACTAATTTAGTAATTTTTAGCAGCATTAAAACAGAGGTTGCATTTTACAAGGGAACTGCCCTACTGCTGGGGCTGTAGGAAGCCTCTCAGTTATCTCCAGTGCAGGAAAAGCTGAATCCAGACTCCATACTTATGTTAACTTGTAACAAATATTATTTCCCCAAGCCTTGATTAACCCACAGGCTCACAGCCATTTCTGTTTTTTGGGGAAGAAGGTTGAGGGTGTTTGGTTGGTTTATTTATCATTGCCATGCAGATGGGAACCTGCAGGGCAAAAACAGTCACCACTGGGTGCATTTCTTGCAAAACACTACTGGAAATGAAAAACCAGAATATCAAATCCCCCAGTACTCAGAGTAAGGCTGGATCTGATTTCTCCTCCATTTGGAGCTTCCTTTCTGTTTAAGAACAGCTGGAGACCCACAATTTAGCATTCGTATTTAACTAGATATTTGTGGCATTCCCAAGTCAATTTAACAAGCTTGTCACCTCTTGACATGTAAATATACTGTAATACTCATTCCCAGCAACATCCATAAAGAACACAGCAATTCCTGAAACTGAGGCTTGCCCCATTTCAACTGAAATACACACACCTATCTACATGCACATATACATATATACATTTCTTAATATATATTTGACTCTGTCCCTTAATCAGCATCTCCAAGCCACTGATTTTCAATGAATTCACACTCCTGGACTGTACCTCTTTGAGAAATACGTAGCAGGTATAGCAACAATGTAGAAATGGATGTAAACCCTCTTGGACATCCAACTATGACAAATGGAAACAAGAGTTCAGCATTACACGCAAAAATAAAGCTGAGTAATCAATAAAAAGGTGCTTTGGAGGGAAAAAAAGAATCCTTATTTATCTTCTCTACTAATGAGCAGCCTCACTAGTTTTCTACTGGGGCTCTTGCAGAGGGTATTCTAGTGCTGGCCTTTGGGTGAAGTGTGTGCTGATGTTACCCCCTTGGTCAGCACGAATGTGGAATAACTTCCTGCAAAGGGCAGATCCCACTGGGATAGCAGCAGATTAGGAGTATTACCAAGGAGAAATCTTTAAAAGCCCCCAATGACACCATCTTTTTTACATGTCCTCTTCTAAAGGTCCTAGTAATTTTATTATCCCAGTAATAACGATTCCAGTACTTTTACTTTGAGCTGAAGTAAAATTCATTGTGTATCCTACCCGTGGCTTCGACATCTCAAAGCACAGGATGCTGCACTCACGCTTCACAAAATCAGGCCCTATGGAAGCTGGATTTCCTCATTTCTATTTCTCTTTACAGTGAAACAAACTCAGCTCATTGGTGTCTTGGCCAAATCTGCACGATTAATGAGAGGGGGGTGGTTTCCTCTAACCTGGCTTATTTCAGAAAACACAAGAAATAAAATCAAAATACCCCAATATTGCCTGGACAGGAAGCAAGGCACTGGAAAAAGCTCTGCACATATTACACCATGTTAACTGTGCTTTTAAGTGCAAGAAGTTGTGTTGGTCTGAAGGGAGGAAATTAAATGAGAACAGGAAAGGGGGGGGAGAAGTGAAACAAGAAGCTACAGCAAATATAAAGGTGAAATGTTCATCAACAAAGGTATTCAGCCTCTTTCTACCACATAAAGGGATTATCTTTGAGTCCCCCTGTAGAAAGATCAATTCTCAGCCTATTTTCTATGAGTACAGAGCACCTTCAAGCTCCCACTGGTACTCCTGCTACACTCTAAAAGTCAGACCAACTCCTCTAATCACTCAAGTTACCCAACACCTAACTCTCTTATACCCTTGCCACCATTTACACAAGTTGCTTGCAGACCTTCTTCGTGATTTTGATCATTACTTCCACTTTGGAAGGGGCCTTACACAAAAAACCATACATACCAATGACCCAAGGAGCATTTAGAGCCTGTACCTATTCTCTCTTAGGCTGGGGGTGCTGAGAACACATGTATGGAAATGCCCTGGTTGATAAATCCCTGTCAGACATGGACTGACATGATGTCCCTTGTGTCTTACCAGGAGAGGATCACTGTGTTTTATGAAGTAGAGGGATGTGTGGCACTCCTGCACTTTACTCAAAGCCTGAGCTCTGTTTCAACCTCTAGCACAAAGCTATTGTATGACCTTCCACTCATCTCTTCCCTCCATAGTCCACTCCACAAACCAGCGTTTTGTTTCTTTGTTCATTTTTGTTTTCAAACAAAGTCCTTGGATCACAGGCCCAGCTCAGACAGGCAGGACGCCCTGCAGTGCATTACAGTGAGAAGCAGCTTCTTGGCTCCATGGATGTGCTACTTCAATGCCAATAACTAATAAAGCAGAATCAACAGTTTGCTGCGAGCATTTCTGGTGAGAGAGAACAAAGTACCTCCATCTGCTAAATGAGAACAAAAACACTGAAGTACTCAAAATAACCCCAGCTCCTATGTCAGGACATGCCACATATTTCAGCAGCGTATTTTCCAGCTCACTGTCTATGCTGATCTGTAAGCAGGGACAGCACCTTGCTGCTGGAGCCCTTCATGCTCCCAAATTACCACAGCACCTGGCTTGGAACAGAGACAGGATTCTTGGCAAACACGAAGCTGAGGGGAAATTACCACCTCAAGAGTTGATTCAGAGCACCTACATTTCTTTGCAGCAAGAGCAGCACAGGAAATTCCAGAATTTTCCTCTTAGGAGAATCAGAGAGCTTAAGGGTGAAAACTGCTTCATGTGGAAACCAGTAAACCAGCTGGAAGATGGCTGAGCATAAAGTGGTTCAAGACACGGGCTCTTCTGCAGAGCCATGCAGATAAACCTCAGCTGTTCCTCTCCCATTCCCTGCTCTGACCTCCACCCAGCAATCTGGGGAGAAAGCTCTGCAGCCACTGAAGGCAGCAGCCAGTGCTTGTGATAAAAGTTTGGCTGCTTGGCTGCTTACTACATGAAATCAGAGGTTTTCAAAGAGATTCATGCAAAGTGTCCTGAATGTTAAAATAAACTCTGCCAACACTTTCTTCTGAAATGACTATCTGGACATCACTAATTTCTTACAAAATATGCCTGTGTCATCCCATATCTCAGAAGAGCAGGTGCTTTCTTTTATGTCCCCAAGCAGATGCACGTTTCACTGTTCTCTGAGCACTCAGAGGCAGCTTTTTTTGAGTGTGTGACAAAACACGGTGACAGCTGCTGAAACTGAGATGCCCGATGTACCTTTTTTACCTAATCTGACTTCTGCAGGGATGAAGTGGCTCATCTCTTGGGGTGTGCAGGCCCTTGCAGGAGGCATCCCAGTGCAGTGCTCCCATCCCAGCCACTGCAATGTTTTGTTCTCCTTACATTAAATAAAAGGGAATATTGCGCCTATGCCATCTGTTAAGCAAAGTGCTGCACGTACATTGCAATATACCCTGCAGCACACAACGGAGCCTTGCAGATTAAATGTGAAGAGAAGTGGCTGCAAAGGGAGAGAAAACTCCAGGTGCTGAAGCTGTTACAGGTGAGCCTAAGCATTTGCTTCCCTGAGGCAGCTACCTGTCAGGATTAATCTTGCTGAGCCCAGGAATGCGCCTCAGCAGACACCGCACCCCATTCCAGGAACCCATAAATACCAAACCAGATGCTCAGCACCACACATGAAAGCACCTTCTTTCTTCAGACCGTGGCTGTGGGGGGTGACAGCCCGACTAGCATCAGTCCTGCCTCATGGGGTTTTCTTAAGGTGGCTCCTTGTGAGAAAAAAGAAATGAAGCATGGGTGCTTGCTGCCTTCCTCCTATGGAGATCTCCAAGGGAACCTGCCTGATTTGTTTCTCTTTCCTGGATTCACCTGGTACCCTGCTTTTTTATTTCAGGCTAAAGGAGGTTCTCTCTCCATCTATACTGTCCCCAAACCAATCCTAAGGGAAGGAAGTCCATGGGAGCCAAAGGAATCATCTTTGATGGCCTCTCTTTTGATAATGCATCCCAGAGGTAAAGCTGTGTGACAAATGAGCTTCTTCTGAATGATGCTGTCCAAGTGTTGTGAGGGGGCACAAAGCAAATAATGGTGCTTCAAGTTTTGCCAGAAAGGTTATCCCTGGCCTGTCAGAGAAATGCTGTGCAGCTGATGAAGACTCAGTCAGCTCAACATACAGACCCCCAGGTTTCTTGTCCTCCCATTCCTTTGTCATCTCACTAGGAAAAAAGATCATAAAGCACCCTGCTTTTCTCAAACATCTTCCTGCCCTTAATTCCCCCCTCTGTCCCAGTCTCCCTGACTCTACTAGCTTTTTGTTTGAGGACTGAAGTGTTCTAGGATCGTTTATCCCTTTGGAAAAAATGCCCCTGCACAGGCACTGTTCCACAGTAGATGTTCAATTAGGAGACTGCAGAAGGCCAGTGCAAGGCTGATGTTTGGAAAGGCGAACATCAGATGGGCCATGGAAGTCATCCTGATGTCCCCACCATGTACCCAGGGGGACAGCTGAGCCTGCTGCCCCATGGGGTGCTGGGGCTCCTGTCTCCTGCCCCAGGTCAGTGCCCTCCCACAGTGCTGAGCCCATGGCCAAGGCCACCAGCTGAGGCCACACACCACAATTTCAGGGGCAGAGCTCCAGCGTGGGTAGTTACCACAAAAAAGAGTGCTCCTGGCTAATTAGGGGTTTCTGGATCCAAAGCAATACATTTGAAGTCCGAGCTCAAATGCTTGGTCCTAGGGAGCAGCCAAGGCCAGGGGCAGTGGGACGCAGCCCTGGGGCACAGGCTGGGACTGCTGGAGTGACACTGCTGACCCCAGGAGTGCTCCCTTCCACAACCTCTCAAACAAAGCGATTTATTTCTAAACACAGCAGCATTTCCACGTTGTGAGGCATAACCAGTCCCTTCTTTCCTGTTTCTACACAAACAGCATCTTTTAGACAGCACCTCACCAAACCCAAACCACCTCTGCAAGAAACACCCACAGCCAAGAGCAGTGACAGCAGGACAGTGGAAGTGTGGAGCAGGGGCAACACATTTGGGGACACAGGCACTGCAGCCCCTGTGGCCCAGATCACCAGTGCTTTGGTCTTGTGTCAATCATTTGCTGCACAGTGAAGTCCCACATCTCTCAGAACACATCTTCTGGTGCATGGGCCACCAAATTCAGACACCTTAAAATTTCAGGTCAGCAGGCCTTGGTTCATGTTATTATCAACTAAGGAAATACACCCAAAATTCAGATTCAGGGTTAAAGTTATCGGAGGTCTGCCTGCCGAGCTTACTCCACAACCTCCTGATCAGCTTCCTTAAGCACCCACAGTATATGTGGATGTAAATAAAAGCATGTATATATGCCTCTCTCTCTCCAACAGTCTTTCTAGGGGCTGCAACCCTAGATACTGGGCATTAAATAAGTCAGTTCCTCTGACAAAGACACATTTGGTTGAACTTCAAACACGGGACCTTTAGAAATCTCTAAAATTTTAACCATCGGTGTGTAACAGCTTCTAGGACGTTCCCCACCTTGTAACATTTAAAACAATGATTCATCTTCCTAAGAAATATGTAACTGTCTGAAACTAACTCTCAAGTACTGTTAATTATCTACATGGTCTCTGTTTCAGCATATGCAGTTTCCAGCTACCAACACGGGACATTATGAAAGCTTTTACATGACATCAGCTTTCCAGTGAGCAGCCAGCTATAAAACACATAACTTTTAATCTGCATTTGACTGCCACAACTTAAAAATCACAGAATTTATGAGAGTTACAAATCATTTTTAGACTGTGCAGCGTGGACTAAAAGCCAAGGTTTTTGGTTCAGCTTGTTGATATTTCCTGAAAACATGAAACAATTCTGAAAGGACAGATTTCCTGGCTCTCAGCTAAAGGTCAGCAGTCACACAGGGACCGCTTGCTAAGTGCACCAAAAGGAAAGATTGGCACAACACTGCAGTATTATTAAAAAGTGATTTAAGTGAGGAAAAAGGGAGAAGAGAGAGAGACAGACAAGGATTAGATGCTCAACAAGCGAGCTTTCACCAAGATTAGAAAAACAGCCTTGTTCCTTGCTGCTTGCAGCCGCTCACTGTCACCCCAAGCTCCATTTCTGTCTGCCAGCTCTGCAGCCCCAGCCCGTGCTGCCATCCCAGGCTGCACAGCCTTGAAATGTGGCTGCTCTGACCAGGCACCACAAAGCACTTCTCCAGCCTTTCCCACATGGTCCAGAAGGTTTTTTTCCAGGCTCATCTCTGCAACAGATTATGGAGGTACAAGTTCCATGGGGAAGGTCAGGAGTTCAAGTCTCGTGACTTTGTGCAACACTGACATACAGCTGTGTGATAGGCAAAATGAAAGCTCATTTTTCCAAGATCTCCCCCAAACCTGAGTAATGTTGATAACCTGCTCTCAGCACAATTCAAGAGCCAAAGCCCTGTTCTGGCTAGAGCTGCAGCCGGCAGAGGGGGCACAGGCAGCTCTCATCTGAGTCCTGTACAACTCCTTGGACAAAGCTTCTTGTCAAAGTGTTTAACTTTAGAAGAACAAATACCAAAAATTTCCCATCCACTGATGTGATACCACTTTGAAAAGAAGCACATTCTGCAATTAATGTTGGGAGCATCTTTAAAACAATATTTAGTACCAGTCTCAACAGAGATTGTCTCCCAGCTCCCTCCTAGACTCCCAATCTTGTTTTCATTTTTATTATTCACATTTTTCTTTTAAAGTAAGGGGTTTGTACAATTTTCCAGGGAAATAAATCCTGACAAAAACCCCCTAGCAGCCTCCAGCAGGTCCCTGCTACAGGCTGTGCTCCCAGGTAACTACACCCAAGAGCCCTGGGGCATCAGAATTAACACAGAATTTGTGCCTGTAATCCAGCTAATGAAATACCACTACTCTGACCTCAGCATCCTCCCTAGCACAGACTTATCAAAAGCATATGCTCCCATCACTCATGGTCTCTGCTTTTGTTTCTTTTTTTTTTTCTTTTTTAAATTAAAACCAATAAGTTGTAGAGCAAAATGCTACCTTTTCAGCACAAAGGTTAAGAGCAAGTCAATCACCACGTGTGTAGCTTGAAATGGATGTCCCCAAGTCCTGCTAACTACAGTAATATAAAGCAAAACAACAAATGCACTGGTAAGCAGCTAAGCAATACTGTAGCATGTCTAACTTTAAATTTAGCCCTGACAGGTCCTGGAGGAAGGGCATCCCAGAAGGCATGTGTCCTCTGCTATGGAGAGAGAGCATTCAGACCATAGGATCCTATTCCACATACCTCACTTTTGAATATATGGCTACACCTATCACATGCCATCTGTATTTTGCACATGTATTTTTGTTAAAAATACTTTGCATGAGGTAAAGGACACTCCTCTCTTGGCCACAAAGTGTTTGCCCCAAAAACAGCCAGCGAGACTGAAACAACAGACCATAATTCCTTCCAGTGGGACAAAGCTGTATCTCAGAGCAAAGGCACTGACAATTTAGGGCTTTATAGACCACAGCCTTCAAGGATGAATTATTCTCTAAAGCAAAATGTTGAGCACTAGCATGGAGAGCATTACTTCAGAGGCAGATTGCTGTAGCCTTGCTATTTTCTATCTGGAGCTTCAGGGCAATTTACAAGTAGAGACTATTGCCATGATTGGCAGCGAGATTACAGAAGCAAGATTTGCTGTGATGAATCCAAAAATAAGACAGCTTCAGGCCTAAAGTTCAATGTGCCACACCTGCTAGCAGAGAATGTATCTGATCTCCAGGCTGCAAATGCTATGAGAAAGGGTTGGACATCCCCATCCAGTGGAGCCTCTCCCCATCCTCCAAAGACCAAACAAAATCACTAATGTGAAGACAAGTTGTGCATTGATACCTCTGCAACCCCAAAACCTGTACTCTAAACTGCTGCTAAGGAAATCCAGCAAACCCAGGTATCCTGTGCCAGAAAGACTAGAAATCATCAATCTGACCTTAAAAAAATCCTTTATTGGACAGCTCTAAACACCTCTCTGCAAAAAGCCTTGTTAACTGTGAGATTAATAACATTTACTGGAAGCTAAGGCAGTTTCTATGGCATTGTTTCAGGAGCTGAGGTGATTCCATTGCCCCATCACCAGAACTCCCTCAATTTTATACCATTTATGCAGTAGCTAAAGAAAAAATAATGCTACCACTTACAGGTAAAGTCATGCTTGAAACGGAGACAAAATATGATGACTCTTTTAATCATGTCTTGCATAAATTATAAATTCTATACTGACTGCAAGGATAGTTAGGCAAACTAAAAAGGTACAATGGGAGAAAGAGACATCTTCCTAGCCTTATGGGCGCAAGTGAGGTCATTGCCACTGCAAAACATCAGTGATCTGAGCATTATGGTCTGTTAAAGTAATACTTGGCTTATTGAACACTTACTTTGTTTGATAATTAAAAGAAACTTGGGTATGCACCACTGAAATAAAGCTCTATTTTTGTAAAATGCTGGGGAATAAAAACAAAGGAATGGCCTTACAGCTCTAACTGGCAGCTCAACACAAGCATCCCCCTTTCATATGCTTGGTTTTGCTTAGTATTTCTTAATGTTGTTGTTATTATTAATCCACCAAAACGTCACACTCACACTACACCAGTTCTTCACTAGGCAATTTCTGCTCGTCAGTATAAACCTCAAAGCTTCCATCAAATTTTGCACTCTCTTACATGACAGACGTAGAACTATGTTCTTTTTTGAGTGTCTGTGGCAAAAATAAAGCACAGATATAGCTGCCAGTGCTGCAATAGGCAATGGAAGGAGAGGGTGCCAAGGCTGGAGAATGTTCTGCATTAACCCCTGTGAAGGGCTGGATTCCAGAGGTCAGCAAGTGAGCTCAGCAGCAGCTACGTCAGGTCCCATTCAGACATCACTCTGAGCAACCTGCATTGTAAGGCTCTTTTGAAAATCCTGATTATAACCTTTTAAGGCGGGTGAAAATCAATTAATTTTGAGCTTATAAAGGAATGCCTTTGCTCTGGCCAACCTTGGCCACACAGTCACAATGCCTTTTGCAGAGATGCACTGCCTTTTCTTTCTATTTAGTGTAAAAGCACTTCATCTTGGTTATCAGCTCCCTGAAGGTCAGGCTTATTTCTTTAGATCTATTATTTACTGCTTGAATTTCCAGTTCCACCTTTCTGGCTATTACAGCTTCTTTCCCCAACTCCTATTCTTTTCATGATAACTCCATATGATGACTTGATAAACTTAGGAGGACCGTGATTCTAAATGTCTGACCTTCTTCAAAATCTGATAATGGACACAGTTTCTGAATTATAGGTCATCTCAATTTTGCCAGTAGACCATTTATTTCCAGTGGCCTTCAGACCTTGAGGCTTACTGTGCACTGCAAAATGCATTCTTGAGGGAACAATAAAAGTAAGAGAGCCATCCTTAGCCTTTGCTTCCCACGTTAGGAGAGATACTATACTTTGAAGAGAAGGTTTGTCCACAACATCTTATGCACCACAGTCTCTAAGACCTTCCCTGCTCTACAACATTCCTGATGTCTGCATGAAGCCGACAGCTATAAGCACCTAATGTGAACTAACCTCCTTTTCATTTGCAATCTACATGCAAATGACAGGAAAAATCTCCTCACCTACTGAGGGCTAGCCAGACACTTTTACCATATTGTCCAACTTACAGCTCGGGGCACAGTGCCAGCTTTTACATCACTGCCTCAAATGTGACACTGCTGTGGGAAGACCCGATTACACCGCGCTTGTAAAAGCGGTGTCGGTGCCAAGGTACACCTTTGCCTGTCACCCTCCTTCAGTGGCTGCTCTGAAATGGAGTTCTCAGAATGGCCAGGTCTTACAAAAGCACTGCCAAGAGAGGCAATTCCTATTGGAGGCCAACACTTCATGCAAACTGTCGAGCAAAATGCAGAGAAAAGTGTGTCAAACATGAACTCCTTGCTCCAAGAGTGCTTGGAGAGCTCAGGAGTGGCTGGATCCTGAGCAGGGGGAACCAGGCAGGTTTCACTTACTGTCAAAGCTCCTGTGCTGCGCTGTGAGTGTCGCCTGCACAGAGCGACCAGCCTCTTTCATCATGGCTTCAAATTCACTTCGGCTTTTGTTTGCAAAGTTCTCCTCCATCTCACTGGTGCAGCAGGTATAGCCCTGTGGGCAGATTCGCAGGTGCTCCCCTAAAATGAGAGAAAATGTAGTTTAATGGCCAGGTCTGGAAAAGGAAGGATTTCACCCCAGACAATGTCAGCTTAAAAATATTCCAGCTGTGTGGTAACTTGGATCTGCATCAGGTCTTTGTGTCAAATGCACCCCTTATTTGAGTTATCCTGCCTTAATATAGTGGTTGGTCTCAATGCAGGCACAAATTTTCTCACTGCTGACTGTGAGAGAAGGAAAAGTGAAGGAGAGAAAATTCACACATGGGGCAAAGAGAAGAGAAATACAAGTATCTCCTGCTCAAAGTCTGTCCTAGAACCCAGTTCTTCCTAGAATCCCAAAAGACATGGAAGTCTGATTAAATGACATACTAGCTGTACTCATTAGACTTAACATGTATATTAGAACAACTGTTTGAAACTGCTTTGTCAAGAAAAAAAACCAAAACAAATTCAAAGTGCTTCCCACTCTACCAAATCTATCCTGAGAAAGCATTTCCATAACCAGAGAGGTGAGACAAATGAGAAGTTTTCAAAAGACAGAGGTGTGCTGAATGTCAGGAATTTGGGTGACTAATTCCCCTCCAAACAAATTGAAATTTTCAGTGAAAAATTTAACTCCCAAAAAGAGGCGAGGCCACCCCAAACAAGGTTGGTATGACAATCACTGATTGAATATACCCTTTGCTATAGGGAAGGACAGAAAAGGCAAGAGAACTCGACAGACAAACTGAAAAATTCCCCAGTATGGAGCTCCTCCTGCCCTCTGCAATTTCTTTACTGTGGAGAAGCAAGAGCTGGCACAGGCATAGTCAGCAACATTGTAAAAATAATTGGTAAAGTTCTTATGAGGCCTTACAAAGACACATCCACCTGCAAACACACCCTAGGTTTCTCCTTACCCAGCAACAGTAATTCAGTTGAATGAAATCAAACATTTATTTTTTTTTTAAAGAATAAAAATCCCCTTGTTCCAAGCATGCACTGAGATAAACCAATTACAAAGTAGTTACTATACTCAACATAATTTGATTGGGATCACAATGATTTTGCTGGCACTTTTACAGGACTGCTGCCTTAATGTCATAGCTGAGCCTAAATATCTTAAAATCATGTTTTCTCTTATGTGTCTCAACAGCTTCAAATGCTGAACTTGCACAGTCTCCAGAGTTTCCCATTAAAGTCCTTAGCTATTTCCAGCACAAAGTCCTCAGCAAATGGATGGTAAAGGGTCTCTGAAAGGGGGCATGTGTCCTACCCTTGTGAAAGCCATGACATCAGCAGCCCAGGAGCAATTTTGATGGGAGTGCTCTGTAGCTGATGCATTTTAGGCAGAAGCCATTCAGGATGAGTTTGCATTTTGCTGGCCCTTGGATCCCTGCTCACAGACAGCCCCTGGAGCAACCTCTGCAGCGCCTGGGGTGAGTCTGCCCTTAGAAAACAGGTTATTGTGGGCATCTGCCCCAGCAGAGCAGCCTTTCTGTCTACATGATGGGAACTGCTGCTCACCAGCTTTTGTAGGAGAGTAACTCCCATCACCAGCCTCGTGTTGTGCTCCCAGCTGAGAGTGTCAGGAGGGCGGTGGGTTCCACAGGCTGCCATCTCCCATGGGATCCCCATGGGATCCATCCCGTGCCCACAGGTGCCTGGGTACCCTGCACCACACCACCAGCGCCACAGCAAAAGCTGCAACTTGCTTCAATGTGAAAAGTCAGAGTCAAATATAAACACCAAATGCAAGTTCAGTTCCAGTGCTTGCCTCAGCCTCTCCTTCCCTCACAAACTAGATTGTTAGAAATCATTCCCTGGGCTCCTTTCTGTAAAGCTGCGTTTCTCTCTGCAGCGTCAGGGCTGCTGACGTGTGACAGACAGGCAGGAAAAGGGAGCTGTAATTTTTTGACAAGACAAGCCTTTGATTCCTGTCAGGACAAATTAAAAACTTTCTTCTTGTCCAGACTTTTCCGTCCAGTTTCTGCTGCCACAGGATTTGTGGCAAGGACGGAGGCCTCGTGGACAGCAGTTTTACTGTGAGATGCTCCCTTCCGTGAGGCCCCCGGTGCCCTCAGGACAAGGCCTCTCTGAGAACCTGATCAACAAGGAAAAGGATCCCAAAAGTGCCTTTACCCCCTCAGTCACGGGTGAATTTTGCTGGTGAGGTCCTGGCCCTGCACAGAGCCCTTGCAATGGACAGAACCCAAGGGTATGAGCACTCCCAGCACTCTTCTGTGCACCATTACCCACCAGGGCTGGCAGGGTCATCCGAAGCCTCAGACAGCCCTTTACAAGGGGAAACTGAGACAAAGCAGTGGGAACCTGGGGTATCTCCCATCTCCTGACTTGCTGCCAGTGGGATTCGGGCAGGAGACCTGCCTGAAACTGGGAGAGCAAACAGGGACATCCCTGCAAAGGAGACTCCAACATGCTCATCAAAGCTGTCCATTAGGCGGGTTCCCTGTCTAGAAACCAAGGAAAGGGGCAAGTGTGGGGACTGCCCCCAGGAGGAGAGGACAGCGAGGAAGAGCCCTGTGCTGTGCCTGAGCCCCCTGAGGAGCAGCAGCAGTGTGAGGTGTTAATTAAAAGGTGAGGAGCCCAGAGGAAGCCCCCACTCCCAGCCCAGGTGAGGCAGAGTGTGTCTCAGCAGGACAGCACCAGCCCAACACCTTGCTGTGTGACCAGAGCCCCGGCCACCCCCAGCCAGGACCCAGGGGAAAGGGACCAAAAGGGGCAGAAAAGCAAGGGAAAAGTCACACCTGTAACAAAATGGCTTAATTTTACTCAACTTTGTGAATTGCATATAGAATGCTTTCAAATGCTTGAACTCAGAGCAGTTTCAATCCCTTTTGAAGTAGCATTTATCTTCGCTTTCTGCAGGTGTTTGTAAGGTACTCAGCAGGTGCTTGTGTGGTACTCAGCACCACCACACTCTATCTCAGTGGGAACCAAAGTTTTTATTATTTGTCTCTGTAATTCAAACTCAGTGTACACCGAACAGTCCTACAGCACTGTGAACATGCTCTGCTTTCTTCGCTTTTTAACCTGACCCACCCTGGAAACATTCACTATTATTATTTAACCTTTCTCTATTGACTCCAAAATAAACGCACCCCAGACCGTATTTTTGTTCTCCTTATATTTCAAAGTCCCTTTGTTTGCCAACTTGCCATTATACCATTGCTGAAGCTGTACTATAAATATCTCTGGGTTCCCTTGGCAGGAGACTCTCTGCAGATACCTGTGGAGAGCCAGAGGTGTTTTACGAGGAGTAAATCTCCACCATACAGTGGGTGTTCTCTCTCTGCCGCTGTGTCACAGAAGTTCTCCCTGTATACAGCTGGTCTGCTGCACAACACTTGCTGGAGAGCTCATGCTCCCAGGCCCTGGAAGAGCCTTACAGAAAACAAATGGGCACAGCAGAAGCCAAATTGGTAGCAAGGAGAGGGCTGCTCAAATTTCCTTGAAGATACACTCCCAGCAACTCAGGCAAACTCTGTGTCAGGCCCAAAGAGATTTGCACCATCCCATGGGTCTGAAATTGAAAACCAGCAATCTCTGCCCAGCCCTTGACTTGCAACCTCACAGCTGAGGAGGTCTGGCAGTGGAACACAGAGGTGCACAAGGTGCACTCGATGGCTCAGATAATACCAGCTCCACGCTGCCCTAACCACTCCAGATTTAAGATACATTTTTAAGTAAAAGAAGAAGCACTTTGAGATGCTCAATTTCCCTTCCAAAAACTTTCAGCTTGCCCAAGCCTTTCACAGTCACAATGTGTGGTTCAGTCTGGGTCTCCCTGGATAAGCCAGCTCTGCAAAGAAGCTGGGATGTAGCCCACCAACTTCATGGTCCCTTGGAAACGGAAACAGGGTAGAGCACGCATGAAAACAGCATCAAACAACTATTTCACTTATGATTAACTGCCCTGGAGTGGAAAGCAATAGGCAGGAGACTGATGACAAGAAAACATCACACTGCCTTGGCTACAGGCTTGGATTGTCCTTCAAATACCCTCTCAGCTGGCTGGGTTAGCAGATCATTTTGGCTATCAAATTCATTACTGCACTCAAGAGTGCCAAATACTAAATCACTTGACCACTTTCCACTGGGAGATGGAGCCAGGCCACTTTGTGGCAGGGTCCCTGCAGGAGGAATAGCCCTGCCCACAGCCACCACTGGCATGAGCTGATGAGACAGGGCTCAGCTCCTGTTTCCCCCTGTGTGCTCCCAGCCTCACTGCCCTGGCCCACATGGGCTCCCCTCAGCCCTGGGATGTGCGGTGAGACACACTGGAGCAGCAGGATCTCACCTCACTGTGTTCAGAAAACCTCTCCAGCTCTTCACTGCTCCTGCATTTCACCCCACCACGAGGCTCTGTAAGCCACAAAAACAAGAAAGAAGGGCAGTCCCAGAGGTGTAAAATGCTGTACTGAGAGAAGAGTTCTTGGCTCCTTTAACCATGCAAATAGTGCTATTTCTATCCCTCTCACAGGATGTTGGAGATTGAATTAATTACAATGTTTGCAGAAGGTTTGGGGTTATTTGGATGTGTCAGAGTATCTAAATGCAAATTATTACAAAATCATTCCTCCCAGAGGTTAATTTATTTCAGGCTGTGATAAATCCATCATAATTCTTCCCTCATATTTGTAACCCTCCTCCCACTTACTCTCCAGACTGCTCCAACAACTCATCTCATTCTCCTGGCCTCAGTCCAGCCTCTCATGCCAGGACAACTCCAGCCCAAAATCCCCCTTTGAGGGTGGACACGTCTCAGGCAATCAGGCTTGCTGAAGTGCCACACTGCTGAGATGTCCCTGCCAGGCACGGCAGGGACACCAGGACACAACCCCTGGCCAGGTGCAGCCAGGGAGCCTGAGAGCACCTGGCAGCCCAGGAGCTCCAGTCCCCTCCTACTGTCCCTGGCAGGCATTACCTTCTGTTGGCCTCCCTCTTCACACCTGAACCCCATCCAGGCTAATGAGCATCACAGCCAGGAACTGAGGACAAACCAGCATGATTTAGACCATGGGTTTTCTTTTTTCTTCTCGTCTTTTTTTAACCCTGTCAGAGTGTCTGCAGCTGATACAAAATGAGCCTGGAGGCGGTACAGATGTTAAAAATACCTTGCCAAGAGGTAGTGCAATGAAAATAAATCCTCTTCCTTATGCCTCCCAGCTTTTCCTCCTTCAGGTGTTCCTGTCCCCATCTCTCTTGAAATATGTATCTTTAAAGAAAACATGATTTGGCACGTGCTGATAAGCAACTGTCAGCACAGCCAGCACTAGTACCACGATGCTACCTTGAATCCCAATCAGATAACTCCTAAGAGGAAACAGGCATACCCAACAAATATTCAGTCTAGGAGACAGTCCTGATTGACCATCATAGGAAGAGCTCTTCATGGTCTTTTCATTCTAGATCCACTGAGAAACATAAGCTGGCAAGTTGCTCCCAAACACCTACACCCCACAATACCCATGTAAGGTGTCCAGGCATGCAGCTGGTCTCCCATAGTAGCTGCTAACATCAAACTGAACCAGAGACCAGACTTCTCTATAAAGGACAGAGCAAATCAGTTATTTTCCCATATTGCAAAGGCAGATGTTAGCTGTGCAGCCTGTTCCTTTGATTTGCAGTCAGCTGTCGGCAAAATACAGTATCTTCTATTTCCTGATTATGTATTAAGAGTATCATCATTTTTGGCTTTGGTTTGCACACAATGTCAGGGGAGTCAGAGCAGGCCTGAATATCAAGTATTGTAGAGCAAACCTGTACACTGTGACCCAAATGCAATGAACCATGTTTTCCCTGGTCTTTGTGGCACCATGGATTGAGGATCTGCACGGTGGGGCAGTGCTGTGGGCTGGCCCAGAAACCAGAGGCAGAATATGGTCATGAGGAAGAACTGTGCTTAGGTGAAGTCCTGGTTTTCCTGCACTTCCATACAAAGAAGCACTCTCAGGAGGAGAAGCAGAGGTGACAGGGTGTAGCTGGGATCCAGCCCTGCCATGGACTCAGGGGGCATCTCAGATGAGCTGGTCTGGGAGCTAACAGAGCAAGAGGGAGAGGAGAGCCAGAGAGAAGCTCTCTGCTTCACCAAGACCCTGAAGGAACCACTCATGGATCTGTGTTGTGTGGCAAGACCCAGGTTAATCTCAGTCTGCCCAAGGCCAGCACAGAGCAGTGCCACAGCTCACACATGTTAAGGACTGTGGGGAAGAGGCAGGCACTGCCTCACCTGCTGCATCCACTCCCACGACCCCACACACATCCCTGCTGCCTCCCAGCCTCAGGAAGGCAAGAGGGATTTGGCTCTAGCACAGTCAATTCTTATCTCTCTCTGCCACTGCTGAGGGAGTAGCTGGGTATCTCAGGGGACCGATAACAAGGGCATGAAGGCTTTTCAAGCTGCACACCACAGGTTTGAATTTGCCCAATGTCAGCAGCTTTTATAATGCCTTACCATCTGAAGGCTGATCAAATAGCTTGTGCTATCTGAGATGAACTAATGTTTTCGTTCCAGATAAAGAAAACAAGCTCTTCGTTCCACATTAGTGATAAAAACAGCAAACTGGAAAAAATAGCTAGAGAATATGCTTATTCTGTTAAAGCAATCCACGTGTTTAAGATGAAACAATAGCACAACATTAAATGCTTGTTCCCACAGCTCATCATTCAGACCAGGATTATACCAACAGAAGTGAACAACCAAGAGCAGATAATCCACAAGATTTGTTCTTTCCACTCCTTATCTTTCTACTCCTACCAGGATTTAATAAACTATCAAAATACTGTTAACCAAATAAGACAACTTAATCTGGCTACTGCATGGAGTTGGCTCCCTACCAGGTTAGCGCTGTTCTGTAATTGCATTACAGTCAAAACCTGACACAGTGAATAAATACAGGTGCTTCTGAGAAATGCCACAACTGGCATCCTTGGAGCAGAAACCCCCTGATGGGTGGGAGGGCTTTGGGACTGCCCTGTTTCCCACCAGCACAGGCTGCTCAAGCCAGGAGCCTGGCTCCCAGGGAACCGGGCAGGAGGGGGCGAAGGAGGCTGAGCAGCAATTTCCTCTGTGTTTGCTCTGTTCGTGTGTCAAAATACTTCAGGCTCCGAGGCTGTCAGCTCAGTGTCAAGCTCACACACTGGAAGTGCGGTATCAATTTGTTTAATCCTAGACCCTGATGTCAGAGGAATTTATAAGGCAGGCAAACACAGGCAAAAAAAGTTAATTAACACAGGAGAAAGAGCCACCTCCATGTCCTGGAAAAATTCTAAGTACAGGGTAGATAAGAGTGCCTTCAGAAATGACAGTCTGAAAATCCTAATGTCATCTGTGTATGTTACAGTGGCAAACTGCCCAGAGGAAGGGAACAGAGAAAATGTCACAAGTGCTGACAACAGACTTGATTCTTACTGAAAAGCTCCACACGAAAGCACTTCACCCACGCACTGCTCCTTTGGGTTTTGGGAGCGTCTTTGTGAATGAAACAGAACACCCCTTCCCATCACTCCGCTGCCCCAGTCTCTCTCAGGACCTGGATCTGTCCTTAGCTACATGGGCCTGACTGTGCCTCTGACTCTGAGCTGTGCACACGCAGCAGGAATCAGCACAGGGTGCAGCAATCCAAGCCTGTGTTTAAGGACGAAGTAGGAAATGCTTTATAATTTGCAGGAGAAAATATCTTTTTCAGCGGTTGAGAGAGGAATGAAAGAACAAGGGCCAAATCCACATGTACCACAAGAAATGAAGGACCTCTCACTAAAAGAACCGATGGAACACACTGAATCCAATGCTCCTCACATCCTCTTCTGGGCACCAAACCCACTGTGAGGGAGCTCCTGAGCAGGTCTGCTCCAGGAAAGGAGGTGATCCATTATGAAAGGCTTCAACTGGGAGCCAGGACATGGTCTACAATTAACACTCTCCAAATAAATCAGTCCTGAAGGAAGCCCTCAGTTCGGACTAGACCAGTTGCAAGGATCATGGAGAAACACACAGGGAGTTCACTGTAACAGTCTTTCCTCTTCCCCTTCTCTGAAAAACAGAAAACTCTTAAAATGAATCTTAGACAAGGGAAGAATTATCTTGTCTCTTCACATAACACTTGTGGGGACGTATTGAAGTTGTGTGTCATAATCCATCACTATCAACCTCTTTCAGAGTTGTCCTGAGCACATCAGCTTCTCACCAGATGTTTGGTTCTGTTTTTTCTTCTTGGAACAAAGAGTCTTTTTATCCTCAGTTTGCTGCAATCTAAAATAAGATCAAACTGGAAACCTATCACTCTTATCAGATGCAGCTTCATTGCAGGCTTCATAACAACATAAATATGTTGCTACATAGGAGGCAAAGCAATTCATTAAGCTGAAGCTTTTTTTCCCCAACTTCTCAGAAAAACATCTCCTGGAGAAACTGTCAGCTCTTCCTCGAGCCCTGGCAGCTTGCTGCCAGAAGAATCAGACTGGAAAAGGAATCTGGGTAGTAAACTGAGGATTAAAGATGCAGTTTGCACTAAGAAGTTTAAAGAGGTGAAGGCTTTTGGTTTATTCTCCATTAAAAAAAAAAAAGTTTTGTGGCAATAATTCATACAATCCACGTCAGGAACTTGAGGAAGGGTTTGGACAGAACCAAAAGGCTTTTCCAGTTCCTCTGGCGAAGCTCTGCAAGGAAAATGGTGGTACTGCACTTGGAGCTAGTCTGGGATAAAGAGACTGAAGAGCTTCAGCAAGCTTGTAAAACTATTGGTCAAGAATGGTGAGTGCTTGTGGCTGGTCTTTCAGTGCAGAGAACAAACCTGCATTAACCTCTCATGGAGAAGTCAGCAATTAGAGAACCTTTCCTTTCAACCCCACCAAAGCTGAGTGAAAATCACCTTTCTGGGTTTCAGCCACACGCTCAACCCAGGGCTCCTGCAAGGCCCCCCCTATTTCTTATCCCTCTGCCATCCTTGCTAGGGTGAGCAGGATGTACCACACCAGAGGAGGAGGCTGGGCATGGTGCACAAGGGGGCTGCCAAGGCTGCCCACCTCGATGAGCCACACTCTGGTTTCCAGCCCACCCAGGTGAGGACTGTGGGCTGCCTCCTCCTGCTGGGACCAGCTATAGACATTGCTGGGAGCATGGGGAGCACAGGGGCGGCTCATTCCCTTCCTGCAGGATGTCTGCATCCAAGAAGGGTCTTGCTCTCTAGCAAAAAGAGAAAATAAACAAACTAAAAAAACCTCAACCACTCTGTCTGCTGGTAAAAATGAAAATGACTCCTGAGCTTGCAAAAAACCTTGCCTTTAAACAGTTATTAAACAAAGTTTTTGGATCTGAATCTGATTGTCAGAGTTTGCAAAAACAAAATGCCTACGCCTAAATATCTAAAACTTAGGTTTAATGACACTCAATCTTAAATTCCATAAATGTGTGTACACTTATCAAAATTAAAAATATGCATGTAACAAATTGTCTGAACTCCACAAATTCAAGATCATCCTTTTTTTAGAATTTTGTAAAAATTTAAAAGACTTTACCTATGCAGAGTTGTTGACTTGTGCCATAAACTGAGAGTGCTTATACCTCCTCTAAAACTCTTTACTGTATGTGTTGGCAGGGATGTGGGAAGGTGCAGGATTGGAGGGGCAAGTTCTGGTTGATGTGGGCTTTTTCACTTTGCAACTTGAAGCTTTTTTTCAGCCCCAGAAATCCTGAGTTCTTCTTCAGCTGTTGCTCTGCTTTATTTGTCTCATGCGTGTTTTGGCCGGCAGCAGAAAGTGCTGAACTGTAGAGCCCTTTCCTACAATTTGAGGCACCATGAAAGCAAACGGCAAGTATGGGGTCATCTTGTGGGAACATGAAATTGCAGACCTCCAGTCTGACAAAACAGATGCAGGCAATGCACAGCTTGGATGGACAAGTCCCAGCATCCAGGCTGGAGTCTGCTGAAGTCCTTGTCCGCTGTGTGCGAGAGATCTGCAGCAGAAGGAATTCAATATGCTGCCTTTCCCTTCTGGTTGCAGAAGCACGTAGGTGAAACCTGCACCATTGCTCCTCTTTTTATTCCTCCATCTGATCTTCCAGAAGCAGATGACAGAAATCTGTCTGTAAACCTGAAGGTGCAAAGGATATCCATAGAGATCTCCTCTTCTGCTGTTAAAATTAATCCAGGGGTATGAGGAGATCAGGACACCAGCCTGGTCCTGCCACAACTGTTTCATGAACAGATCTTTGCTTCCACAAACATCAAACCATTCACCCCCACACAGAGGGGTGATCCAGAGAACCAGGTTTAAACTGGGATGAACATTTAAAACTCCAACGCCCTGCTAGATCTCAGCATGGTTCATAGTGCATATGCCCAAAATTTTACCAGAGGAATTTATTTTAGGCAACTTCTGTTTGAAAACTTAATGGAAGTGTAGCTGTTCTCCCCTGAGCGTCAGGAACAGATGACTAAGAAATGTTGCCAGTATCTGTCTTTCAGTGAGATTAGTGTTGGGTTTGTGTGGTATCCTATTTATAACTTTGACAAACAGCTCAACCAATCATTTCATACTTAATCATAGCTGTCTGCCCAGCTCCCTTCAGAGAAAAGCTTTTTAAAAACTATGTGCCAACATAATACGAACAAAGAGAACCAAACCACAGTCAAGAAAAAAAGACCTTGCTCCCCAAACCAGCCACCAGCAAAATCTCATGAGCTACAGAGAAAGCAGGTCTTGGTAAATCGTAAGGCGTAATTAGAGCGTCATTATTCATGGGACTGCACAGCTATAGTTAGTCAGTGTTTCCACTGTAAACCCCTATTTTCATAGAGGTTTGCAGCTCAGCTGCAAGGAATTAGTCTGTGATGAAATTTGGCAGTAGAAATTTT
Source organism: Margarornis squamiger (assembly GCA_035222235.1). Classification (NCBI taxonomy): domain Eukaryota; kingdom Metazoa; phylum Chordata; class Aves; order Passeriformes; family Furnariidae; genus Margarornis; species Margarornis squamiger. The sequence goes on from JAWWTY010000010.1 coordinate 23,784,713, forward strand.
AGAGCAAGGATTATTTTTTCAAAACGATTTAAAGATCTTCTTCTCCCCCCTTCAATTCCCCTCTTACTTTTGAGGCTGTAGCAGTACTTATAGAAGAAACAAAAAACACTTCTGCGTGCTCTTTGATGTTTGCTTTCTGTGCATGTCTCTGTGTGGTTAATGGGACCAAACCCATCAATTTAACAGAAGTCTTAAAAAATTGAAGTTGTGATTCCCACAACAATTACTACTCAACTTTCCTTTGGACATATTTATGAGCATTAATATCTACAGTGTTAACTGCTGTGCATTAAGGAGCCTTCACATTCTGAGTAAACCCTGCATATCCATCTAATGCTGAAGATGGGTTTACATTTCATGGGATAGAGCTGTTAGATTTCCTTACATCTTTTTGCTTTGAAATAACATTTTCCAGGGATTATAAGAGATTACTTTCTGCTGGACTCACCCCTAAGCCCCACGTTCACCCGTCTCTTTCCTCCCTGCCTACCTGACACTTCCATTAGGGCTCACGTTTCAGCACGCACAAAGGTATGGTGGGGACCTCTAAGAGGAATCATGAGGAAGGGAAAGGGACAGGAGAAACATCTCCACGAGATATTTTATCCCCGACAATACTAAATAGAGCCTTTCACAACATTTTCAGCTACTCAAGAGAACCAGGCTGCTGTTTGCATTTGTAAGAACATCAGAGGAATGCATCTGCTCTTTTCCAACCAGCTTTGGCTGAAGCATCCTAGAGGTTCAGCATCCCCAAGGTTCAGCATACCCAGGTATGAATGAGATTTGCTTTCACACAGAGGGACCACACTCTAGTAAGGTACAGCAGTCTCTGGGCACTATGCCTGGTTGCCACTGGCATGCCACAAGCAGCACATGCCAGAAGGAACTACATCAACTGCAGTCCCAGCTCAGAGTGGGGCAACAGCTACCCAGTTTCAAAAAAAACAGTGTAAAAATGTGAGCTTGAAGACTTCCAAGCCTCAGTCTGGAACTGGATCACTGTGAATGGTCTGACTGTTCATACCAGCATCTTCAGTGCAGTTTCTAAAGAACAGTAGTTTATCCAGGCAATTTGATTTTCTAGTGAAACTGATGCCACCATTTAACATCACCATGCTTCAAACCCCGTTTTCCTGGACCTTGATCTTGGCATATCGGAAACTGGGCCACCTCTAGGCTTCTAACACCTTGTACATGCCCTCCTTGGAGCTCCCTGCCCCAGCACTAATGAGCTTCCCCTGAGACCGCTTGGCAGAGTAACAAGGATAAGAGAGCTTGCAAGGTACCACACAGAATTCCTGAGGGCAGCTGCCTCCAAGCTCCCTGCAATCCCAATACACTCTTCAGAGAACTAGAACAGCAACAGCACCCCTCCTGAAGGGGAGGAAAGCAGACCCTCCACTGTGTTGACCACTACGATTTGTGAAAACCGTAAAAGAGAGATTCTTCTTTTAGAGTGAAAGTACTTATCTCTGCTAAAAATTGTGGCAAGCACAGTATTCCTGTTGCAGGGAGGATGATCTGAATTCCTGCCATGTCTTAAAAACAGCACAAAGCAGAATTTCTACATATACTGCTTGAATCTGCTTTTCAAGGTGATAGGTAGAAATTAAAGAGGCAAATGAACTCAATGAGATTACTCATGTACCTTCAATCATTTACAGGACTATTAGCAAGATCTGGGCTTCAGAGGGCTGGATCACACTTCCCCACTGCAACCATTATTAACCTGACATAACATGTTCATAAGAGTAAGAGATGATAACGATGCTGTAACTGGTCTCCACAGAATATGGTTATGATTAGGGAATACCTTAGAGAAACTGTCATTCATTAAGCACTCAGCTACGTGCATAGAGATGGGTGAAGGAAAAGCTCTGCAATTTCAGGAATTTATAACTTGAAAAAGGTCTGTTGTTAACATTTTGGTTATTAGGCCTTTTTTGTTCGAGTGGTGCTAAGAAGCAGCAGATTCACATTAAATGCAAACTGCACAGTTTTTTCCTTCACCATTTCTCCCCTGAATGTAAGCATTCACTCTTCTGCACCCACCTTAAAAGGCATCATGGGCCAGTCAGCAAAAGGTGCAACTTTTAAAATATGAATTTAATTCTCTCAATACTGTGTATCCATGTATGTTATTCCCATCTGGAAAACTCCATAGTGCTTCAAAGTGCAACTTATCAGGTCCCAGGTACATAAGTTGGTCTAAACTCAAGGCCCCTTTCAAAGCAGCAAGTTCTCCTTTTGATCCCTCTGTTCTTGAGCTCACTGAGATGCTTTTGCTCTTGAATAATCACATTCTTTGTGCACCACCACACAATAATACTGTCATCAAATTTTTCTTTCTTGTCTTAGCAAGAAAGAAGGGACCATCCCCAGGATGTTTTACCAAGTCTGCAAGTCCACTCCACTTCCAGATTCAATTAAGCCAGTGGGAAATGTTCTTGGCGCTCTTAAAGATGTGATATACTACCTCCACACATTCACTAGTCTGGCCACTATTCACCTAAGTCATGAATGTAATTCAAAAGCACTTTCTCTTTTTGCAGACTGTTAGGAAAAATTTAATACCAGTCTAACCAGTAAATGGCACTGACCAGCACCGTGATCAGTATGCTTTTTAGCAATGCCTTGCAGCATGTTCCCCCTGGCCCTGCCCACGTTCCGGCTTGTTTCTGAGCTACAGACATAAAACCAAGTACCCACAGAGAAGCAGTCTTCCAGAGTGGAAGACACTGTTCTGCAGAGCAATCACACTTGTATGCAGGTTGTTTGTCTCTCACCAGCCAGCTACCTGGCCTTTACTGACTAGTTCAGTAGGGAAGTGGAGACGATTTGTTCCTCGGAGCAAATAGAAGCAAACGGTGCAATTCTCTTCGTTTTGGTGTTTATAAGCAAGTCATGTTCCAGCCTTCAGGCTTACCCAGGGTACTGCTGAGGGACTGCTGCTCTCCTACCATATGTGCTCACACAGCTTGAATGCCAGTCACAGTGAGCCTCAGTGCACCTGCACTGGAGAAAATCCAAGTGGAAATCTCATGGGAACAGGTGTTCTCACTGGGGAGGCTTAGAAACAGGCTGGGCAAACAGCTCTAAATAGACTTCACTGAGCAACTCTTATTGGCTGTATCTGCTGAGACTACATGGTCTCAGATCACTTTTTCATCCTCCATTTCCCAGGATCTTATGACCTGTCCATCTCCCTGGGTGACATGTTAGGCAGTGGTATAGATCATAGAAGAGGCTCTTGCACCTCATCTGAGAATCGGGACAACACATCCATCAGTGTGCGAGAGTGGCAGGCAACTGTACTTACCCAGCATTAGAAATAAGAAGGTGCAACAAGATCTGCACCTTTAATTGCATCCTTATTCCCTGTGACAGCTGAAACCTCCTTAATTAATACACTTCACACACTGTCTATTTTTGATCTCCTTCAAATTCCAACCATCAGCAGAGGATGTTTGTCCTGTTCCTACTGAGAGCCCCCCGGGATTTGTGATGCCCATCACTCAGACTCATTCAAGCAGGAAGACAGCTGTGGATACCTCTCCCCTGCATGAAATACCCTCCTCCCCTCCTTTCTGAGTATGACTGGCTTGCTCCGTCTCCTCAGCCCTCCTTCACTAGGCATACAGAACTTAACCCTTTAATAAAACAAACTCACTGTCTTCCATGTGTCTTTCAGGCTCCATCTCTGAAATTTGACCACAAGACTTCCCTGTTACATTTATGAAAGGTACGTGACTCAATTCCTGTAATCAACAGAGGATGAACATGTCCTCACACACACAGGACTCATCAGCTGTGGACCATACTGCACTACTGCAGGAAGGAGGTGACCACACAGTGGACCAGCAGCTCGACTGTCATCTCATCTTGTTCCTTCCTAGGCTGTTCTCACTGACAGAGATTATCCACTCACTCCTTCTTCTTCCTCTTCTTTGACGCCTTTCACTCTGATCCCATGGCTCATTCGTGCTAAGTGAGCAGTGCAGGAGCAGCAGTGCAGCAGCCATGCTCCAAACTCCACAGCTCCTGTGAGCCAAAATCTTGGATTTCCTCAAAGCTACCATTTCTCTCACAGCCCATTGCAATCACCTGGTTTCTTGAGGACATGAAGGAAGCATCACTGATTCTATCCCAGCATGACCTTCCACTGACAACTGGCTCCTCCCTCTCCTTACAGAGTTCTGCATCTGCCTTAAGATATTTATTAGGGCGCACAAATAACAAAACCTGCACTTTGATCAGCAGTTGCCTTAAGCCAGCAGACACATTGAACTACCAATTTCTGAAGCAGCATCTGACAGGGGGGACAAATGGGAATAGACCAGATCTTGCAGAGGAGTTACTGTTAGAAACCCAGCTCCTCTTCAATACAATGCAAAGCATTTGCTGTAAACTCAGGCTGTTGCCCAGCTGAGGACAAAACAGCTCCCACTGAAGCTGATGTCAAAACTCCTGCGGGTTTCAAAGGCAGAGGGACTGGACCTCCAGTGCTTTCAACTCTTGTAACCCATCTGTGTGCTAAAAGCAGGTTAGTCAAACTTGGAAGAGCTTCCATATCCATCAATCCTCTTCTGAGCAGCAGGAAAGGTTTGTCCAAACACAGGACCCATTACTTTAATCACAGCCACTCTACAGTGACTGCCCTGGTGTCAGGAGCTGGAACAAAGTGCTGCTTTTCAGAAGAGGAGCATGCTGCAAGTCAGATGCTTTACAGAGACACTCCTGGTCTGAACCAACAGTTCCACCGAGGCAGATTTTGTATAGTCTGTGCCAAACGGCCAACTAGTTCCTAGTTATGACCTTTAGACTCTGTAACTAAAGATGCTGGCAAAGACAACCTTCCTTCACAAGTCCCAAAAGTACTCCAGTTTCATGCTTTTGCCTGCCAGGAGATGTGGACTTCTAGATAGATTTTAGCATTTGTTTTTTTCCAGCCTGACATGCGATATTTCAATAAAGGGGTCCCAGGGTCACAAGAACAGTCAGCATGTATTTCCTGAGGCAACTCCAAGCTACCAAGATTTTTCATGAAAACAAGAACAGTAAAAAAGATTCAGGAGAGGAAAATTATCTCAAAGTCTCATCACACTCTAATACAGACAACTCTCAATGTGTCCCTTATTCATATTATCTACTTTAATTCCTAGTAAATTCCACTTTCATTGCTGATTTCTAGTCAGAGAACCCAAATGAAGCAGCCTGTAATGCAGCAGAAGCACTGTACTTTTCAGGACAGTTGTCATTTTGGAATATGCTACTCCTTCCCTCTTCCCTGGATGCTTCGTTAAAAAACCTCCCACAAAACACCAAGAAACCCAACAACACTATTCCAATTCTGATGGATCTCTGTTGTCTTTGGAAAACTCTCTACTATGACTTGATATGCTCTATTCTTAGTCTGACCAAATGGAGAGTGGGAAAGAAACGTAGATACATTTTCCCTAAACCCCCAATGCATCAGGAGGTGCCAGGCCAGGAAGCTCCTGAGCGCAGTGGGTAGAAAGACCAAGTCCAAAGGGCACTTGCCTACTTGGTCTCTGAGCCCAGCCCTGGCTCCTCTTTCCATGCACCTTCTTATCTCCCTCCCAGCAGCCCCTCAGTCAGCTCAGGGCAGCGGGTCAGTCCTCTCCCTGCTCAGCTGAGACAGGCAGTGGGAGGGGAAGCTTTGCCTCACAGAGGAATGAATGCATAGTGGTCCTATGGTACAGGTTATACAGGAGGGCTCCCCAGAAGATCACAATCCCTTGTGGCTTTTCCATCTACCAGTTAAACTCCTGGGACCTGTTGCTGCTGGGAAACCTGTGATAAGGTGACCTGTGCCATTCAGTCAGCCTTTCCTCTTCTCAGCAACCTGTTATTCTCTCTTCCTCCACTTCACCCATTCACTCTTGTTTGCCATCAGCTGTCTTTTTTCCCCATCTCATAGATAAGCAGTGTGACAAAGGCACGTTAGGAATTTTAACTACCTGAATGCAATGCTGAGGTTTGTGGTTTAGCAGGACAAAACAAACCCCATCAGCTGCAGTGCCATGGAGTCATTGCCTCTGCAAGGCAAAATAGGTGGTGTTTCTTTTTAAGAGAAAACAAACTTCTCCTAAGAAAGCTTTGAGGATCTCAGAAAAAGAAACATTTAACAGAACAGCCTTACTAAAAGTGTGTGCTGCACTAAGGCTTAAAATCAAGTGGTTTATAATAATAATTTGGGCTTATCTCCACAGAACCACCAAAGCAGAGGCACTGTTCCTCTCACTTTGAGCTGGAGGCTCAGCAATGGTGTGTGCCCTCAGACATGGGTTGGCTCAGGGAAGCCCTGGGGCACCTGGTCACCATCTTCTCAGGTGAGATGAATGGTGCCAATAAAGGACTTGGTCACTGTGTCCATCTTGGTCACGCACAGCAAAGTGTCTGGCAAAGAGGGTCAAGGACAAGAAAACCCACCACCATGTCCCCAGAAACAGCTCATCCATAGAAACCTACCAGTGCCCTGGGTTGGGTGTCAGCACCCTCCCATCCAGACAGACACACCGCATTGCCGCAGCCTTGGGCAGTGACTTCACCTCCCCAGGAGCAGCTCTGGAGAGCTCAGCAGAAACAAAGCCAGCAATTCTGATTCAAATGTCAAATCTGCCTGTGCTGAGGAAGCACAGGGGGAATGCGGAGCAGGCACAACTCCCAGCGCTCCTGCGAAACAAGCAACAAGTCCTTCCACAACCGAAATGAAAATATCACCTCCCTGAGGAATGGGATATTAATTATAAGCCTACGCAGTTTTAGCAATGCCTGCTATGTTTATTTTGATCCTCACTACCACACACATTGCAGCGGCAATACCATCCTTCCTTGGAAGTATTAGACATTACAAACCTCATTTAAGAAAACAGATTTTGCCAGCAGGCCATCAGAAAGATAAGAAATAACCTGACTACACTCTAGGCCATAATTGTTTCAGAATTTAGCCACTAAAAATACACCTTTTGTAGTCTGCTAGGGCTGGGAGATAGCATCTTCTTTAATCACCTCTGCTCAAGCCCTTCAGATGCTGCTTAACAGCTCTATTCAGCCCTGGAAAGCACATTTCTGCTCTGTCATTCCCACTTGCAATCGCTATTTGTTTCCCTGAGCAGTAAAGAGTTGCTGTCAGCTAGGCTGTATATTTTCTTTATCCTAACTGATGAAAGTCAGATTGTGGGAGGCTCTTACAAGAGCTTATAACCCTTGTCTTTCCCAACAGCACAGCCACAGTTTTGCTTTTGGTTCGGCTCCCAGTCATGAACCTCTGTGCCAGTAAGTTAAGCAGTATCTGGTGTTTATATCTCCCACTGGTCACTGATATTTTCTCCCCTCAGGGCCTGACTAACACTCAGCCTTTTCAGCTTGTGTGCTTATCCCTTGTGTTTTTCAGTCATTGCAAATTTGGTTCAGTGTTAGCTGCAGAAGGATCACCAGGCGAGAGCTGGACCCAGACAAACCTTTGCTCAATTCACACAGCAGAGCCAGGACACCCCACAGCCCCAGGTGGGGACCACACTGCAGGGAGCTCCATCCCAAAGCTTCTGTCCCCTGCTTCCAGAGCATGCCGAGCACTCAGAAACTGGATTTGTGAAAACTGGTACTCTTTGGATTCAGGACACCATGTACTTACTGCTGCAAGACAGCAGATGAGTGGCCCTGAAATGTGGCAGCCCTTAAGCATGGCTCTTGAGGTCAGGGCAGGTGACTCCCAAGGGAAGCCCTCAGTCTGGAAGTCTTCCTGTCTACTCCAGCCACTATTGCCCAGGGTGTTGAACTAATAAAATAATCTGATTAATACTTTCAAGAATGTTTTGTTATTCTGAGAGACTAACTCCAGGCATCTTAAGGAGGTCTAATTCTCAAAAAAGCACTGAAACTTGCCTTCCAAAATTCAGAGTCTCTTCTGTTGTAACAAGCTGAACAAGTTAAAGCAATGGAAGTAACTATTAAAGTGGTAGCAAATGGAGAGCATGTGCTGCTCAGGAGCAGCCATCTTTCTGCACCTTTTTTTCCATGTTTTCAGTGTTTCCAATCCAGATGGATTTCTTTTAAAATTCCATTTCTGTTGAGCATAATGAGGTAGCCACAGGGGAAGAAAATGCTGAATATGTAACCCACTCCTCATGCCAGCTGCAGGCCCTGCAGCAGAGAGAGGTCCAGGCTCCCACTGTGCCACCTCTCGGGTTCCTGGCATGGTGCAGGAGCTGGTGAAGCCCTTCTGCCCATGGAGCCTGGGCAGCTGTCCCCTCCCTTGGTGGCAGAGCAGATGTGGGAGGTTCAGAGCAGTGCACAGGGGGCTGAAACAAAGGGGGAGATCCCTGGGGAGGGGGCTCAGCAGACCATCACAGGTCTGCTTCCAACGCGCTGGCCGGCTGACAGGAGCCCGTGCCACCAGGAGCCGCTTTCAGCACAACAAAGTGGTGCCACAGTGCAGCTTACCTGGGGCTCCAGCTCTCCACAACAGGGAACTCCACCGTGCCTCTCCAAAACCCCTGAGGATGTGAGGTCCCTGAAGGGGACATTCCCTGGCTCCCTCATGTCAGAGCACAGCATCGAGAGCTATGTTTAGAGACCAGAACTCGGGTCCCTCTGATGAGGTACAAATGTACCTTCACTGTGCGTGAAGGGGGTTGCACTGCACTTCAAACTGTGACTGCAGGCCAGGACACACCAGGGCACTTGGCACCAGAGAGGGGACAGAGCCAGCACTGGGAGCTGCACACCTCTGCCTTCCAAGGGCTTTGCGTTTATATTTATTCAGAATGGCAGATGTTGCTCTGAGATGGGAGCGAAATCACCACATGAAGCTTTTTTGAAAACACCAGGGAGCTAAGTGGTATCTTTAAGGACAGCAGTAGGTTTATAAGGATGCTGCTGTGCCCAAATCACATGGCGGTGAGCTGAGCAGCCAGAGCTGCTTGGGGAGAGAGAACGCCAAGCTGCGGGATCAAAGGAAGCCATCACCCACCACACAGAGACAAATCCAGCCAGCCAAAGCGTGCTTCCCTCCCCACCCTCCCTCACGCTCCCCATTCCACCCTGGGTGGATGCTGCAAGCCCCTGGTAGCTTTTTCTGTGTACTTTGGACAAGGCTGAAAACTTTCCTCAAACAACTGCCAGGTCTCTGCACTGCATCTCCCCGTCCTCTTATCTGCTTGGCTGCTGTTGCTGACAGCGTGTGGGACATGAGCACTCAACTCTGTGAGTGGTGGCATCTTCCAGTAACAGGGCTGAGTTTGATCTGCCCCTGCCCAAGGAGTGCCTGACACTCCTGTCTTTGTCTGCCATGCCATCAGTGGCTCCTAAAGGAGCAAACAGTTTTACCCAGAGGATCAGGGGCAACAGCCATCCCTGACTTTGACATCTTCCACATGATTCCCTTAATATAGCTGAAGTGGGTTTTCTGATTTAAGGAGCATTTCTTATACGTACTGCTTTAGGATTTTTCATAAGGTCTTAATTGAGTGTGAATAGCATAGGAGGGAAGGATAAGGAGTCCAGAAATGGTGGGCATTAATTTTATGCTATTGTTAGTATTTTAATGTACAATAGACAATCACAAGCTACAGTAGGTATTACAAGATGTTGCAAAGTACAACGGCGCACAGCTAGAACAACCTTGGTTTAAGTAGTCATAAAGCCAGTATTCTTGACATTACAGCAGCAGGCTGTCTCCTGAACCCAGGTTGTTTTTAAGATATCTACCACTGGCAGTAAAAGATATTCATGGTTTCTTCTAAATTACCTTCTGAGAAAACATGCAATAAGATGCAGAAGGGTTATTTTGCTATTTGCTGTTTGCAGAACAGCTCTGAGAACAGATATCCACTGGACAGGGGTTCTTTGCTTTGTCTTTATATAAAGTAAGGAATTTACTTTACATGTAAAGAGAGTCAGTAACTGGACTTTTAATATAGATGCACTTTCAACAACCCAAGGGCAAGGGGACAGAAGTGCCTGAAAAGCCCTGTCTAAATCACCTAAGCCACTTCAGACTGCAGCGCATGCTGCCTTTCCCACCACCCATCTGCAGAAGCCACAGCACTTAAAATGCAGCCTTTTGACTCACTTCATTTCTGTGGTCTAGTTCTTCCCCCAAGACTCCTTGGTATGTGCCAACAATATCTGGAATTTCTTTTCCACCTCCCATCCAAGGTCTGGACAGGGCTTGCAAGATCAGACGCAACCCTACACATTCAGCCCAGGACAGACACTGCTGATCAAACACATCCCTTCTTTCCAAAAACATTGCCTCTGCCACCTCACTGCCTCTTTCCACTGGGTTAGTAAGGAGAATAAATTCTGCTCAGATGATCTGCCTGGCAGTTCCCACCCAGCAGCACATGCAGCCATGCCTGAGAGCACCACTAGGAACCTTTACACAACACCTTTTCGATTCGCTGCAATGGCAACTAAGGAAGTTCAAGAACCAGCTCTTCCTCTTCTTCCCTGCTTTCAGCCTCTCCTTGTCTCGCCTGCTGACCATGGTGAGAGTGATTTCACAGCCCCTATCAGCTGAAATGGCCGTGGAGCTAAGCCTGTGTCTCTTCATGTTTCATCCAAACCACTCAAGTGGCAAGGACTGAGACAGCCTGCCTGCTGAATTCCCAGTCCCCAATCGCTCCCCTGGCTCTGTGAAAGCTGTCATTTGCATTCCCCAATTTCCACGTGCTGAACAGGGTTCATCTGTGCTGAGTACACCTCTGACATTGCCTTCCTTACCAGCTGTTTTACTGCCATTTGCAGCCTTATGCTTACTTTGTCCCATTGATTCCTGCTTCACATGCACAACAGCTGAAAAGCAATTGGGGCAGAGCAACTTCACAGTGATTCCAGGCACTGCAGCCTTATTACTGCAGTGGCTCAGGGGAGGACATGTGTATGTATATGTATGCACACATGTGTGCATGCATGCACGCAGCTGACAGGCTCATTGTTTCTCTAATTGGTACCTCGCAAATTCATCCTGGATCTGGAGAATCCAGGCACAGTTTGGGGAAGCTTCTTCTCCCTGGTACCTCAAATAAATAATAGTTATTAAATGAAAGATTCAGCAGGCATAGTGCAGTTGCACCATTCCTCAGGTGAACCTTTTGTTGAAGATGCAAGAACGTGCAAGGAAACCAGCCTGATCACACTCACAGCTGCAGAGGGGTCAACACACACCCTGTGTTAACAGCGACACTTGTTATTTTGTCTGTAACTTCAGTAAAATGGACTCTTAATGCAGCCTACCTGCACATCTATTGTGTACAGTCATTTTTCAGAGCAGAAGTGTCCTTCAGGATCGATGGTTTCAATGCACCACAACTTACAAACTATTTTTGTTTAAAATAATTTACAGAAGAGCTGTCTGCAAAGGCTGGGCTGCAGCACCAAAGTTACTTACGGGCTGTTACTCATTTGCTGATTCAACTCCACCAGGGCCCCAGTACTGGTGTCACTAAATGATCTCTATGAATGTGCAAGGAAGCCCAGTTCTTCCAAGTTTTCCAGAGGGAAAAATCCTTGTCAAACTCCATTACAACCCAACGGCAGAGAAGACGCAGCAGGCAGTCAAGTAGCGCAGGCTTGGACATAGAAGGCTAAATGTTTCCAACCTAAATCCAGCTGTATGAGTGCCACATCCTGCTGCTTTTCGCAACCAGCAAGCCTGACAGCCCAGCTTGAAATCAGCATCTATCCCACACTTCACAAACACTGACGGCAAAGCTGAATCCTTGTTACGCTGCTTTTCCTTGGGAATTTAGCATTCCTTTTAAAATACAGCCAACGCCATTCTCAGGGACTGCAGGCTACCAACATCTTAGTATCTCATCGCAGTTTGGACAGGACGCATGACCCTGCTGAACTGCAGGTCTTGTGTCCCAAAGAGGACAACAGCTGATAGATAATTGTGATTATTCCTGGCCATTAAATACTTCACTGAAGCCACCATGTGCTTCACCATTTGGAAAACAACATCTGAGAAGTGGATTTTTTACTTCCCAAAACTACTGGTTAACATCAATTGAAACGTGACACACTGCCAACCCGAAGGAAAGATTTTGGTGTCTTCCTGCCTTTGGCAACTTCTGTGCCCTACTCCTCCTGCACGAAGGATACACAGTTCTTGAAATAAGACTCAGTTCCTCATCAGACACACCTTCCTTTGCACCTTCCACCCAGAAGCAGGAGACTGACAGCTGGCACACCACTTACAGACTTGGGCAAAACTTCCTCCCAGGCAGCCTGAGCTCTGCCACGGACTCCCACCCTGTGGTCTGCTTTCTATTCATTACTGGCAAGCAGACTCCCAAGCCCTGGTTTCCATCATGTCTTCCCTGTCCTACGCCTGTCTGCTCCACTCCTGTGAGCTGACAGATTACTGAAGGCTACAAGAGCACAATTCTTGTACATATCAATATCTGCCCGTTCCAGAGAATAAGCAAGCTGACCTAGTGGACACCGTATGTGTGTCTTGGCTGAGAAGTAAGGTCAGCAGAGAGTCTGAGAATGGGAAGTCTGGCCCCATTTAGCTGTGTGTATTTGTTATTGCTTTAAAAATTAATTCATGGATTTGTTTTGAGGAACACCTGGATTGGTAAGACTTGTATTACTGTTTTAAATAACAGTGATAGTCAGGGATAGTCAGGTGAGTTGGGTTGGATGTAAGGCCTGAATGCAACCTTCAATTACAGTAACAAAAGCAACAGACTGTGATTAATGGATGTAGTTCTGATCCAGTGAATTGGCTGCTGTAAGCCAGAGCAGTTGAACTGGCCCGCATTTGCTAATAGCTGACATTCATTAATTATCCTTATTGCAGAGCACTCTGTATAAGGGCTGCAGGAGCTGCACTGCTTCATGTTCTGCTGTCACAGACTTCCACACAAGGGTTCATCCTGAGCAAGCCTTCTCCCTCCTACTGCCAAGAAAGAGCTTTTGATCTCCTTGCATGTAATGGAGGGACAAGGAATAAGTGTGAGATGGTTTGGAAGGAGCTGGGCTACTGCCTGGTCCTTGCAAGACTTGCTCCAAGGTGCTTGTAAGGTGCAGATCCTGGGAGGCAAGGCAGATGGGGAAGTGCTCACTTGCAATTACTGCCAGCAGCCATCAACGTAATATGAGTTCTGGCTCAATGCTTGTACAGATGCACAGAGCTGCCTTCTTAGCTCTGGTAAAGGTCTTTCCACACAGCTCACTGGAGGAAAGGGGCAGGCAAAGGAAGCTCCATGCAGAAGCAGCACTGATGTGCTCGAGCTTATGCAGCAAGTCTGCTACAGAGCCAGAAACTGTAATGACAACTCCTGCATCTCTTATTTGCCCTTTAACCATCAGGCTGTTCTTTGTCTGTCCATGTGCTATGACTGACAGGCGTGCAGCAGGAAGGGCCATCTGCACAGGCCAGGAAAATGCAGTATATCCAGCTCCAGAATCTCAAAACTCCATCTTTATACAGAAGTTTTGTGATAGAAAAAGGTTCTGTGAATGTCAGCATTTCCATATTATCACCATCTGTACACAGATTGCCATGGCAGTAAGAATTTAAAGGATAAAAAAAATGCAATTTAAAGATAAAAAATGGTTTAAAGTTGACAGTCTCAAGCAGTTTCAGTGCCTTGCATCCCTCATCAGTTTTCATTCATCTAATGTTTTCTTTTAAATACACTCAACAAACTCAGATGCTCGGAAGGGAAGTGCGGTACCAAAGGATGCACTTTGTGTCCCCAGAGCATTGCAGCCCAGGGACACAGGGCACTCACAGCCCAAGGGAAGGCCGTGTCCTGCATCCCGTGTTGCTGCACAGTGTTACAAACCACTGCCTGTGTTTAACCTCTCACGTACATCACACCCACCCAGCCACAGCAGCTTCAACAGAGCCCACAATACCCAAGTGTCAAAGGGTATCACTGCATTCCACTGGCAGGTACAACACCCAGGGCAAGCACAGAGGTGTTCTCAAAGGCAGGGTACTCTGGCTTCAGTAAAGAGGAGATAAATGTGGTACCATGAAAAATGAGATGGTGTCTCAGAACCTTGCCTCTGTACCCACTGCACTGTGTCATTTTGTGGATTCAGCCACAAGCAGCTTTTTGAGTATTTCCTTAGCCAGCTCCCAAAAGACAAAAGGTCAGGAATACAGTCAAGCACGTAACATGATCATAGTAGTTATAGCAATAGCCACCTTCTTAAAACCATCTTGCACTGCTTCATGATAAGATAAAGAACCAGAAATTTGAAGCAGCGACTGACTGACATTGTCCTTTGTCCAAGCAAAACACTGACTGCTACTATTTAGAAACACAAGTCAACCAAACCACCCTGTAAACTCAGCATGGCTCCCCTGGCACAGGCCAGTTTCTTCATCTCACTTCCACAGATAAACACTTCACTAGAGAGCAAACACGGTGTAAGCACAGGGCAGCCAGCACTAATGTGCCCCCTGGAACAGCCCCTGCTGCTGCTAAACAACACTGCTGGGCTCAACAGGGGATGGGAGAAACAGTGATTTTAGTCCAGTTGAGGCCAAACAAGCATCTGTGCTCACACAGGCAAACCTGCCAGCAGATACGGCACCTACCAATGCCCTGGGGAGCTCTGCTGGCTCAAGAACTGCAGGACTGGAAGAAAACACATCAAACCCCCCTAGTTGATAGGATCAGCCCCACAGTTCAGGACTCTCTCCTCTTCCCCTGATTGCTCCTACAGACCAGAGAAGAGGGGAGGACTGTGCTGTAGCTTCAGCTGGAAGAGCAATACTCTCCTGCTTCACAGGAGGCCTCACCTTTGCCAGCAGCACTGGCAGGTTCTGCTCTAAGATATTTTGGGGCTTGTTCATACCTGACACAAACTGTTTCTTACTCACTTTCCTCTGTGCTTTTAGGTGACCTAGAACATTTGAGAGGTGTTTAATTTGAGAAAATACCTGGAGGTATTTTGAGATTTTTGACTGTGCCTCTGAAAGAGTCCACTTCTTGAATTCTCCCTTGATTTCAGGGAATGAAATGAATGCTTCCTTGTCTGCCTGCTGTGCACCTTTGGCCTTTTGATGGGAAACCAAGAGACAAACTGCTCCATTTCTCCAGCCAGCAGAAGAGAAGTGACCAGGAAAATGTATCATCTCTGCTGCAGTATCACAGAATCAGAGAATATTTTGCATTGGAAGGGACCTACATGCACGAAGTTGACAAGCAAACCCAGCCTTGTGCCCCATCAAATACTCATGCCCTGCAAGCTGTGAAGTGCAGACGTAGAAAGAGCAAGGATTTTTCATGGTTGACTCCAGGTCTGAGACTTCACAGAAAGAGTCATCGGTCTCATAAAACCACCTTTTACACTGGGGAAAACCAGGTGTTGTAACAAAGTGAGGAATCTACTGTGTGGATCTTGACCTAATCCTGTTAGTGTTGTTCAGTTTTGGGAGGGAGAGGGCAGGTACATTAGTGCAGAACACATTTCAGAACAAGGGAGTACAAATACTGTACAAGGCTTCAGTAAGTGGCATGCCAGATTTCTGGCATCTCTCTCATGCATTAGTGAGAGACAGTGGAAAGCTCACAGTGCCCAGTGTAGGGATGCCATGGGCCAGACCTTCATGTGTTGTAAATCAGCACAGGGACCCACTGCTATGCCAATTTAAACTACCCAAAGAGCCCGTGTTCCTGCCTCAAAGTGGTAGAGTGAATAGCAAGTACCATATTCCTAATGATCAGAAATGAAGTGGTACAGCTAAGGAGAAATTGTAAAACAACAACGTAAGTAGTGGAATAAAACAGGGAAAAATTGCTCATCATTTGCACTCCATCTGCCTTGAAAGGCAATGGTGTTTTATTTCCTTTGGTACAGGAGGGTTTGCATAAAACATAAGCAAGGTTGTACAAACCCTTGGGGTTTAATTTGATTCTAGTTTATCTTTTGATCAGCACATCAAACAATTGTGCAGCATTTTCTCCTGCCTCCCCTCCCAGTCTCTAAAAGCTGCTTGAAATATCTGTGTGCTGTCTCACATCAGGGCAGCACAGGGCCTCCAAGGTAATGCCATTATACTTAAAGCGGAGTCTTTGCCAAAACACTCCAGCATGGGGACAGACCTAATGCCTGCAAAGGGTTTTTAACAGTAGATTAAACATGCCTTTCAGTTTTTTGAGTGGAGAGGTTATTAGGGGAGGAGAAGGCAAAATTATTACCCACCACAGCAATTGCAAGAGGCCGACCTTCTGTCATCTGTACCACCAGGGACCCATCACAGCTCGACAGTAATCCAGATGTAAACAGCTGTGACCTGTCCCCATTGTCCGCAGGCCAAACCACCAGTGAAGGCTCATTCTGCTCACACCTTGGATTGCAGTCAGCACTATTTCAGTAGCTACTTCAAAGCAGCAAAGTCTTTGACCTCTCAGCACCAGCATGAAATACCAGCTGTGCCATTTGTGATAGGAAGCAAGTCCAGAAGGAAACCACTCCATGCCACCGAGAACTAAAGCCCCCTCCAGGGGCACTCGATGCCATCACAGTGCCCTGCTCATTACATACACTTCTGGACATATCTCATAGCTTCCAATAAAATAATAATGTAAAAAGAAAAGAGGATTACATTTTCTCACCCAGCCAGTGTCATAAACTGCACAGAACAGAAAACAAGCTTTACAAAAGATTCACGGGGGACAAAGAGCCAGGAAATCTGAGACAGTGCTGCCTCTGTTCAGAGCAATGGAAAATGGATCAGGTCAGTCCTTACTGTAGCTGGGAGCTAACAACAATCTGGTGTACATAGTTTCACATCTTTTTGTTGTTGTTGCTATTGCTAAGTCACATCTGGCTTAAATTACCTCAGTGACTTCTTTTTCTGTCACTGATGGTCACTGTTCAGGCTCACAGAGCTGCAGTCTCCACATGCACACCGCTATGGATGCACTTCACCTTTACCAAATATCTGTTCAAAAACACAATTGATCTTTGAACCCCATGTGACTCTGCCCGAAAAAAGGCTTTATGATGCCACCTCAGTCTCTTACTTAATGAGGGTCAGTGGGCCCAGGGAGTAGGATGAACCCCAAGACTCCCAACCTCCCTGTGGCACAGCAACCAACCCTTGTCAATTCCCACTGCACTCCCTTGTATCAAATAGAAGCTAAAGAGAGTCCTCCTGCTCTAAGTGCTTTTGACACAGTCCTCAACCCTCAGAGCCCTTTGCTGCAGTCCCCACCGGCAGAACATCCTCACGACGGCAATTTCTGTGGCACAAGTGGCCCTGGGGACCTTGGGAACCCCCGTGAGCTGCAGGGCAGGTCCTGCTCTCCTGGGCACATAACACAATGTGCACAGGGAGTGTTCTGCTGGTGACACCATGCAACTGTCAAACAGCTGAGGTAACGAGCCATCCCAGAAGTGGAGGAGGTTTCCTGATGGCACCTTGTACAGCCCCTTCCTGTGGATGTCACGCAGGACATCAGAGCACTATGGCAAGCAGAAGGCAACGCATAGAACAGTTTGCTATGCTTTGTATTATATTCTGACGCAGTATCACACTGATTTAGCTCTCCTGGGCTGGACACTGGCTTATTTTAGACATGCTTTGTTTCCTGTTTTCATTCTCTTCGTACTTCTCATAATCTGGTATAAAACTCTGGGTTTGCTTTCAGCACCTTCTTTAGCTTGATTTAAAGGCTAACAAAGAGCTCAGTGCGTATTTTACATTTGAGGATAATGGGAAAAAAATCCTACATTTTTATGACCAGAAGGGGGCCACTGGATCATTTAATGTGACCACCTGTAAAGTACTATTTCCCCTGCTGAGCCCAGTAACTGCCTTCGACTCAATTAGAGCTTGAAGCATTGACAGTTCTGGTGTTCCATATAAAGACCAAGCACAACATAAAACAACTTTAGAATAATAAAAAAAGTTCTGAGAGCCTCCTGGGTGTTCCTCACATATCACAAGGAACTTAAAAATCCCTTAACAGCCCCTGTAATGTTTTTTTATGCCCCAGTCACAGTTTCTCTGAATAAAAGCAGACATTCTTCATTGACCCAAATAAGCTGCAGTAATCATAAAAAACTGATCTTCCTTGTGGGGTTTGCTGCTCCTGATATTTAAGGGATTTCCTTGGGAAAGTAATTTTTAAAACCTTTCTATGCTTGGCTATATAAACATTCACATCGTCCCGAGTTCTTAAACATAAGCTCAGTCAATTCACAAGGATGGCAAATTAAACTGAAGAATTATGAAGAGAGAAGCAGCACTCATCACTGCACTTAAATTCTGACGATAAATCCCCTGCAAAGGCCATCTCCAGCTCCCTTCTATCAGTCCTCTTATCCCTGGTCAAAAGAAAAATATCACAAATCAGCTCAAGAAAACAAGCGTGCTGATGTGTGCACCAAGCCACATTACATTTCCTTCCTCGCTTACAGACAAGAATTGCTCCAATTCATCCAACTTTAGAGTGCCACAAAAAAACCCCTGAATAAACCAACAGGTAAGAGCAGATGAGGAATGAGAGCAGGAAGAGATGACAGAGGAACAAGAAAGCCAAAGCCGAGGGAAAGGCAGAAAGATGGGACTGAAATATGCTCCAAATATTCTCCACTGAGCATACTGATGGAGATTATTGCTTGGCCTTGCAGAGGCACTGAAGGGCATCCAGCTGATGGGCACCGAGAGGCACATCACTCACACCTTTAACTGCTTTGGACATCCCAGCTCAGGACAGCGCACAGACTCTGCTTTCAGCACCTGTGCAGCACTGTGATTTTCCCAGTATGCACTACAGTAAATTCACGTCCTGTCCCCTTGTTCTGGCAAGGATCTCCTGCTACATCAAGAAAAATTTTTGGAGGCTCCCTACCTAAAGACCTGCCTGCAAGTGAAGAAAGAGCAATCACACACGTGCGAGTTAGAAAGTGCAAACGTTTTCTTTGTGTGTGATTGGTGTGATGGTGACCCAAACTGGCTTCAGAAGTGTAACAAACCCTGCTCTGCCACACCCCC
This sequence comes from Margarornis squamiger, assembly GCA_035222235.1. NCBI lineage: Eukaryota > Metazoa > Chordata > Aves > Passeriformes > Furnariidae > Margarornis > Margarornis squamiger. The sequence goes on from JAWWTY010000010.1 coordinate 23,803,716, forward strand.
AAGCCCCCACCCTAAAACGACAGAAAAAAGAAAAGTTGGAGAAAAAGAAGGAAAACCCACAGGAGTGTTCGCTCAGTCTCCTGGCTTGCAAATATATGTCAGAAGACATATGGATCCCACAATCTGAGACCCACCTGTAAATGCCCTGTCCCATGTGCCTTAGACCTGCAGAAACAACCTATGCTTTTCTGCAGTAGAGGAAGTACAGTGCTGACAACCCCCTCTTATGACCTCCTGGATCTGTGCACCAGATTGAGCTACACTCCATTTATTTATGAAAGCTTTATGCCTGGAATAACACTAGGCTGCCTTGATGAATAAAGAAGAAAGAGGTTATTCTTCCCCTTATTGCAGTTCCCCTGGGACCTGCTGAGATTGCCTCTTAAGAGCAAATGAAGTGGCCATCCTGCATGGACAGCTCTCTCCACAGCATGCATCATCACTCCAAATGTCATGCATTATAAAGACCTTATTGGAGTACCAAAGATTCAAGCTAGCCACACACATGGTGCTCAACAAAGCTGTTTTTCTTGTTTAGAGCCACCAAGATGCACAAAATCATTTTCCTCCTAAAAACTGTGCTACCACAGGAAGCTCATACCATAAACTCTCCTAACAGGACTAAAACATCACAACGTTCTGTGCTTGAGACCATACCATAAAGCAGCAGTCAACTCTGACCCCACAATCATTTGGAAGAGTTAAATTCTGTTATAAATCCTAATTTATATGCCAAGTGAGTACAGTCATGGAGCATAGGATCAGATCTAGCACTCACAAGTAAAAGCCCATAAAAGAGGGGGAAATGTGTCATTAACATTTACTCCACAAACAGGCAGACTGGAAAAAACCCCACATTTCTCATTTCTGCAACACGGCTTGTGAAATTGGAGAATGATATCAAAGCTCACACATCATTCTGGAAATCAAAATCTCTGCTTAGATGCATGATACTAATTCAGCTCTGCCTTGCTGAGGTAAATTAAAGGTCAAATATAGATTTGAAATTTTGTTTAAGCTTTTTACTGCTTTAATAACAAGCACTGAATTACTAGAGGGTTTTCTTAACAGTGAATCTGTTCTGAACATATTTCAGCCAAAGATATAATTTCCACTATCTTGTTACATCAGTTCCTAACTGAGAGGTAAATTCGCCTGTCATCACCAGGAGTGCAAAATTAAAACATATTCTACAGAGAAAGTTTCCAGTGCCCCCATGGTAACCGGTCAGAGTTAATGAAGTGCAGGAAATTAATTTATTGGGAAAAACTTTTCAGACCGTAAACAACAACCCTTTTCATTTGCTTACTGTTACTGGAAAAGTGACTGCACATTGTTCACCCCAGCAGTCAGAAATGGCACTGCAGATCAACACTGACGCATATTTTAATTGATATCTTAATTAAATTGTTTAATTAAGCAATAAGAACTACAAGCATGCATCACTCATTCACCCACCCACAGGTGCCACGTTTGTCATGAGGGCAAGCACCTCCCAGGCCTAGGACACAAGAGGTTCACATAAAACATAAGTGGCTTCTGCCACATCTGCTATCCCTTGTTGAGTCTCCCCAAAGGGAGCAAGGACAGAAGGCTGAGGGCAGTGTCCAGGCTCAGCACACCCCAGGCACCAGCCTCACTCCTGCACAGGGAGACACTCGGAGAAGCCAATAATTCATTGGGCTGTCTGATCAGGTTCACAGAGAAAGGGCTTTACAAGGAATTGTTCTGCTCACTGCAGGCAGAGTGGGTTGGGGCTCACATGTAGCCTTTTGTGAGAAACCCCACTTCTACCAAACTGCAGAAATGGTCTGAGGCAAAGCCAGATGTCGATCTGAGCAGCTGTTTGAGAGAGAAGGTGTTGTACAAGAGTATCCAGGGTGTCTGTGTGATCCACCCAGCAACAACAACACTGCACGCTGATGGCTTTCCAAAGGTGGGTCAAAGGCACAGAGAGCATTTGAAGAACCAGATTTATTTTCCTCTCGACTGGTCTCCCTGCCATAGAGAAGATGCCTTGATAGTCCAGTTGTGATCAAACTGGATGGGACATTCACAGAGCTCTAGGCCCTTACCATCTCAAAGGGTCAAGGGACACCTAACACTTTGCTCTCCTTACATCAATGAATTGTAGTGACTTTTGGCAGGGGGATTGGTGGGCATGATCTGACTTACAGTGATATCAACAGGAATTTTATCTACTGAATCCTAAGTCCAGGAACACACCCATTCTTACTTTTGGCTAGACTTCTGCCTAGGAGGAGCTCCTGCAGCATCAGAGGAATGGGCTATAAACAACAACGAAACAACAATTCCAGAATATCATGAGAGATATAAATGGTCATGGAGATAAGCACCGGACATGAGCACAGATCCAATACTGCTTGGGAAGCAACGACTACAATGCCAAACCCAAAACCTCAGCAGCCTAACGGAGGAGTCTCTCCTGCCAGAGAGGTAAAGCCCAAATACCAGCTCTAGGCTGACTACAGTGGGTTCTTGGCCCTGCACCACTGCCCAGCACCAGCCCAAAGCAAGAGCCAGTGCTGGGGCTATGGGCACTGCTCCCTCCAGCCGTGCACAGGCTGCTGTGGAACTGTCCAAGCTGCTCCTGCCATCAGAAGGAGTGGGGCATGACTTGACACCTACCAGAGATCTCCAAGAAGATATGAATGTCTGTTTGTTTGGTTTTTTTAACTTTATTTGGTCAGTCAGCTCTACCTTTTAATTATTTCTGTCTTTGATTACACTGACAAATGGCTAGGTGCTCAGACATATTTACTGTTCCATAATAAAAATAAATCCTGCTTGATACCAACAAAATATAAACAGTTTATTAGAGTCAGGAGGAATTGTCCATTGTATTAATTAGTTTCATTTCTCATTTAAAGCTGGGTTTAATAGTGGATAAAATTAAGCAAATTTTCTCAATTATATGAAGTGCATATGGTGAGCTGAATTGTGTATCATACAATTACACGTAGCTTTGGGATTCAGAGAATAGCTCTGTACCACAAAACTCTCAGCAGTCAGAAGCCTGGGGCTAATATTAGTGAAATTACTTACATAACTTGCTCTTTTATTAATGTGAAAACAGACTATGATTAAAAGGTGGAAGCTGGCGAAAGAGACTATCTGGACCAGTTCACCACACTAATGCTATTTATTAAATTCCAAAAAATACTCCAGGACATAGGGGTTAAAAAAAGGAGGTATTTTAGAACATTTAGATGCATCACGTCTCTACAGCAGTTGGCTGGGCTGCACCACCCAGCCTGCACTTGGCATGCCCTCTGCATACTGCGTGTCCATTTGAGTTCAAATAATAGTTGGTTTTATGGCTATATTCTCAGAAAATTAAGGACTGAAAGAACAAGTACAACCATTAAAAGGCTGAATGAGGACTGCTGATTCAACTGTGCAGCTAGACTGCAAGCAGAGGGCACACGTCAGCATAAACCAGTGATGCACGGGCTGAGCTCCAACCTGAGCACCACAAACACCTTTCCAGAGCCTCTCCACCACAACCCACACACCTCGGCTTCACCAGCACTGTGTGAGGGCAGGTGTCTGTCTCAATAAATTAGGCACTGCCCATCTATATAAAGGTTAACTAAATGATTTCCCTCTGGAAGATGCATTTGCTTAAAAGACTAGTTTTCTGTCCATTCATATCTGTGGCAGCTGGAATTTTCCAGCTCACCGTAGCAAAAATGAGAGGACACGTTCCTGAGAACCTCAACTCCCTTCTTCCTTAGTCTGCAACTAATTTCCTTTAGCTGATTCTGAAAGGTCTGCTTGTTTTTTTTCCCCTCAGTCTTTCCCCATGGAATGGAAAGAGAATTTAACAGGGCTTTTGCAACAGATGTTTGGGGAATCTGGTATTTAGTCTACGACAAATGCTTTGTAAAACTGTTCCTTAGTTTTGCATAAGCCACTTTATAAACCCAAATAAATGAAACTGTTCCAAAGTAGCCCTTGCTGACCCTGTTAACACTCTTGCTGCTGCACTACACATTGTAGTAAGCCAACAACTGAGCTTTCCACCATGGTAAAAATTGGCATAAAATAATTAGAACAAAATTATATCCACTGTGATAGTTCTGATCTTCCTAGATGGGTACGGAAGATTGTCTGTCGACAGAGAAAGGTGGTACCAGATCAACATCCACTCTTTTTGTACAAAAAGTAAATCTCACAGTAGAAGCAAGCTACTATCTCCCACCAGTACATCTGCTCACTCACATCCTTACCAAGTTCCCCACCTGCAAAATTCCACAGGACTTAGAGGGAAATCTGTCCATCTGGGAAACACTCGAGTTCCTTCAAAACTGGCTCCAGCACTGTTCCTCTGAATGAGATTTACTTCCACTTCAGTATGAATTAAACATTAAAGTCATTCCCACTGCTGAACATGTTTCAGGGGACTGTACTCAAGGGCCACAGGAAGGGCTGTTCCCATGGCAGCTTTGCAACGACAGAAAGCTCTCTGCATCTCAGGAGATTCTGGAAATCCAGGCACCAGTATTAGCATGGAAAGAGCAAACAAAAGTTTCCCAGTAGTTAACACAAAGTTAATTCCCCAAATGCAGTTCTCTGCAGGGCCCTCAGAGCTTTAGAAACGAACAATGAAGATTTTTGAGCACCAAAGTCTAAAATAAGAGTCATATCAAGGGTCACACAGATTTCTGGAAGCTGTTGAGTACTCTGCCCATCAGAAATTGTGAAAAACACCTAAATTTGAGTTGAATGAACCATGTTTAGGCTCATCTGTTTGAACATCTCTACAGACACACTCATTATGTCAAGGCTACTGCAAGCTTGTTCAGTGCAGTGTTAAGAAAGGATTCAAGTCATATAGGAACAGGATTTTGAACTTTTGACTTTGCTCATCTCCCAGACTCAAACCCTGGCCTTGCTGTGCTAGTGCCAGCAGCAATGGTGATACCTGGTCACTCCTCTGGGAAAACAAATACTGGAGACATCAGAAAACCAGAATAATCAAGAACTTCAAGACTTCATACAAAGCTAAAATATGTCTTAGGTGTTTTGCAATAGTATCAGTGCTATGAGAAGTGAATTCTGATAGGATATTCTGAATAATAGAAATATCCATCAGGCTTATCACTACATCAGCCAGCCTGCATCAATTCCATCTTCAGGGCCTCAACCTCCCACAAACCAGCACATTTTCAGCCTGGAATGGTGTGACAAAACAAGGAACAGGAAAGAAAGTTAACAATGCTATGGCTGTGCCTGTGGTGGAGTTACCTGGCAAGGAGAAGTGGAAACTACTGCTCATTAACACCAAGTTCCAAATCCAACTTCGGACTTTTTGAAACTTCACTGAAAAATGAATGATTTAATGAGCCCTAGGATGAGCAATACTTCAGGCATGAACTTAATATTCATCTCACTGACAAACAGGCAGCTCCCCACCCTCCTGATCTGTCCCACCTCCCGTATGGCAGGGCACATTATCCACCCAGCATAACTAACCTCACAGCACACTGCTGGGCACGGCCTGTGGTGAAAGCCTTACCTCCTAAAGACTGCCAGGAGGGCAATCAAAGCAGAGATCCCAGCACCATTAGCCATGTATGCAGTGCTCTGTGCCTGTCAGCTCCCAGTAGCCAGAAAAGGTGGAGAGACAGCAGCTTTATATTCTTATCTTCTGTTGTGCTTTTCAATTAACACCTCTAAATGTCACAGCTCTTCTTACCTTATACAGAGACAAGTGCAGACTGTAACATCACACCTATGACCACTGAGAGCATGCTCTTCCTCTCTTTAACAAGAACATTGTGCTGTTTGAGAGATTTTTTTTCCCCAGCATGGCAGATGTATTTGTTTTCCACTTAAAAGCAACCTAAATCACATCTGGCAGAACAAGGAAATTTGTTAAAACATATTGTGATCTTGCTTAATGTTTAATCAAGTCTCCTACCACCCATTTCACCTTTTAATATCACGTAGGCAGGTTTAACAAATTGCTAAGAATCACTGAAGGAAGACATTAAACCAAAACCTAACAGGTTCTAGGGAATAGGGACACCCCCCTGAAGCCATAGGGTCACAGCATAAGGCAGAAGTGCTGGTTTTCTAACCACTTAGAAGCTCTGCCCAAACCTAAAAGCTATTCCCAAACTGACAACTGCTTCATGTGACATACCCTGCAGTAGGAAAGCACACTGAATTTGCGCAAAAACTGAGATAAAGGCAGTAACACAAACAATGGCTGACTGTTTTCACTGCTGGAAGAAAAGAGAACAAACAGTTCACTTAGTCTCACACTACTGTCAGAGATGGAAGGACCTCTAATCTGCTGGGGAGCAGAGCCAGAGGCGTGCTGGGGCTGTCTGAAAGCTCCAGAAGCAAAGCTTTGCAGAAAATTGCAAATGCTGTTTCCATATGAAACATGGTGATAAAAATATGCAGAGCTATGGAGGAGAAAACTGCCCCTTCTCCCAACACCAGCCCAGCCCTTCAGCTGTGTCTGCTGCTCTTCAGCTACCGAGTTTTCTCCAGGAAATGTGTTGGATTTGCCCGAGACTTAGGATCCATGTCCACCCGAGTCACTGCTCCCCTCCGTATCATGGCACAGCAGTAGCAAATACGTCTGTTCCTTTGGCCTTCAGTCACAACAGCAGAACCTTCTGCAAACCCGAGGCCCCAGCACAGGGAGGGCAACAAAGGGTATGTACACCATGTCTCCTGCCTACTAGAGATGCCTCCTGCCCACTAGAGGAAGCACGTTTTGCCTTGGAAGTAAGAGGCACCACCAAGGTGTGCTGAGGAGAAGGCAAAAGGAGCGATGTGGTTTCTCCTGACCACTCACAGCTGAGTGCCCTGTGTGCTCCTGCAGGACATGGCATCTCTTGTTGCTCTCGTGAGAGCCCCTCCAGTGTTACCCTTCAGACATGGGGCACATCCAGTTCACTCCTCTGCCAGCTGGGATGTGGCATCTCCAGGCTGGAGTGACAAGTGCAAGCAGAAAGGACCCAAAGAAGCAGCGAGGTTCCTCAGAGCTTGGCAAGGAGCCCACTGCTTCCTCCACAAAAACACCATGAGCCTTCCAGCTGGGTTTGTTTCACAGCAAAACCCTCTGTTACAAAGCTGTGTGGGAGAAGGAAGGAATAAAATGCCCCCAAGGCTGCTGTGAAGAGCACACTTCAGAGCAGCTGCTCTCTCTGTTATCTAATCTTAATTTTAATTGAGGTTTTTCCTTGTGTTGCCCGGGGTTCTGAGATCTCTCTGCACGTGCTCCTCCGAGCCACAACCTGCCCACACACGCCAGCATCTGCTGCCACTGGTCCCTGCTCCGCACGCTCCGGGTGCTCCCGGGGCAGGACGGAGACGGGCACTGCACACACACACTGTGCATGCCACCCTCCAAGACATTCCCGTTAATGCCGCCCCTTCATCTGCTAAATGTCTCCAAATTGCCAAATCCCTCAGGGATTCTAAATATTAAATGAAAAAGGTTATTACAACATGCCCAGCAACAGAAACCGGGGTGAGGCTGACGGTCATGGATAGCCTGAGCCAGAGTTAATTAATACAAGCTCACTCCGATTTTTTCCCCCGTTTTGATAAAGGGCAATTTATAGTTGGCATGACTGTCACAATGCCCCATGACCCTCAGTCTAATTATAAAATATAATGTGGAACTGCAAAGGCAAGATCTGAGGCAAGAAATCCCTGGCTTCTGCAGCTTTTACTTTTTCCCATTCCAGCTTTCTTTTCCCAGGGTGTAGCTGTGGCTCTGAGTGCATGATAGGCCCAGAACATTAATGTGTGTTTATTTAGAGACACCTCTAATGTGTTTGTGTTGTGTTTCTAGAGCTACAGACCAAAACAGGCAAGGTGGCAACTAACCAATGCAGAGCAAATTCCCACAGGGGAAGACAAGAAGGGTTAGTTGCTGAATGCATCTTTGTCAGGAGAGAAGCTGGAGCTGTTTTAATTGTTCATCAATCAATTAACGGCACTCTCAAATGTCTAATTAAGCAGACAACTGGAATTAAGCAAAGGGCATCTCTGAAATGCCAGCCCTCTTAACGAAGGAACTTCTTATGTTCAAGTGGGTACTTGATTAAGGTGTGCTTGTGTGGAGAGAGGTGCAGGAAAATCCCCAACTGAACCATTAGCATCTCTCCCTGGTAAGCCTATGAAAAATCAATCCCTTGGTAATACAATTTAACCTTCATATCCAAGCAAGCACCCGAGCTGAGTGGCAAAGCACAAAACAAATTAGCCTCATTTAGCATGGAGGGCTGCGGCACAAATGCTGAGACGCCCTCCATGGGCACGCTCTGCTCAGCTGGGCAAGAGGGAATGAGGACAAGAGTCATGCCCACAGTCATGGAGACCTTGAGGCAGCACAGCAGGCCAGACGTTTGATGCAGGCACTCCAGCAGCAAACTCCTGAGGACCTGCTGTCCTTCCACGAACAAAGCCAAGGCAGGCAGTGATCTCTGCAAACAGGGCAGCACCCTCCAAGCCCTCCTTCCATCGACAGGTGCGTCAGCCCAGCACAAGCCAGGGGGGGATACAGATCCCATGGCAGCTGAAAATCGATGCCAGCACGTCAGCAAAGAATCATCCTGGGAGGGGGAATGAGACCATTATCTCAGTGGAAGAAGGATGACACTGAAATGCTTGTGATCGCTGGACATGGATGGCTGCTCAGCTCCCCAGGATTCATCGCACAGACAAGCAAGGCAATATGAAGATGCTGCCACCATCAGCTCCCCACTCATCAGGGACACCACAGACACTGAGTGAAAGCAGGCAATAAAAGCAAGCAGCAGCAGGAGATTTAGCACAGAGCAGAGAGAGTCAAAAGTGATCCTGCTTTTCTTTAGAGCTCACAGGGCTCGAGAAGTTTCCGCAGAAGCTCCACAGCTGGTTGCACACACAGCATATGCCGTGGGATTGTGCCCCAGCTGTTTAACTTCATCATTTCCACAGCTGTGTGCAAATACTTAAAAGAAAAACCAAAAAAAACCAACAAACAAGAAAACCCCCCTCAAAATTAAAAAAATCCCAGGACAAGAAACAAATTTCCAGGATTTCTCTGGAAATCTTCTGCCAAGGGATGAGGCTGTTCCTGTACAGTAAAGCTACTTACAAAGCAGCCTGACAAAGGAAAAATTCCCAGTTGTCCTTCGAGAAGACAATGAAAAGCAAGAGCCCAGCTGGCCTTGCCTGGCACATTTACTTAGAAAAGGAACTCCTGAGCCTCTCTGCATCAGGATACAAGGTCCCTAAAAATAAACCAGTGAAAGCTGAGAGAGCTATCCTAAAAATCTCTCTCCTGGACTTAGTCCTGAAGTGTGATACTTTGATACCAACTTTGGCCTTAAGCCGAGTTTATTAGTCCATGCCAGCCTAGGGGGATCAGTTTTCTTTCATCTTTATCGGCTTTTTTCCGCCCTGGCAGATACCCTGTCTCCTTGTCTGCTTCTCCAGTTGCTCCAACATCACAAATTACCATTGAAACTTTGTGTACCCACTTTCCAAACATGTAAGCTGATAGAATAACAACTGCTGAGATGACTTGACCCTGCAGCAAGGGAGCTGTGATATTAGGATTTATATTTCTGAACAGATTCTGTTTCTTAAAAAAAACCAAAAAACCGTAAACAAACCAAACCACTAGGAAAAATTAAAAAAAACCTTCCAGAAGTCACCTCCCTTCCCACCTCGCAATGGGCATCTAAGCAAGGAACAAATGTTGCAGGTTTCCAACAGTAGAAACTATTTTAACACAACAGTTTTCTCACATACATAATCAAGGTAGACAAGCCTGAAGGGTGACACATTTCTTGTTTTCCTTAAATATTTTCCGGAAATCCCAGTAATTATTTATGCTGTTGCTTCTGACCACAAATACTCTCATAAATTAAAAAAAGAAACAGAAAAAACCTAGTCATGATACCAGCTCTTCCTTGGAGCTCAGCTTCAGCAAACTCATAGTGGCATCTTACAATATTAATAAAGCTTTTTAATGTATTTTTTAAAAATTCTACAATTCAAACCCTCGACAGAAAGGAGCCTAGATGGTACAAAATTGTACCTGAATAAGTAGAAATCAAGGAAGCTCTTCTAGAAAGGAAATTACTATCAAAATTGATGCTTCCTGCCATGTTAAAATTCCAATAAGCATTCATCTCAGCAAATCCTCAGCAGCCTCTGACATTTCTATTATTGGGGCTGACTGGGTTCATCCTGCCCTTATGAGAATAAATAGTGGAACATCCCAGGGGAAGGGAGCTGATGCAATAATACACACATCAGTCACCAATTTAAAGCCCCTGTTCAGCAAGCGAGAAAGATGGCTCTTCCCAGGTGTGATGCTGAAGGGAAGTGGGAAGAGAGGACAAAGTCAGCAGCTGGATCTCTCCTGGTACCCAGGGAGGTTATGGTGGTGGTGCCTCACTGTCCCTGAGCTGGCCAGTGCAGCAGGGCTGGGTTTCAGGCCTCTGGGACCATGGTTAAGGAGGGTACCCAAGGGCAAGACCCTGCTCCTGTCAAGGGATCCTGCCCATCAGCTAGCTGATCCATCAAAGGATGCCTGGCTGGCATCAGCCTGGTCAGGAATGGCCCCAGTGAACCTGGGATGGGTCACACCCACACTGTAGGTGGTCCAGAGCCACCTCTGCCTGGTATTGCTTGGGACTTCTCCAGGTTATAGGGGAGGCTGGGTGAAAGTGGACAAGAATACAATGGGGCTACAGGGGAAGGCAAAACCCACAAGTGCAAAATAAAGCAAGCCAGTGTGGGGATCCCAAGGGAAGGAAGACCCCTAAGTGCAATTCACGGCAGGCAAACTGCTCTAGAAGAGCAATTCAAGGACACGCACTTATCTGGGGGCTGTCCTTGTCCTTCCAAGAAAGCATTTTCCTGCCACACTGAGCCCAGTGCCACCACAAATGCAAAATCCCCACAGCCAAAGGAACCACCTGCCCAGAGAGGTGTGAGGGACCCCCAAAGCTCTCCCTTGCTCCTCCTTTCTGGCAGCTCCAGGTCACACACGGGCTGGTCTCCTGCCACTGCCAACAGCCACGGTGCAACACAGTGCCTGTCACTGAGTGAGGAGCACCAGAGCCAAACCCTGTGTGCCCTTCCTGGCTGAGAACCAAATTCCTTAGTTAAATGTTATTTCTGCGACTCCTTCCTTGCAGATCTACAGCCAGACTTAATCCTTTTGGGAAAACAAGAGAAACTGTCTTGTAGCCTTTCATCATACATTTGCTCTTTCAGAAACAGATATCCTAATTCTTTTAAACTTCCCTCCCTTTTTTGTTTTTGTTTGTTTTTTAATTAAAACTCTTTCAGTTCCTAAAATTAGTACTCAATTTGTATGCAGAGCCCACAGCAGCACTGCCAGTCAATTCAGAGGCAGAGAGCTTGAGGCTTGCACAAGTCTTCTGATTTAAAAAGCCAAAAGAAAAAGAAAAAAAAAAACACCCAAGCATTATTGTAACTTCTTGGCTATTTGGAAATAATTTTTTTAAGTAACTTCAAATGTAGCCACTCTCTAAATAAGCGGCTCTGCATTCCTACAGTACTATACACCCTCATACCTCACCCACTGACTGCTTACCCATTCTCACCCTCTTTATATGGGTAGTCCCAGAAACCCCTCATGTAAAAGCACACAAGGGAGCGCAGAGATCAGACTCTATGGATTATGGATGGAAGAGAGGACACAAAATACCTTTTCTGCTTCTGTCTGATTGGGGAACAACATTTCCTTCTCAAAGGTACTGCAGGGCCAGGGAACAGAGCAGCTCTGCTTTGGCAGCAGGCACTGCCTGCTGGGGAGGCAGCAGTTTCCCCCTCACTGCTGCTGCTCTGCAGAGCAGCCTGGATGAAATCCTCGCTCCCACCTCAGCACGTCCGTGCTGCAGTGTCCAACACAGCTGAGCAGGGAGAGCACAGCCTGTTCCCCGTGCTATACCCAACAGCCTGACAGCACTTCGGAGAGACACAATCCCATTAAGATAATGCCCACACGCCACACGTGCTGTGAGATAAAGCGCCAGAGGCTGTGATAAGGCGGAGTGTGCAGGGCCAGCGTGTACCTTTGGTGCTGCTCACACACCAACACACACACGTGTGCACGTGCCAGGCACGCACCTGTGAGCCCAAACAGCCACGGGTGGATGGGCAGCTGCTGCAATGAGGGCAAGTGATCAGCAGAAAAGGGCTCCTGTGACCATTTCATTAAAAGGAAGAGTGCTACTGCAGAGCCCTACAGCTGACTACAGGGGTGCAAAAGCCTCTGGTGCAGCACTGATGTACTCAAGGCTTCTCTCAGGCCTTTCAATCCCAGGCTTTCTTGAGCAGACCTGAATCCATCCTAAAAACAAAGGAGGACTTTTCCACCCTTTCCATGGCCTTTCTCTCGTGTGACAGAATCGCACTGCATCCTGTCAGGTTTCAGTCCAGTTCATGCAGATTTTAAGCAAGATGATTAAGGCCATTCAAGTCCACTTACATGGCAGGAAGGAGGATGCAGTCAGTCTCATGGCATTGCTGCTGGAGGAGAGGAGGCTCGGGAGGATCTCACCAGTGTGTACAAACACCTGAGGGCAGGATGCAAAGAAGACAGAGCCAGGCTCTTCTCAGGGGTGCCCAGGGGCAAGACAAGAGGCAATGGGCACAAACCCCAACACAGGAGGTGCTGTCTGAACACTCCAGATGTTCCTGCTTGAGGTGGGGTTGGACAAGATACCTCCAGAGCTTCCTTCCAACCTTAGCCAGTTTAGAATTCTGTGAAATAATTAAGATACATCACAGGCAGCCTGGCAAAGGTGATGCACTTCAGATGAGCACTGATGGCCCATTTACACAAAAAGGAAACCCAGCTCTCAAGGCAGAGTTAAAATAGGAAAAGCAGGGAAGTCACTCTGCAGTCCAGAGTTAGCTTTGGCCTCAGAAAAACCAACAACTACTTCATTTTTTCTAAACTTTAAAGCCAAGAACATTTTTTTTCATTATTCTGAGTAAAAGGAAGGGAGAAAAGTTAAAGGGGTTACTTTTAAGATATTTGTACACTTCTTAAACTTAAGAGTATAGTTAGGAACCAGCCCCAGTAAGCTTAGAGAGCTGCTCACTCTGGAAAGCCACGTTCAGTGGCAGAACATGAGCTCCAGCTGTACCATCAGCTGGGCACGCATCCAGCTTTGAGGATCAGCATCCAGGAGTGATGAGCAGAGCTGTCACCAGGGAGAACACCTTAATCTGCTGTCTCTCCACTTTGCTTCTTTGCTTCCAGTTTTGTAAGGCAGGTACAAAACTTTTACTCTGCTGGAGTGCTTTTTGACAAGTATATTTTTAATTTTTTTCTGGCAGTAGGAGTACACTTGGGATAATCTGGCAGGCACTGCACTCTGTTCCTCAAAAAGCAGCAGTTCTGACTATAGTAGGATGGAGATTTCTTCTTTTGCTACCCCTGCTCTGAGAGTGGGAATGGTTCATTATTCTCACCAAGATACAGCAGTAAGGAATTTCTCTCTGAAAACTTACATAGTACACCTTTAACCTTCAGTGTTGAGGGCACATGTTCAAACATCTACTCTGCAACATTTTGTGAAAAATTAGTATTTTTCTCCTATCACAAAAGCTTAACAATTGAAAAATATGTTCTTATAACACTCTGGCTTAACTTCCACATATCCCATAACAACCAAAACCTCCAGGCTCCCCATATCTGTTTGAAGATGGTTGCAGAACTCAACAAGTCTGTACCCTTCTATTTTCACATTCATTTTTTCCCCCACTGATACCACAAAGCAATCTCTAATTCATAATCACATCCGTGTCAGGTTCCCAATCTTAAGAGAAGCACTTGGCACTTTAATCTTCAAGCAGATTACACATTTCCTGTTAGGACTTGAAATCTAACTCTATGCATGTGTGTGGGTGCCTGCATGTTTCTCAAGATTTGCTTAAAAAAATAATAAAAGGGAAGGATGAACAAAGGGCTGAGATTTCTCTATCGAGGGTCTGGAATTAGTTTTGCTGACGATGAAAAGATGAAATGGAAAGGGCTGGGCTGCTTTTCCTCCCCTCTCTGTGTGGCATCAGGGACACTTTCTGTACTAAGTCCCACTGCAGTAAAAGACTACCCCAGTGCCCCCAAGTCCCTCCTTCAGGGATGCTGGGAGCACCAAGCCCTGGCTCCTCAGGAGATGCCTCAGCACTATAATTACACAAAGCAGGGCCATTTGTTATATGCATATTTGGAAAATAACGCTGGCTACCCAACATGGAAAAGCAAACCATAGAGGAATTTACAGAAGGAGGGAGAGAAAGTCCAAACAACTCACTTTTGCCTGTGAAATGCTCCACCACTGAGAGACTGATAAAACAAATTTAGCTTCAGCGGCCCCTCTCCTGGAATGAGCTGGCACTCGTGAGCTGCTACACAGCCTCCAGTGTCCTGCCACAGGGGGAATGTAAAACATGATCGCCCCTGCCTGGGGCTGGGTGTAGGAAGGACCTCCAGATGGGAGCCTGACTCAGGTTACCAAAGGCTGGCACAAGCCCTGCTTGAGAAAAGTGCAGGAAAGAGGAATGATATTAGGAATACAATACAGGTTTTGAATAGTGAAATTTGACGTTTTAGTCACTGCTTTTAAAAATATCTTCCCCTTAAATCTGTACTGGCAGCACGTTAGCATGTTACTGATACCCAGGACACACAAACCATAGGCAGTGTCAAATCAGAATCCCTGCACTGCTCCGCTTTAACTTGATCCAAAGGGACTGCTTCTGATGCCCAAAAGCCTCTGAGTCTCCAGGTTCACCCATTCCCAGACTTCCCATCTGAGGCTCCCAGTAACACCTCCAGCTGGGCACTTCTGTGATGTGGGAGGCTGTCTGCTAGGAACTGGAGCGGGGTCAATAAATCAGAGCACATACTGGGCCCAGATGAACAGCCATTATACTGCTAAGCTTGTGGTCACAAGCAGTCTGGTTCTGATTCAAACCAGAGACTGGAGGGCCTGAACACAAGCTGCACTTCTGTATTCAAGTGATGCAATGCACAGCTTCTTCAATGTCATACCACAATGGGGTAGATTTTAGCTAGGGAAGAGAGTCCCTTACATTGGTATTTTGAGTATATATATATATTTAGACACCTATAGAAAAGAGCAGGATAAATGTCTCCCTCTCTTTTGATGCATTTTGCCAGGAACCAAGCACAGTTCCTGGAGTTTCAGCTGTGTTGTGGGCTTGCTGCTCCTCAGCATGACAGCAGGATTGTGCTGATGGCTGAAGAATATTCCCTCTCCAAGGGACAGAGCAGAGAGCTGTCAAGGCAGAAAGGCTTTGACTAAAGCTGTGCCTGCCAGTGAGTCTGATGAGAAAAAGATGGTGGTACCTAAATGCCAGCAGTTACAGGATGTAGCACTCCCTCACACACTCATTTTCAGAACCATAATAATCCAAGAGCGCTCTTAGCAGTTTGCTTTGCTTTATATAAATAGGGGACAGAGGCCAGCAGAGTGGTTTGCAGTCAGTCACACAGCACAACACGAAATAGCTGTCAGTGAACATCTCCTATACTATTCATTAAAGGCAGAAATGCAGCAAGGGTGGTAGTGCATCTTCACTAGCTCATCCCTGCTCAGTGTGGCACCTTGTGCCATAATGCCACCTAATCAAAGCAGCCTCTTGTCAGGTTTCCAGCTCCAACATCACAACTCACCAAACCAGTGCTGAAAGAGTGATGGATAAAATGCAGGCAAGACCTCATGAGCTGTCTTCTTACAGCACATCCCAGATGGAAAATGGGCTGGCCCACAGGAGAGGCAAAACCAGCTCAGAAGGATAGCAGGTCTTATAAGGAAGCAAAATACGATGAAAACAAGCAGCAGTAGTAAATTTAGACTGAGCATCAGGGCAATGCAGTGCTGAGATGTTAGAAACACAATAGTGTCCCCAAAGCAATGCTAACAGACAGCTAGTTAGAGCTGGGGTGGAGCAGAACTGAAAAGACAGCACCGTCGTGCTCCAAATCAATACGGCCTGCAGCTCTAAGGATGGTGTTCCTGCCTCTGAAGCCTGTGAAATACGTAATCACCTTGTCCATTTGCTCCCTGACCCCTCCATAAAGTCAACCACTGTGAAGGCCAATTAGTGCAAGGCGAGGTGGGTCTTCTATGGCTTTATATCTCCTCGCCTGGAGATGACCCCAATTGACCCCCCACGCCATTCCCCAAAGGGAGGAGAGCACTGGGAAGAGCAGAGCAGGGCTCACAGAAGTGCCAATCAATAGTCGGGAGGTGCTTTTCCTACACACACACACGTACAGACAGATGCTCTGTACTTGGGATAAACAGCCAAATCTGATCCAAGCCACTGGCTAACACCTCACACCCCACAGAGGCTCATAAACCTGGGAGAGGGGCACTCTGACATGAAATGGGACATGAAGCTTGAGAGGGCAGTTTTAAAAGCAGCCTCTCACCATCAACACCCTGGGAACCCAGGAAGCAAATATCCAATATTCACTGGAAATCTGCTGTCCTGCATGATTACCGAGCTAGTCAGGCAGAGGTGATGAGCGAGCAGGGTGCAGTCATTACACCTCTCAGGCTGGGAGAGATTTATTCTGGCCCATCAGAAAGAAATGAGACAGGATTGTGTGACCTGACTTGCAATAATCTTCAAAAAAAAAAAAAAAAAAAGAAAGTCATGACCAGGACAGGAAACGAGTTTGGCAAAGGCCCGGATGAGCCCAACACATGATATTGGCCCTTTGCTTCTTTTCATGGAAAAATAACAGCAGTGACCTTCAAGGACTAGAAACCAAGCTGAACTTGAGAAATTCTCAAAATGAATAATCTCTAATAACAGGGAATATTATTGCCTCTGATCCCTAGCTCCACACCCACAGAAATAAAAACAAACCTTTGTTCCAGAGAATTTTTTTACACAATAGCGTTATTTGTTCACTTGTTTTCAAACATTTATTTCCTAAGATAAGCCTGTATCCAACTGATGAGTGGGGGACTGGGCAATGCATCTTGAGATGTTTGGGGGTAGCTGTACACAGATCCATTCCCAAAATACTGGTTCAGGAGCTCTAGAATCACATAGCCCAAACACCCTCCACTTTGGGTTAAAAATAAACCTTATAAAGCATATGTGGCTAGGACTTTTACATGCTGCCACATTACAAATATTAAGAAAGTAATTTTCCAAAGACCTGCACACCAGTTTTAGACCAGCTTCCCTCACCTGACTAAGCTGGTATTAGTCAAAGCCTGAATTCTTTCTTTACTTTTGGTTTTGCTGCGTTTGAGTGACAGAGACTGACCTTTGGAGAGAAGCAAACTCATGCAGCCTGCAATAGTGAATGCGTATGAACAGCTGCTAAATGTCCACCAGCCCGAAGAGAGCTGATTTTGGACTTGGTATTTCAGCTCTAATGTGAGAGGCTCTTATCCACACTGGAACCCTCTGAGCCCACATCTACACACTCAATCACCAGGCTGTGGGCAAGCACATTTACTGTCCACATCTGGTGCTCAGTGCTCAGCACTGTCCCTAACCTGCCTCTTCCTAGAGCAGGTCCTTGAACCTGCAAAGCAGAAACTGCACCTTTCCTGCATTAATAAAGTGGTGGAAGTACCAAACAGTATGGCAGCTCAGCACACTCAGGGTTCTAAAGACTGTCCCACATTTACACAGTGCCAGGTGGTGTACCAAGATGGAGCACTGGGCTCATTCCTCTACAAGGACTTTATTACTTGAGCTTAGCCCTTCTCTGCACAATTACTCCTCTTTGCAGCGTGCTCTCAAAAGAAGCCACACAATGACACTCGTGTTTAGGCAAAGGACTGAGGTTTCCTACCACAGCTGGGTGGGGAACAGGGTGGAGTGTCTTTAAGTCAAGCAGACTTTGTGGCTGAAGGCCAGCCAGAAACCTGTGGATGCTGAGGTTAGCCCGCTCTTTCAGCCTTTAATGCTAAGCACATTACGTAGGCCTAATAGTCCAGTATTTGCATAGGCACCCAATGGCACTGGGCTTAGAGGATGGAGAGGCAAATTACTACCACCTCCTGAGAAAACAGGAGGCTCTCCACATTTATTTTAATTCCTTCCACTTTGCTGCAGTTCATAAGAGACTAAACATTTATTACCAGAGCGAGGGGAGGGGGGCAAGGTGAGGAGCAGCATGGAGAGGAGAGAGGAATCAAGCAAACCCTAAAAACTAACATTGTGGGAAAGCTTAGCAAGCATTGTGACTAGAAGATTTATAAAAGTGGGTAGGAGCACACTGACCAAGACTGTTGCTGTAGACTCACCAGAGACATTCTGAGAGCAATTGATGCCTCTTTAAAGGAAACCAGGTATTAAAAAGAATCTTACTCCCCTGTATTTCTTATTATTTTTCAATAACCGTATAACACTTCTGTGGTAAAATAGTAACATGAACTTATGTTGACCTTTGATATTTGAACTCAGACCAAAAGAGAATAGGAAATACTGAGCCCAGAGGCGGCAGAAGTGAATGGGGTTATTCATAACTCCGTGCTGTGGGGAGGCTCATTAGAGGTGGCAGCTCCCAAAACCATGCACTTAACTCTGCATTCAATGTCCTGCTCCTCCTCATCAGAGGACAGAGTAGCTGGTGCTTACTGGACTACAAAACACACTGTCCTTGTCACCTTTTTCAGTACAGACACCCACAATACCTCCAGAGCATGCCATGCTTGTGTTCCCCCAAAATCCAGGTTGAAGGTTTGCATCAGGGAGTCAGAGTCCACGTGCCTTGGGTTCCATGGCCCCCAATTTGTGGACAGAGAGCTAATGCTGCCTTTGGTTGGAGAGCACAGGCGTGCAAGTATCACCACCAGTTAGTTCATTAAAAGGGCACTTGTGATGGCAGCCAAAAGAAAAAATAAAAAAAGCATTAATTTCAAAGCTAAAGCACATGAGGTAATTCTGATCCTGCATTCCACTCTCATTTTAGAAAAAAAATAAAAATCACAGTGACATATGATATGTCTGCTAACCTTAGGCATCCAACGACCAAACTAATTCTTTCTCCTGCAGGTACCTCATCTGAACATGCAAGAGGAATTCTTCAAAGGATTCTTTGGAGGACAACCTGTCTCACTGAAACTGAAGGTAAGCAGATCTCAAGAGAAGTCAGTCAAACTCGGTTTCACATCTGATCACACTCATATGTCCCAACAAGAGCCTTTGCTCTGAATGCATTTGAAATTTTAAGGATGCTGCCAACTTTCTAGGTGCTTAACACAGAGAGTTAGCCAGGAGAGATGCCCCAAGAGAAACTTAACTGCAGAGGGAAATTAAAAAATATCTTCTGAATAGAGACCACAGAATGTGAACTGCCAAAACACGCTTAGAAGTTTCCTTCATAACCTTGTAAAACACCGA
Organism: Margarornis squamiger; assembly: GCA_035222235.1. Taxonomy (NCBI): domain Eukaryota; kingdom Metazoa; phylum Chordata; class Aves; order Passeriformes; family Furnariidae; genus Margarornis; species Margarornis squamiger. The sequence goes on from JAWWTY010000010.1 coordinate 23,823,147, forward strand.
AGAAAGTCACAAGTGAGACAATTCCTCCTTTTAAGAGGAAAATTTATTCCATTGTAATTCAAAATGCAAGGCCCGTTAAATTTATAGACTTCACATTTTATTCAGTTGTAAAATTCTTGCTCTTATTTTTCAGATCCTGTCAGAGGCCTTAGCCCAAGTCTGCAGTCATGCTGGCAGTGTGACACTGCAGAGGGTCAGCACTACGACCTGCCTCCATCTTACCCCACCACATGGGGAAAATAATGGATAAAACCTATTTTTCAGCTTCCCCTTTGGCAACTTACCTCCCCTAAAAAAAAGGGATTTTTTCAGTAAATCATTTCTCACTCCTTCCTACTAGCTGTGGTCCTGGCAGAGGGGAGGGGGAAGGTGCAGTGTGGGCTTAAAAGGTTGGTGGTCCCCCTCCTGTTTGCTGTCAGAGAAAAGCCAGGGCACACTACACCTCTGCAGCTGACTCAAGCTCATTTCAAACAGAAATTGGATTACTTGTGGGCAAAGCTTCCCTAGGGAGCATGGGTTGCAGGATGGACTGCTCTGGACATTTAGTTCAGTTACCTCAAGCTCCATTCCTTTCCCCAGAGCCCCAGGGAATTCAGCACTATGGTTTGGTGCCTAGAGGCATCTCCTCAGTTTCCAGAACACTTGCATTACACGTACACCTTCCTGAGCTGCTGAGCAACATCAGATGCCTTTAATGACAGTGCCAGAGCCAGGGCTGCTCAGACCCTACACATTTGTCTACCAGCATTATCACACTGCACTAAAACTATGAGAGCACTTGATCAAATATAATGGTGAGATGAAAAAATACATTAAAAAGAAACAGAGATGATCATCAAAACCGCTGTGCTACAAGCCTAGAAAGTGGGGTTTCTGATGCTTAATTAAGTTCAAAGGACAATGTTCAATGACATCTATTCATCCCCACAGCAAGTGCTCCAACTTTAGGTAGCTGAACACTATTCTTCTTATGATGCTCCCACTCAAGTACTCTTGTCAAAGCCATTCATTTAAGGTTGTCATGCTGAAGAAGCCACAACACACCGTCCTTCTCCAGACTAATACTGCTGTGTCTTTATACTCAACTTCCTAAGACATATCTTTCTTTCATTTTATTAAATGCTGGAATTATTTTGCTGCTTCTTGAAGGTGACACACGCTTAGGGTGGACAAATAAAGCTCATGCACCTCATTTGTGATCCGAGCAGTTCTTTGCACATAATTCAGTTTTCCAGTCAATCTAATTATAGGCTGAAGTTACTGCAGCAAAGACTTTCAAGTACAAAGCAAAGAAAACCGAGTAGGAGCAAAAGCCGTTCATTAATCCCGGCTGGTATTGGTAGGAGTGGCTTGTGCCCTCGGGCTATTCTCCCCACCTTAGCATTCAATCTTTATCTTACCTATTATGTGAATCAGATGGTAAATATTTTACTTTCTCTACACTACAGTAACCTTTATGGCGATCGCAGAGACAGTTTGTTTTGTGATATGAATTTCTTTCTTCCAATCTGAAACATTCCTGAGCAAGATCCCCAAACAGTATTAACTGACACCGTGGCAATGATTTATTGAGAGGATGGGAATAAGCAAAGAAAGCCTGTTCATGAGAAGAATTTATTCCTCTGTAACACCTTTAATAAAAACAATAATCTATTAATCCTTCTTTACTTTTCATCATCTCTTATTTGAAGAAACTACATCTGCCACATCAATTGCTGTGAGAATTTAATTTTTAAAACTTCAAGTCATTAAGATCACAGGTAATTTGAACCCAGAAGATGCAGAACTTCTCCACTTCGGGGCACGATTTGTTACAAGGGCGGGGGGAAACCCAATCTCATCCCCAAACCCTGCAGGTACGAATTCTGCCTTTTCCTTTTGATTCTGCAGGGCAGACAGTTTGTCTTCTCAGATGCAGCCGGCCCCTTGAGAGGGAAGGGGCAAACCTGCCTGGGCCAGCGAGGTCCCCACACGAGCAGCCCACTGGGGAGTGATGCCTGCCTGCCACATGCTTAACCCTGTCTCTTTGAACCAGCCCACAGCACTTTGAGGGTTTTCCATTCAACACTGGAGCCAAAGGTGATTCCAGAAACCGCTTCACCATTCCTGGCACAGTTACAATATGTGACCATCTGCAATTTTGCCCCCACAAATCAGTTTATAAATCATAGCAGGGCTGGTGGAGCATTAATAAGTCTCCCCAAGTGCTGGTAGGGTTTTTCTGAGGGCTGGGCAGTGCTCCCACAGGCTGACTGTGGGCAGTGGAGACATGGCTCCTTTCATGGGGCTGCATTAGCCCATCAACAAAAGAGTATAAACCACTTTTCCTTCCCTTTTCCCTCCCAGAGAGGAGGGGACTTTTCCTGACAGACCTGCACAATGAAGGCACAGTGCAGTCTGCCTTTGGGGGAAACACGAGGGTGAGCAAATTGAACCTGACACAATAGGTGAGGCAAACCCAGGCAGTGCCTCAGCTCCACACATCTCACCAGTGCCAGATCCACGCCATGAACACGGCCAGGGGCACCCCAGCTCTCCAGCAGGGCTGGCTGGGGGCCAGCAAGGAGACCCCAGCACCTCTGCCACCCACAATCACCACAACAGCAGGGAGCATCAGCATGCTGTATTCCAGACACAGCCTGTGGCAGCTCTTTATGAAAGGTCAAACCCAAAATTAAGCTTGTGGGATTGTAGCACGATGTTCTGGGCAAAGTCATGACAGAAAGAGCTAATGCATAAGCTTCTGTTCACTTGAAATGCTGGAGGCCAGCAGCCACCATGCATTCACTGCCCTGGTGCGACCCCTGAGCTGCACGTGCCAGCAGGGCCACCACGACTCTCAGTGCCTGCTCTCCTTTCCAAAGACAGCCATCTCTGGGGGACAGCTGAGATTATCAAAGAAGCCCGTGGTTCCCAGACTGCCAACAGAGCCATCAGGGACTATCCCCCATTACAGTTCAGGGCCATGTGACAGCCTGTCTGGCACTCACAGATATGGCAGTACACCAGGGCTGCTGCAGCTCGGCACACCAGACCCAGGGAACCTCCTGTGCCCAGAGGCAGCTGGGCAAAGGTCCTGCCACAGCCAGTGCCCCGACACACTTGTGTTTCTGTGCATCACAGGACTCCTCCACCCGTGTCCTGGTGGTCACTGCTGCCTGCCCAGGCGGCACATCCGCTCCCACCCGCTGCCATCCCCCCTGCCCTTCCTGCAGGACCCCACGGAGGGAGATCTCTGGGACAGTCTCATTGTTGGGAACTGGACTGCTGGCTCCAGGGGTAGTGCCAGGAGGTACCTGCAGTCCCTGTGGCAAGAGGGAGGCACTAGCCCAGCACTGGGGTCAGCCACAGCCAGGCTGCAGGGGAAGATGACAGGTGAGGCAGGTGGCCAGCATTCCAATATTTATCCTGGCCTGCAGCCTGTTGCTCTCTCTCCTCATTTACAGAGGCTGTCCTCCTCCTCAAAGTACGACCCACTCCCCAAGAGAGCACATGCACCTCAGCAACCAGCAGCAGTCTCAAACCCAGTGCTCTCCCAGGAGTGTCCTGTGGGTGCTCAGTATCCAGGGTGGGAGCTAATTTGAAGCAAAGCACTTGAAAAAGACCACCACTACGTTTCTGTTCAGCACTAATAATCCTTGATCCTCCTCTCTCAGCTTCCAGGCCCTTCCACACCCCCACAACACTGCACTACCACCTGCTCCAAGTTGTGCCCCCACTCCTTAGCTTTGTATCAGTAAGGACAGTGGCCTCAGTCCTCTGTGGCCCCACACACTCTGCCAAAATCCTGCTGACAGCCTCAGGAACTCTTCAGCTGAAGACAGAAACGTGGGCTGCTCTTGACCAAAGCACTTATTTCAAAGGTGTTGTAACTGAGTGTAAAACATGAGAGGAGACAGGGAAACCTGATCTGGCATTTGTTACCCGGTGAGCAGAGATCTGGCTAATGCTGTTCAAGAGAGTTTGTTTAAGGTCTTACATTTATTTATCACCCTGTGCTTGCAGGGGAGATCCTTCCCTTCGTGTTGTACTCCAACACGAGTCAGGCAGAGTTCACTTCTGGGAGCTGCAGGAGAGTAGGAGACTGACATCTGCTATCCAAAAGGGAAGGGATTCCCCCACCCTCTAACCAAATACAGATATGAAAGTGGATGGATGCTGATACTGCCTTCGGCACTGCAATATGCTGTGTGGGCAGATCCCGCTTCAGCAGCGTTCACGGGAAGATCACACAGAAATAAAAGGAAGTCTGGATGAATGAAGGAAGAATGTCATGTCTAGGCACACAATCTGAAAGTCCAATTCAATTTCTATATGGGCTTTTACATTCAATTCTTGCTTACTTCATGTTCCACATGAAGACTTATTTAAAGCTGTGTCAGAGAGTTCTGGAAGATAGCTTTCATTAAATCTACTTACCTCCTAAATCCAGACTTTTTCAGAAATTTCTCTCTCCTACCACCCATTATTCCCATCTTTCATTATTTGCTCACCAGTGCGTAATACTGCTCTTTCTTTTTAGAATGATCCTTATTTGATTGCAGTGATCAAAACCAAAGGAATATAATGAGAATTTCTCTATTCAGTAAATAGAGACAATCAAGAAGAGATGCCATAGGGGAATGTTTTTAGCCAGTTCTTCAAAATGACACTAAACTTCTCTGTTTCAGATCAGATCTTGCAGAGAAATCACGCAGGACTAACACAGATGAATACAAACAGCATGGACCAGCTGCCTGCCATGCCACTGGATGGGTTCCTTTAAGGCAAGATGATGGCCACATGCCTGCAAAACTCAATGGCCATGGTGACACATTTCTGCTTGAAGGGACAGCGTCCCCATCACACTGACTTGTCAACTCTCAGGCACTACAGCACCAGCATCTGACACAGAATCATAGAATTGTTAAGGTTGGAAAAGACCTCTAAGGTCATCAACTCCAACTGTTAACCCAGCACCACAATGTTCAGCACTAAACCTCATCCCTGAGTAGGGCAGGAGGCAAAGGGCACTCGAACCAAAGCCTGAATCCAACAGGTTGAACCCTGTCCTCCTGTTTAGCTCTGTTCATTGCTCAGCTGTTTTCCTGGAATGAGTCCAATAGGGAGCACCAAGAGGCATTTTTACTGAGTCAGATATTATAGAAAGGCTGATCCCAAGGAAAAATAAAAAAAACCCCAAAAACAAAAAAACAAAACTCCAAAAAACCAAAGCCCCCTATTCGAGACCCTGAAAACAATGAGAGCGCTCAACCACAAGATTTAAAAAAATTACTGAAAAACAACCCAAACAACCAAAACACTGTATGGTTTATACATACCTTTTGTATGTGCCTTCCAGAGTTCACTGCTTTGGGTTGTATCTTTTATCTCTTCCTCCTTACCATGAGGAGGTTATGTTTCCTATTGTGTGAGGTTGTGTTTTTTAATTGGAGTCAAACTTCTCACAAAGCCCCACTCTTGGCTCGCTGTCATTAGTCTTGTGATGAAACCTCATGGCTTATCAGTGCTGGGATCTGTGTATAACAGCACAGTGCAAGAATTTCCCGCTCCGATCCCAGCCCATGGGATCTGATGGCTATGACAAGGTTATCAGCTGCACAGAGAAGCACATGTATAAATCTGGACTGCTCTGCGTGCCTTGTGCTCTGCCAGTGTCCAGGAATGTGGATATTGCTGCTTTATGTAAAACCCAATGACTATTCTCTTTGCTCTGACAAGAAGGATCTCCTTAACAGGGCACCTGCAACAGGAATTTTGCCTAGTAACAGCATTGCCACATTAGGAAACAGCACTTCATGACCTCTCCAAGCCAAAACATTCCAATTAAATCTGAGGTGATAGCTTTTTATACCACTCAAACCAGAAATCCAACCCAAAAGGGAGAAGAAAAAACAGTAAACCATCAAACTAGTTGAAGTTCGTGCTCTCGATCACATCCTTTGAAAAAATACAGATACAACCTCCTTCAGCATATCCATGGCCAACAATGCTAAACTGAACTGACTTCCAGTGTACACTTTGTAAAGGCAAGTGTATCTCAAATAGGAAATGTGTGAGTTCAAACCATCAAAACGTACTGGTTGAAAAGAAAGCAATCCAGGATAGTCTGACTGAATGACTTGATGTGAAATGCACGGCTTCTGCAGCACTCCAGCAGGAGCACAGCTAACAGCACTGGTGGGACCACAGGAAACTGGTATCCGCTGTCCCCAAGGAGGTGCTGCAAGTTCCTCTCACGTCTGGGACAGTTTTGTGTCAGTGCTGGTCTCCCAGACACGTGGATGATTAATTAGTCACTCTCCTCCCTTCTGCACTTGCATTCTTACAGCAAGTGTTTCTGAACGCATTTCTAGGCTGTGCAGAGAGGAATACTTGCTTTAAACATGAAGCCACCACAGTTCCTACACTGGTGAGCTCTCCCAGACCTCTGGAGAGAACAAAAGGCAGAATTCTCCGTGGCTGGACAGTCCCACAGGTAGTGTCTGTTTAGCTGGTGCACTGAGGCATTTAAAGACACACCTTAAGGACAGAAAGGTGCAAGTCCAAGCTCCAGAGAGGGGATTTCTACCTAATAGCAGCAAGTCACTTGAGATTTTCAAAACACAGGCTAATCTGTGTAAAAACAGCAGGAGCTAAGTCCCAGCTATTTAATTATAAAACCTTCCCCTACAGAGTCTTGTCTGTGCTTCATTTCTGCAAAGTGAGTGAAGAGCATTTCTCCACCCCCAGCTCAGTTTCCAGTTAAATTCTTTGTCAGTAAGTGATGGGCTCAGAGAAGTACTCTAGTAGGTATAGGTCTAGTGGCCATCCAGACCCCTCTAAGCTGTCATCTTCAGGACCTTCACATCATGACCCTGATCTAGTTTACAAACCAGAAGCAAAGTCACCGTGGTTGATTAAAATTCAGCATCTTCCTGGCGCGCTCCATGAGTAAGCACCAAACACACACTGGAACTAAGCTGCCTCTAGAGAAACCTTGCAGTCTGTTTACACAGCTACACAGCCCAGGGAAAACATTCATGGCTTTGCATCATAACCAAGACATAAACTGGCTCCCCATCACTGCATTGTTGTCCTACCCTGCTTGTTTCTCATCAAATTCCCTTCTCCTTTCTTCAGCAACACCAAGCAAGTAATTGACTACGAGTCTTGTCTGAAGATCCCCTGACTTCCATCCCAGTACCCTGCAAGCCCGTGCTGCTCCCCCTGGCATCTCTCCATCCCTACTGCCTCCCTCCTGGCTGCCCACTCTGCCTGCACCAGGCAGGGACCAGTTGAATCCCAGGGCCTGACTGGGGACAAAGTGGGAGAAACCACCACTTATTTCCATGGTATGTAACAGATGCACAAATTACTCCAGGGGTGCTCTGAGAGAAGACGTGGCAGTGATGTTGACTCTGTAACAGGGATTACACTCAGCTGGTGCAAGAACAACCACAAAGAGCCAACAGCTCAGCGATCTTATTTAAATTAGCAAGTTGCAACCTAGCATATTGCAATAGCCAAGGAGAGGTGGAGCGACCTGCACCCACTCAAGATCTCTCCCTCAACACAGACATCTGATTATAAGCATGTTCAAACACAAAGTAGAGACCTGCACGGTTCCCTGTAATCATCCATTTCAAGTTGAGTATTAATGAAGCAGCAAATTTTATCAGGAAGAGATTATTTTCTCCTGATATCATCTATTCTGACACTAATGTAAGCAGTTGAAACATAACTTCGGACTCTGCAATCTCTACTACAAAAGGCTGAGGGAAAACATCACTCACTGGGCTGGGCAGAGTTTATACCTGTTTCTGTTTGCAAAAGCCCTAACAGCTGAACTTTGAAAGCTGTTGGGCTGTTGTAAATAAGACAACATAAGCATACAGCTGAACTGAGACTCACAGAGGACCACAACACAGCTCCTCTTCTCAAGCATTTTCAAGCTGCAGTCCTTGTTACAGCACTATTTACAAAACGAGGAAAGTACAACACTCCTAGATTAGATTAATAGAATAGGCATCTTCATCAGTCCTTCAGAGGTACAAATTCACAGCTGGTTTCATGTCAGTGAACTCTAATGACCCCCCAGAAAAACCTAAGTTTTACATATCATGCTTGTTGCATAATGAAAGCATCTTATCAAATTTGCTCTGGGGTGGTGTAAAGTTCGAGAACTGAATTTTTGAGTTGTCAAGCACCCACTGCTTGTTCTTGAAGTTAAGGAGTTGTGGACATTCAGCATGTCCTGGGATTAACCCCCAGGAATAGCAATTCTTCAAATGCACAGCAAAGACTGACATTGTTGAGGCACTTGGTCAAATTTTACTGGCTTAAACTGCAACATCTGTAGCTCATTAAAAATGAGCAATTAAAAAAAGAAAAAAAAAGCTTAACCAGCAAAATATATCCAAACCTGTTTCATCCCAAAGGACTGGAGAAGACATTAAATGAGACATATGCTAGGTCATATTGCTTAACACGTGGTTGGAAGGTACTCAGAAACCACAGTGACAGCAATATCCAAACCTGAGTAGTACAAAAGAGACAGCTGAATGTCTCCAGGGAGCATTAGAGCATAGCCTGTGACCAACGTCAAAAAAAATAAATAACATCTCAACTGACTACACGTATCACAGATTGAATAAAAGATCAATTCTGCTTTCAAGCAATAAAACTAGGAAATCCCTTAATTCTGCACCCCGTGCCTTAGGTAGTGACATATTTATACAAGACACTGATTTTCTCACACACGCTGCCCTCTTAAATGCCAGGGTTTGACCTCTTGATCACTTGAGCTACTTCAGGATTTCTGAAAGCCATAACCAATGGTTACAGTCAGGGTAGTGGCTGTCACAGGGGATCTCAGCACTAATGTCAGCTCCCAGGGTTTCATTATATGAATTTTTGATACTCAGAAAGCAGGAGATACACTGGCAGCTCCTGCTCTAGGACCTATAGGCACCAGCAAGAAGCACAGGCAGCTGGGTCCAAAGGAGTCAACCAAACAGCAGTGGCTGCTCAGGCTGGATGGCCAAGATGACTCCTGATACCATTTGCAAAGGAAAACCAACCAGACTTGCCAATTTGGCTTTATGGGAACCTTGAGTCAAACCTCACTCCCTAGGACCTCACTTGCTGGGACTTGCAACTCTTTGATGTTCATAAAGACAAAAGATGGAAGGTAATGACTGTTCTCACTGAGGTGAAATCTTCACAAGGGGTGACGTCAGCCGGGTCTGACTACACAAGTCCAAGAGAAGGAGGTGGAGGGATGACATTACTGACAGAGGACACTGCTGGGCTGCAAAAAGAAATCTAGACTACTTCAGCAAACACATCACAGAAGATGGCATGAAAACCAAGGAGAAGTGAATAAAGAAAACACATTGCATTGCACATAGGAGTTTAATTACTGACTGATTAGATATCCACGCAAAACAATGCAAAAGGACGTCATTTTTAAGGCATCTGGGGCCACATCACTGTGCAGAATGCACAGTCAAGTGCATCAGCCAGATGGCAAATCAAAGTCCCATCCCGATGAGCAGCCTCGAGTTAACCACTGTCCAACAGAACTGACACTCTTGTACAGGGACAGACACGGGGGGAAAGTGAACAAAAACTACAGGACACACCAATCATCTCCACTTTGTTAAAGATGACTTGCAAACTACTTTAAAGAATTCTGATCGCCTAAAAGGGAAAAAATATAGCATATAAAAATCATAACATTGGCCCTAGGTGAAACATAACTAAATGCAGGAATACGCCGTAGGGAGAGGTATCATTATCAGACTGATGGAAAATGACGAACTTCACGGTCACAGGTCTTCCTTACAGTCTAAAACTGAAGTCATAAATTAAGCTAAGCACAGATTAAGAATGCTACTTACTCTGATCTAGTTTAAGAGAAAAGTGCTTGTGGAACAGAAGGAAGAAGAAGGAGACTCACAATTACCACCTGGGGATCCAGGATGGAGGAAATGGTGTGGGGGGGAATCCCATTGTGCCATAAACCCCCCATCATCTTTACTACAACTAAAAATCAGAGACTTAGTGTAGTTACCAATTTTCCTTTACAGATCTGTTCCATTGGTCTCCTGTGAGGTTTATTACTGAGAGGAGTAAGATGGTAGGGAGGTTTGGTGGTAAAGGTTCTCCCAGTAGTAAATGGGCATTTCCATGATCTACAAGGGATTTCAGAGTTCTTCAGCTGTTTGCTCAAATCCACACCAGTCTCTCAAAAGCATCTGGAACAACAATTAAAATACACTGAAGTACAGGACATGTCTGAATTCAGTGACTTCAGTGGTTCTATGAGCTCAGGAGGTTTTGGTAGTGATTGCCATATGCTTCACTAATTTTGAATTTGATGATTTGCCATGGTCTACTCACACTCAAGCCTGTGTTGGTCAGTAGAAACACAGAGGGTGTTGGAGGAGCTCCTGCTTTCTATCCAAGAAAAGGGTTAGGACCTAGATTGTCTAAACTTATCTGCTGGTTTTAACAGGAGGCATTACCTCTCCTGCCAGCCTAGCCTTGCTTCTGGCCTTCAGCTGGCACACCCAGAGAGAGCACAGAAGGCTGCAAAGTTCATAAAGCCGGGGGAAGGAACACCATAAAACTCTTTAAGTTCAAAATATGTGTCTCTGTATCATGACAGAACAATGCAAGTAGAAACACTGCTACAGACAAGCAAGAGAGAGGTCTGTCCCCATGGGAAAGAGCCACTCAAAGGCTGCTGCCTCCACAGAGCCCTTTCCCTGCCTCCTACAGGCACTCATGTAGACCCTTAAGGTCACTGGCAGAGGACACACAAATTTGTCTTCCATAGGGAGTGAATGGGAACAGCAAACTGGAGGCAGAGGCTAAAGAAAGCATTTGTTAACAGCGCTTTTTACCAATGGGGATGTTGCCTGTCTTGACACGCTGCATGTGAGCTGAAATGCAGCTCCCTGGGTGGGAGCTGCCGGGGGCGGCAGGAGTTGCTCGTCGGGCTCCTCTGGAAGCATCACGAGCACCACGAAAACAGATCCAAGCACCAGGGCAGGTGCCTGCAGGGCTCTCTGCCCTCTCTGCACATCCCAGCCCCACTCCCCCACATATCAGCAGAGAGGGCCTTTACACCCTGTGGGGAAAGAGAAAGGCAGCAGCTATTTCTTCTTGAGATGAAAACACCTACTAACAATTTCCAAGCTCCTCTATGCAAAACAGTGGACAACTCGTACTCCACAGCAGTGACTGACCGCAGGCAGCTCATACACATTATGTGGGGGAAAAGGTTGTGCCACTCTCCAGTATCAGCCTCTCAGTATTGATTTGTACTATAGAAATACTACAGAAACGTATAGAAATGCTTTGCTGTGCTGGGCATTTTCCATCTCCATCCTAAGAGTCGACCTTTGCAGGCAGAAGCTGTTTTCAGGGCATTCCCCAGGAACAGGGAGATAAAATGAGCAATCACCGTGTCTGTTTTGCAGTTGGAGGCGCAGGCAATCCCCTGCCAGCTCCTGAACAAGCAGCTGTTTTGTCACAGCACTGTGACAAGGCCACACGGTCCCTTACGGCAGGGCGCTCGCACAGCGACAGGGCTGCCAGCATCCCAGTGAACACTTCCACACTGCTCCAAGAGGGGACAGGAACAAACCCCACATTCCCAGGCACTGCCTACACAACAAGTAACATGGCACTGCGCTCATCAGCAGCTATGTGGTCCAGAGGATATTTTCAGGGTCAAAAATTGTGCTCTAAGTTTAAAAATCATACCTCTGGAAGTGTTAGGTGCCCACAAGGAAGAAAAAAGAATACCAGGAGAGGGTATGGAAAGAGGCAGGAGTGTCCCTTGCATCAGCTTCCTGCAACAAAATGAGGCTAAGCAGAACATGAGACCACCCTGCCAACCACCCTGAGGAGGAGTCCTGTGGCTGTGGGAAGCAACACTGTCAAGCAAAAGGAGAGCAGGAGCGACAGCTAGAAACCAAAATGGAGAGAGATAAGAGAAGCTCACAGCAGCTCTAGCAACTGCCTGAGGACACGCTGGGAAATTTAATACATTAAAATAACACTTTCAAATAACGTTCTAGTTAATTGATGCTAAATTACAGCTGAATGCCTGCAGAAGTACATCTGAATTAATACCAATTCAGTTTATCAGGATTAATATTATTCTAATACATGCCAAAGGAATTAATAAGTATTGGTACTTTAAAGCCTTTAAAGTCATGTCTTGAGATAGTTTAGCTTTCTTATCCCCCTTCTCCTTCCTCTCAGCCCTCACGAAAGCTTGCCTGCAAAACCTATTAAAAATAGAGGTGTTTTCACAAATCTCATCCACTTGAATGATGATGTCATTCTTATCATGCTACTTGCTATACCTGAAGACTGGAGAAACACTTCACTTCTTGCAATCACCAGAAAGAGAGGTGGGCCTGGTGCAAAAATAGTATCCCGTTAAGAAAACATGCCCAGAAAGCAAAAGGAGGTATGATCACACCTCTCCACTTCCCATAAACAAGACAAAAACCTGAAATATCACCTGTTGGCCAAGCTATGATTACAGTAGTAAAAACACCCCAAAGTTTCACTCCTCTGTTTGCATACAAATAAGGTTCCATGCCTCCTTCCCACTTTGCTCCAGGGCATCTAGGAATCAGAGGGCTGCAAGAGAGAGGTGGCTGGGGAAGGACAGCAGCTCAGCCATCCCCCCTTCTCATGGTGACAGACCCCACGTGCCCTGTAAAGCTCAGAGGCAGCAAAAGCAACTGCACAGCAGTTTTGATGGCTTAGCCAAAGGAATTGCTTCCCACCGCCCCTGACCAAAGTGCCTTCCAGAGTGGCCGATATTTCAGCTCTGAAAGGCACACGCTGGGCTGCAGGTGTTAACTCACAGGCTCTCTGCTGCTATCAGTCTCAAGTGTTGTTTTTCAAGCAGTGACACACAAGGAGTTGTATCTAAAAATCTCATTAAAATTTAACAGGATTTGGCACCCTTAGCTTTCTGCTTCAGAAGTGAAGTCTCCAGCTCAGATAGTCAATGTTTTTATTTTCATATATCACATTGCTTCTCTCACAGCACCACATGCTAGCAGAGTAATTCAGCAGCTGAAAACCAGCCTTCCATACCTTCCACCATTCATCACCTTTCACATTCTTTCCTTTGTTAATCGCTAAAGAGGGCTTCTTTTTTCCACCGTGCGTGCTTATTTTTGTGTCAGGGATGGCCTGTCCTCAGAGCCCACTTTCTCCTCCAGTGAGCTTTCCAATATCAAAGCAATTCTGGAGGAAGTTCAGGAGGAAGGGATCAAACCATTAATGAATGGAAAGCCTTGACCTATGAGAGAATGTTTAGGGTCAATTTGGTATTTCCTAAAATTACCCTGGTTAGGTGAGCTGTGCTGGCAGGAACATCCAGGATCAGACAGTATCAAACTAATCACAGCCATGACCAAGAGTCCTGTTGAACCTGACTTGGGGTTAGATACTGAAAGAATCATCTTCTCAGGGGTTCTGGGTTTGAGCAAGCAAAAGCTAATGGGAGCATTAACATGTAAAAAAATATTTGCTGGACATAAAATCCCCAAAAAACATAAAAAAAATCCCACACCAACTACAGAAAACATACCCATGTCCAAACAAACTCACTCCCAACTTGGATGTGTTGTAGTGAGGTGTCCCCCATGCCAGTCACTGTGATATGGCAAGTCTAGACACAATTGTCAGAAAAGTGGCACATGCTGGGATGTGTTCTGTGATGTCAGGACTGATATTTCATAGCCTAAAACAAGACAAAGATGATGGTCTTTACAACTAAGCCAGAAAAGAGGTGAACCAACAGTAATACCGCAGTCCCAGTAAGGCCTGTAATTCTCAGGGAATGTGGACCATCAGCTAGGATCTTGCTTTATAACTGAGGGACAGCAGTCCAAATTTCAGCTGTGCCACCAGCTAAAACAGTCATCTGGCAAAGAATCCCCAAGCCATCTATAACTCTCCTTCCACTGCTTTGTTATGTCCAACATAATTTTATTGGGAACACCGCTGTTTGCCCAGTAAATAAGATGCAGTGTCAGAGAGTAGAGGAAGGTATTAAAAGCAGGCAACAACTTATTCCCCAAATAGATGAGGCATAAACACCAATATGATGGCACGAAGAAGTGTAAAATTTTGGGGGTTTCACTGCAATGGGGAACTCAGCAGTGGCCATCCTGCTTATGAGTAATGTGCTATTGTCAACCAAGGCAACAAAACCCCAACCAAACAACACTTCTTAACACCCACAGCCATTGCACTCCCTTTCCCCCCTGCCTCTTTCTGCAGACAGGCTGATGCATTTCACCATCATGGAAAGAAGTGGTTAAAAACTCCTCATGAGAAACTAATAAACGAAAGTGGGCCTGAAGGATGCTGCAAATGAGGCTGACACTGCAATGATCACACAGAGCATTTGTGCTACAGGGTGGTGGGAGGCAGGAGACCCCTGAGTGCTGTGTTAACAGTTAAGGCACTGCTGTAGATTCATGGCTTGGGATGATGCAGAGCTGGGTCACCCCAAAAGCAGCACTGTGACCTCCCATGCACAGAATCACCTGCTCATGCTCTAGGCTGGTGCACCCTTCCAAGCAGGGTAAGACACCCTCCTTTCAAGGACAGCATGCAGATGCCAGGGAGGGGGATTTGGCCATCAGCCCCACTGTCCCACTGAGCAACCCCAAGAGTTCAAGAGAAAAAACCAGCTATACTTAAAAAATAATTTTAGAAAATGTCATCCAATTGAGAAGCCTTGAGCTTCAACTTTTTCTCTGTGCAATGCTGTTCCAGTCAGATTTACAGCCCAAAACATTACGACAAAATACATTTAATTAAGAACCAGAAGCACCAGAGCTTTCAAAATTTTTCCTCTCTCAGACCCTTTTGTTTTCTCCTTCCTGTGGAGATTATTATTTAGCTGTTGAAAAGCCCTTCTGTGACATAAATGCACAACCGAGTCCCATTTCAGTCAGTGTGAGTGAGCAAACAATATTAGCTAAGCAATGCACTGAAAGCAGGATCCTAAAAGCCAGCTATCAGCAGCATGAGACATTGCACCCTAAAAACCTGTAGCAGTTGTGCTGGTGGCAGATGTGCAGCCAGCAGGATGCACCAGGCTCGTGCTCTGCAGGCTCCACCATACCACTTCCCTCTAAATTGCAATCTTTATGCCAGGAAAAGCTGGGCCAGCATCAAACATGAAGCTGATGGAAACACAGCACCACAATCATGTTAATTCATATATATTCATGATATTTTCCTGCCCTGTTGTTTCTCAGCGGGCCCAAAAGCTGAGCTCTGGGGCTAAATGCAAGAAGTGACGTGCTGCCTGGGGACATGGTTTAGTGGTGGGCTTAGCAATGCTGGGTTAACAGTTGGACTCGATGATCTTGGAGGTCTTTTCCAACCTAAATGAGTCCATAATTCTAATACAGAATCTTGAGCATTAGGCAGGCAGGAGCTACCTCCTGTCAGCCGGTCTATTCTAAACACAGATCAAAGGAAGGAAAAACAAGTACTCTTTCTAGCAAAAGTGCAAGTTGATTAAGGACTTTAGGAGACAAAGCATTAGAAAGGTGTCCTTCCTTCCAAGACAAAGATACAAACATAGCAGGGCCTGAGACATGGGCTTGTCTCAAATATTTACAGTTTTTGTTGCTGTGAAGTGGCAGCAATGTCAGGGAGCTGCTGGGCTGCAGGTCCCCAAAGCCCTGCACAGGATACACCGTTCTTCTGAAGTCTGAAGCATTTGGATGAAAAGTTTAAAAACCTCAAAGACACAGCGGAATTGATTTGTGATTAAAGGAAGGATTAAATGCTGAATCTGGGGCAATCAATAGCCCTGCTAATGCTTAGTGCAAGATTTCCTGCTCCAGTCAAACCCCCTTTTCTTTGCTTTGAGACCATTGTCCTTATCAGTGGAAAGATGATCCTTTGAAGACAACGTCTGCCTTTGTTTCCCCACACACCCCCCATTCCTCAGCACTGCTGCACTACAGCCTAGTGCCTGCAATGCCACTGCCAGCTCGGGGACAACCCTGGAGGATTCTTATTTCCCATTGATATCCCTACACTTATAACTTAGCTTCCCTCTCCCCCAAAAATCCCAAACCCATCCCAGACCCAAATGCCACCACCAAACACCCTGTACACCCTTAAAAGCACCAAAGACCTAAATTTGCTCTTAAAACCAGGGAGGGGCTCCCACTGGCCTGGGTTCAGCTTTCTACTCTCCCCCAGACTGGGCTGAATCTATGCAGCATGTTTATGGACAGTGATGTGGGATGTGGCTACCCCCGCTATTAATTTTAACTTATCAGAATCCATAATAACAGCAATTAGTCCCCATTAAGCAAAGGATCTGCATGCTTACACTTCACAGCAACAGATTTTATTTCTTCTCTTGCAATTAAGTATTTTTATTAGCCAGATGGATCATGAAATTACTATAAAAACTGGGATGTAAACTCTCTAAAAGCACCTTAAGTAATTAATACTGATTTATAAACATTCAGGATTAGAGAACAAATACTTAATTCTCCCCTAATCCCTCAGCCAGCACTGCTTTGTGTTCAACATAGAGGAATATAGATTAACCAGCCTGAAGTTAATAGCATTTGAAGGACAGAGCTGATCCGTCATGCATGGCACCGTGATAGGCAATATGCTTCCACCACCGAGTTACTGTAACCTGTGGGATTAGGGCAAAATCGAGAGACTGTCACTTTCCTGTTCCATTTCCAGCTTTCCCCACAAACTCAGAGACACCAAGATTAAAGATATCAAACCTTTAAAGAGGATCAAACTGGTCAGTCACCTTATAAACCTATAAACCAGTGCACTACACTGGGATTAAGTGCCAAAGTGCTCTCACCTACCTATTGTTTCTGTCGAGTTTTATGAGAAGTGATTTCTATTCCCAGTCCTGCCAGTGACTCAGGGCAAGTCACACCTTGACATTTCTGTGTCCCTTGCCATCCTCACCCCCCTCCTCTGCTCAGCAGGTGAGGCCTGGGCTGCCCCCTTTGATGCAGCAGAGCCACACGCAGCATCACTCACTTTGAACCAGGCCACCAAGTGCTGCTGTAATACCAACAATTAATAATAATGCAAGCCAGCATCTGGTTCTGTTCACCTCCATTTCAAGCTACGTGTCAGGATGAAGTGCACAGGTTCAGGTGTTAGAAGGAAATTAGGGCAATTTTCCAATAATCTCCGTGGTACAACTCACTGAGCCAAAAAATGTTCCTCTTCTCCTCTCCTAGCTGGTGGTGCCCTTCTGTTCCTGCCAGTGACACAACACCTTTAAAGATAAAATACTCTCTGTGTAAAGGAAGGCCTAATCAAAAAAACCCTAAAAAACCCCAGCGCTGAAGTGAATAAAAGGTGCCACTGAGGAGGAAAGGAGTCTGTCTAAAACCTGATTTCAGGCAAAGCACAAGAACTGCCACTCTATTGCATCACCACACAGGCACAAACACGGCTAAACCAGCTCGGCAAACCTGGCAGAAGGCACGGGGATCCCGTCTGCTAAGGCAGGATTGCACTCACATGTCACATCCAGCTGCAACCAACCAGGAGGGCAGGAGTGGGAAAGATATACAAAAATAACAAACACACTGCACGTTTGCCTATCAGTGACTCCAATTCACCTAAGCACTGGAAGGAGGGGAGTTTCAGAAAGGAAAAAGAAGCTAAATGAAGTACTGCTGTCTTCTGCAGGGAGCAAACTTGTTTCCCAGGAGCAGCTGTGCACCTGCAGCAGCAAGGGTTAGCACTTCATTTAGCACAATCATCAGTTCAAGCGTTTCAGGTGTTTTACAGCATGACCTTTGCCCACAGCACCAACTCCAAGGTCTCCTGCACACAGTCTCTTCCCTTAAGAAGTCCACTTTGCCCTCAGGTGAGCTGATACACACCAGGACCGCTTGTCACAGCATCTTTCCCGAAATAATCAGATCTTGCACTTATGTAGCACTTCGGCTCTCACAAAACATCTCGGTGTTTTATGAATTTAACAAGATAAAATACACATTCTCTTTCCAGGTCACTTCACCCAACACTGCTGTGTGGGCAGCTCAGGGATGAAATGCTGCTGCAGTTTAATGGTTCACTACAAGTTTTATAGCATCAAGAAAATACCTTCCCGTGCACCAGAAACCGCATTTTGATACTTGAAATTGGGAGTTAGCCACGCCTAAGGGAAGGAAAAAAAGAAGCAACACACAACTCGCTTGGTTTGTGTGTGGCACATGGGTTTTTATATTCATTGCTGCCCAACTCATGGACTGGAAGAGAAAGCGCAGTTGTTTGCTTTATTCTCCCTGCCAGATTTGAGCTTGATCTCTAATATTATGGTGTGTGTGTGTTACTATCACAGCTGCAGGCAGTCAGCAGTGAGACTACCCTGGAACAGAGGTACCCTTTGAAAGGCCACCAGCTCTTCTCTATCCAATGCAGAAAAACAAGTATCAGAGCAAAATTCTGTGTTTTGCAATGTTTTCTCCCCCACTGATCTGCCATCAGTGGTAGCTGACAAATCAGCTTCTGGACACACGCAGGAAGCTCCCACTTGCTCAGTGGAACTTGGGTCGTTGTTTTCAATGCAAAGCACGTTTCTTACTCTCCCAGTTCAACTCTCACTACTCCTTTTGCTGTCCCTTCAGATTATTTTAACATTATTCATAACATTGCATCCCCCATTGCCTACTTCTGCTGCCTGGAACAGCTCTCTTATCTGTCAGCCACATCAATCCTTTGACTGCTTCCAAACTTTCTTCAAAAACCTCTCTCTTGTCACTTCTTAGCTCTCTTGGTTTTTTTCCCTCCTCTATGATTTTAATGTGGTCATTCATCTTAATGGAAATTTCCCCCAGAAAGCTGGGTATGTGCCACCAGTTACCTTTTCCACATTTTTTAGAAATTTGATCCAATAAATAGAGTCACATAAAAAATAAAGCTTCTGCTGCTTTGTGTAGCTGCCATTAATGCTAGTGGATATAACATACAACCAATGAGGAGAGATTCCTCTTGGCTGAAAAGAACATGGACAGATATTTTAAAGCAAGCATGCTAATCTCCTTATATAAGTGATGGAGACAGATCAGAACCTGAAGAGCAAGACCATTCAAACACAGGCTGGCCTGTGTAAAATAGCTGAAGTTGGCCTTGGGAATATCTCTCTGTGTAGTGTAAGACATTTTGCAGGACCTGCATTAAGTCCCATGAGCTCCAGATCAGCTTTCCAAAGTCACACTTGGACTGCCAAGACTGTCCTGCAGTTTCTCCTTCTCTGATAAGGCAGAAATTCCACATGCAAAAGTGTATTTTGGCCACCCACCTCCAGCATTATTGCAAAAGGAAAAGAGCTAACACTTTCTCAGTATTTCAGGTATTCCCCATACAGGGTGTACCATCATTAGGTCAAACTCTAAAAATTTCCAAAGCTCAACAGATACATCACTCACTAGTCCTCTTCAACTCCCAAGTCCCCTGGAGAAGCCTGGAAATGCAACTCATTCAGCCATTTGCTTTCACATTCATCCTGAGTATTTGACCTGAAGGCCTTACAGACTCAGAATTCACCACATAAGCAGTAGCCCATAAAGCTTACTGAATGGTAACCCCCATGCAAAGTCAGGGCCTGCCATCCTCAGGTGAGTGACTGTTCTAGATGGCCATGAAGATGATGATGACAAGAGAAGGCAAAGCAGGATGCCCATGCAGTTCATCACCACGTGTCCATATCACATCCTGGTGCAATGACCATCAGCCTCTGGAGCCAAAGTCATGTATTTGCTGCACACTTTCATACTGATCATGAACTTGAGTCGTATTTGCTGCAAAGCACCTTATTATGTTCTAATGAAGGATGCCAGGAAAAATAAATTATGGAGAAGTAACAGTGCCTTCTAAAATGAAAATCTGGAAAGTGTCCAGAGAGATCTATGCAAATTGTATACTTTAACCACAGGATTTCTGCAATAGTTTTCTATTAACCATCAATCACTAGTTTTAAATCTAGTCTGCCTTCATAAGAAACCAGAAACAACTGTAGTTGTCTTCCACACTAAATACATTATACCCTCATGCTGCAATTACCTTTCTTTAAATAATGCTATTTCTCCCTATGCTTAATATAAAGAATACTGCAAAAACAGCAATAGTTATTTATCTGTCAAGGAATGGAAAGGTTAAAGGTGAACACTATATAAGCCATTATTATTTACAGACCACAATGGCGTGCCTTTCGCAGTGGAAACGCAGAAGACACTGTCTCTTCCCTAGGGAGATTTCATTGTAACTGAAGCAGAAACAATACTGAACAGTCACAAACAGTATATACAGTGGAGGAACACATTTTGAGCTGCCCTTATTTCTACACGGTTATGTGCAGTGATTATGTCTAGACTTATAACCTCTCATACTTTGTATCTGTGTCTGTGTACAGTGTTTTGAAGTTCAGTGCCTCGTGGAAGAAGTGCTTTTTAAAAGGAAGGCTTTATGCAACTCGGTACTGGCAACTTGAATTTAATATGGTGTTGTTTTGCAGGTGAAAGAGGCACTAGCAAAGTCTAACACCCAATTTAAGACCTCTTTCCAAATCCCTGCTTATAAAAACAAGGAACGTGTGCAGAAACATCCAAAAGTATTACGAGGCTGCAGGATTAATGTCTTAAAAATCTGCATATCCAGGCCAGATTCTAACAGCTACATACCAGCCAGGAGCATCTGTAAACAGGCACTTCAGCTACTTCAGTCCTGAATGTTCACACATGGAGCAGAACAGCTCATTTAATAACTAATGCTTTAAGACCAGACTTTTCTTAGGTGTGTTTGGAGCTTAGGTGGCAAAATCCCACTCAGAAACTAGGAGGATGCCACTGTGGAACCATGTGCATCAGTGGAGCTATTCCTCCAGGTTCACAGGAAGGTCTTCAAGCACACCAGTGAACAGCTGTACCAAACAGTTCTAAGAGAAGTATCTTTACAGCACAAACTCCTCTTCTGTTTTTTCCTTCAGATGATTTATTGCATTATAAAAATGCAAAATGAGCAATCTCCACAGTTTTGTTCCATAGTCCTGTTGAGATACAGGATACCAAGTTTATATATATTTTTCTTTTTTCTCTAATTTAGGATGTGTTCAAGCCTAAGATTAAAACCCTTCTGTAGTTGGTGTTAATGTAGCTCCATTAGCAATGAAAGGCACTAAAAGAGACAAACCTCATGACTAATCATCCCAAAATGGTCCAGGACACAGGACACAGTTATAAGAAGTACAGTTTGGATCTGAGGTCCTTGCTTGCAATGACTTATCTACCTCCTCCAAAAGCCAAGGCAATTCTGCAAATGCAAAAAGGTAAAAATAACCTCCTCCTCTGAGTGTCATTGCTGAGGTACTGGACTGCTGCCACTCGTTTCAGTAGCTGAAAGAGAAAGGCAGGTTCACTGTCCTTTTCTCTTTTGTTGGTACAGAACATTCACATCCAAAATTACACGAACACCTCTGGAAAATCTCCAAACTTGAGAAGCTTAAAGAAAAAACAATGGACAAATCTTGCACAACATTCCGAAATGTTGGAATTCTGAAAGTAGTGTAGGATTGCCAGGCTCTGCTGTCCAAAAGATAAACGGGAATAGCATGAGGAACAAAATAGCATTGGCCTGGCGAAGCTCCCTATGCACCACTGTGCATGGTACATTTGAAGGATGGCCCAGTGCTCACCCATTGCACTGAAATGTCACCAGAAATCCTGCAGTTTTCCTAAGCACACAGCTCTTGGTGGCCTGGTGGGACATCCTCTTCTTCCTCACAGCCATCCCAGCTCACTGTCCACACAGCCCTCGGCTCTGTGTGTGTGTGCAGCCCCTTCCCCCAGACTGGGAGCAGATGGAGCGCTACCAAGAAAGATTTGGTTTATTATTATTACTGGCCTAAGATCTAGGAGCTCCAGTGTAAACCCAAATCCCACTGCACCCCTGCCAAAGGCTCACAGGACAGCCGTGGCTCGCTGCCCCAAGGACACTGCTCGGGAGCCGCAGCGACTCCTGTTCCAGCCAAGCTCTGCTGTGTTACGTGATTCGGAGACCTGGGCACAGCTTCAAAAGCTGCAGCAGGAATGAGTCATGACATCAGTTACTCATGGCTTGCTGTAATGTTTAGGGAAGTGATCACAAGTATTTATACATCCAATATACAGAAACTGCCACCTCCTCCATGCCGGGCTAAAGCTACAGCTGCTACTTGCCACAAGTAGACAAAATATAACAAGACTGAAAGGCTGAACAGAAGTGGTGGGAGCGACCAGAGAACATGACCTGGCTCCCGTGTGTGCCAGGACCATCCACACATACAGTGAAGGTGGAGGGATTTAAAACAGCAAGAAGAAGAAAATCCAACACTGAATTCTCTACTCAAATCCAGGTTGACTTCTGCAGTCAGAAGACTTTGATAAGAATTCTGACAAATCAGTTTGTACATTGCCAAATACATCTAAAACCAGATCTTTAAAAACAAAGAGAGTGAAAATAAACACAGTGGGCTTCATGACCTCCCTCTGTGCTACTGAATTTGAGATGAGGGCAACCCCACCAAAGCACATGGGATTCCCAAGGTAAGAGAGCTCACAATGATACAAGACAGTGTAAGGAGTAACTGGGTAAAGCAAATCTCCCAAGGCCTGACCCCTCAATTCATCTCTAACAAGCATTTTTTTCTTTCTATGCTCAGTACCCATATCATGCCATTCTCTTGCCTTTGTTTGGCTGAGCATGTTTGAAGTTTGATTCTCCCCAGCTATCACATGTTCATCTTTTCCCAAGCATAAGGATGTAAAGCAGCACCAAACAAAAACAAGCAAAAAACCAACCAACCAAATGAACAAAAACTGCTGTGCAAACAGAAATGTTGAAGTTGTTGAAAGCTATGCAGAACCAGCCCTTTATTTCCCTTCTCCTTCCTGTCATTTACATTAGTTAAACTCCACAAACGCCTCCCCTCCGAACCATGCCATTTCCTCGTCTGTGTGGACTTCAGTAGGAAAGCAGACAGACAAAAATGCCACACCAAACAAATTCCCTGGCAGCAGCAGCGATGTTCTGGTGCCGCCTCTTGCAGAGAGCTTTCAGCTATCCAAAGTTTAAATTAACTTTCTGAGAGGGCACAAAAGCCAGACCTCAGGTAATTACATACTCATCTCTCCCTTGGGCTCGATATTTATTTATTTTAGGACGTCTAACAGCTCTCTTGGGCTTGCTCTACAGCTCTGGAAAAAATGATTACTTATTCCCTGAGCCTACAAACTGTATTCTGAGTAAATTTTACACCCGGAGCTATACAGGGTGATTAAAAAAGACAGAGTTTATCAAACTTTCTGAAAGCTTGATTTGCTTCATGGCTCACCTGTCTTCATAAAACCCGCTGAAGGCTGAAACAACTGGTAAAATTTCACAATCAGCACTTGAATAAGAAAGAGAGAGTGTATACAACCACTTAACTTTATTGATTTTTATTTTTATCTTGTTTTCTTTCGTAATAATTGGTAAGCGTTACTTGTTTTGGTTTTTTAAACAAACCACCTTGTGAGGTTATTAATAAGAATTCACCACCCACTATACTTTGAATCTTTTTTCAGCTCCCAAAGGGGACACAATTGAGTTTGAAATGGAGACAATCTTTCTGGCCTTAAAATCTATGAGCTCTTATGTCACTGCTTCAATTTACACACACCAGTCATTCCCCTGCAACACACAAGTTTGTCTCCTCTGGGCTTTAGGGTTTGCCCAGCACCAGAAGGACCTTCTACCCCGTGTATTTTACACAGTTATCACCATGAGAGGTCCATGTGTAAAAGCAGATGTTTTCCCACCAGGGTGCTGCCCTGGAGGTCCATTTGAAAAACATTATAGTGAATATATGAATGCATGGAAACATGGAGTTTTGTGTTTGTTTGTTTTAAAAAAATGGTATTTCATAACATGCTGGTTCAACAGCTGGAACCAGCTCAACAACTGGGATACTCCAAAGGGGATATCCCATTAAGAGACATGACAAATTGAGTATTTGTGTTGATATAAGATCTGCTTTTCTCACGCTCTAGGAAAATGTGCTGTATTATCTCTTTGTCTGGAGTTTGAGGGTAACTGCAATGAGGATTATGTGAGGCTGACAAGGACCTTTGTCCCCCTTCTTTCTCTACAGGCTGCACATGCAGTTTTTACCTCCGTTCCCAACACTTCACTGCAGATAGAGAGTAGCAAGCCTTGTACAAAGCCACCTTTCCTGAAGGAGCAGACACACATAATTTGTCTTTCATTCAGGCAGTAAGCAAATGGCAAACTGGCAGCCAGGCTTCAGACTACAGTCTTAGTGTGTGCCCTGCACTATACAGCACCAGTGAGAAACACAAACCTTCACCTGCAGCCCTCCCTTCCAACCCATTGTTCTGACTCCACTCCTGTCCTCACACTAACCATGCAAAGACACCAGAGACACAACACAATTCAGATGATATTGCCAGCAAAAAAATAAATCATTGTATCTATTCATACTCTGCACTAAGGACTAAAAAACCAAATTTCATGCTAAACCATGAAGGAGCCGGTTCTCAGAGAACATGAATTAGCACCACCGTAACTGTACAATGTCTGTTATTTATATTGTGGAGTGTTAGTTTGTAGCTCAGGTTTTATCCATTCATGCTCTTTATCACACCCCTGAACATTTTGGTCCTGCTGGCCCAGTCAGCCTTTCCTGGATCTCCAGCTTGGGAACAGCTGGATTCAGTCAGCGAACCTTTCCTCTCTGGTGCAGGGTGACAGCCAGCAAGAACCATGCTGCTGGCCTCAGGAAAACAAGACTGAAAGCAAGCCTAAAGCTGCACTGGAGAAGGAAAGGAAGAGGCAAGAGGAATCACATTTTTGTCTGTATAACAAATATAGTCTCATCTTATTCTTAGCCTGCGCTGAATCAATCATTTATCTCTGACCATCCTGTGTCACTTGTTCTTGAGAGCACAGTCAAGAGTGAAATCATATTAATGAAAATCAAGGAAAAAAGGAAATGTAATTCTGAATACAGAGTTCTCAAAGCAACCTCGAGCAAATCATTCTACTTCATAGCAACTTGATTTCCCCAACCACTAAACAGGAGAGCAAATGTTCTGCTGTTACTTTATTTGAGCGGCCGTTCTGAATTCTCTTAGGATATGCTTTGCAGATGGAAAAGTTGATGAGGAGATATATATATATGCATATATAAAACATTCATATGCCCCTATGTGCTGAGCTTCCAATATGGCAAAGAAGCAATGGCAATGATAGAGTGGAAAATGTCATTTAACTCATTATGGTAGCTTTGAAATACAGCAACATGAGTTCCTTCCTGCCACAGGTGCAACTGCATCCCATGCCATGCCTAGGTAAGTGAGGTGGGATCTTATTTCCCCAGCTATGAATGGTTCATGCTTCTTGCTGGTCACTAGCAACCCTTTTGTCTGTTTTAGTACCTGGAGGAATAGGAGGAAATAAATACCTTATCAAGGCAGAAGACAGCAGATATTTTTTATGACCTGTGGGAACAGAGCTCCTATTAAGTCTACGAAACACTCCATAAATGTCTCCAGATAAAATTGTTAGCTCTGGATGGAGCCCATCTTCTAAATGCTTAATTGTGAAACTGCTTCCCAGAAGAGTTTCTTTGTGTCTTGCTAAACTATTAAAGACAGGAAGCCCAGATCCATGCAAAACCTCCAGCAAGGAAATACTTAAACCAACTCAACTGCATAACAATGACAGATTTTGAAAGTTACGCATGTGGTGACTGCTGAGGGCCAGAAGGTGAAAACAGCATCAGTGAGGGGCAAGTCTTTACCAGGCTCCCCAGGGCTGTCTGAAGGGCCAAGCCACCAGCCTGCCGCCATGGCTGTGCCACTCAGGAGAGCAAGGATGCTTCTCACTCAGATCCCTATGGACACGTCCACGTGGCCAAATGGCACACAGGGCACAACCAGCTCTGCTCTGGAAGCCCAGCACATCCCTATGGGAGTATTTTAAGCAGGCCAGAGAACTCTAAATGCTAATAGAAATCAACAAGTTTGGACTTAAAAATGAAAAAAGCAATACTTCAGGATTGCTTTATAATGCAGACATAAAACAGATTATAACTATTTAAAATACTTCATAAAAGCACTGAAACTAAGCATCTCCTAGAGCAGAGCCCTGACAAATAGCCCAGCCACCTACGTGCATTTATGGTTGTGGCTGTCCAGGGATCACTTAGAACTAAATTAGCAATGGAAGTCATTAGACAAGGAATAATTCCAAGAAACTGGAGCCTCAGTAGCAGAAAGTGAATGAAGAAATGGCAATTGCAGGCAATGGGGCAAAATGACAGTGTACCAGACAAACTATTTCCTCAATGAAAGAAATGTGAATTGCAAAAAAGTCAGGCAGTCACAGCATGTGGCAGAAGTGCCCTGAGGAGACTATCCTTATTTCCCCCTCTAGGCTGCAGAAGGCCATTTAATGCTTTCCATGTAAGTGAGAAGGCACACGATGATGTCCCTTAAAACCCATGAACACAGACCCTCCCGAGCCTGAGGATTCCTTCTGCCAGGTGTAATTGCAGTGCCCTGGTCCTGTCAGGCTGTGGGCAGCCAGCACCCACCCCACAGCATCCGTCACACAGGAATAGCTGAGCTTTTCTGCAACGAATTTATCTCTTAGAAGGAATGAAATTCAGGCGACTTGAAATTGAAGAAGAGCACACAAACCAGATTGCTATTTCTTGCACCTTGTTTGACAAAATGGGATCTGATATTTGAGATGGGCAGATCCCTTCATCTCATTACTCTGTGACAGGATGAGAGAATTTGTGCAGGAAATCATGTGCAATGTTTCTCCATCCTGATGTAGTATAGAAATGGTGCTTGAAACTCCTGTAAAACTCCTGAAAATACATGTTTTTCATTTCACAGCCCTAAAGAGAAAGTCCAAAAAGACTGTTAAACCCATAGGTACACACCTCTCAAGGCAGGGAGAGCATCCTGGGGCAGCCGGTCCCAATATTCTCACCCTGGTCATTCTCTCTTCCTCAAACATCTGCATTTGGTGCCTGTCAGAGACAAGGACTGCTGAGCCACGCAGATGTTTGCTCTGATGGGTTACCCCTTCTCTTTGGCTCTCCTTCCCTCACCGAAGTCTGGCTCCATAAGTGCACCATGAATGTACACAAGCCCAGCTTTCAGCCTGCTGTCCCTGCAGCAGGACAGGCATGTGCCACAGAGCCAAGCAGTGCACAAAGGAAATGACCGTCAGCACTAGTGTGGCTCTCCCAAGACAAGAGACATTCCTGTCGATGGCTCCATCCCAGCCAGGAGAGGAGCAGCTGTGCAGATGCCAAGTGCTGCAAAGCACAAAGGCCTGATCAAACAGTGGCCTGGACTGGCAGACATATGTACCAAGCCAGCACAACCTTTTTTTCCTTCTGTCATTGAACAGGGCAGAGGAAATGCACTCTGGATACACACACGCACCCAAACCACACATGGTTTGCTCTGCTGAGATCTCAATCCTAATAACAACCAGGTCTCTGCTGCCAGAAGCCTCTGGTCCATGTGCCTCAGCCTCCCATAGCACAGACCCAAAGTCACTCCATGAAACAGGGTGGTTTGCAAAGAGCAGTTTTCATTTGGTGAAGATGTCACGCTCCTTCCCTTTCCACAGCCTCCTACCTGGAGGAGGCTGGGAGGAGAATGGATCGAGAGCAGTTCTGAGGAGAGGGACTTTTGGGGGTGTCAGTGAATGAGAAAGCAAAATCAGCAGTGGGCTGAAAATCAGGTCCACTGCTATCTGTTGGACTGGAATTGCAAAAGCACTTGTTCCCAGCCCAGTGGTTTAGCTTTGAGAGAAGCATAAAGGAAGCCTGAAAATCCTACCCTTAAAATCCTTTGTGTGCCAGCGGCAGCTGCTGCTTGGCCAGCTGAGAAGCCCTGAGGCTTCAGCCCCGTTGCTTTTCCCCATTTGTTCTGAGCACTGAAGCTCCTGCCTGGCCTGAGCCTTGCTGCCTGGCAGAGGATACACCAGCAACATGAAGACTGAGGTCATGCTCAGCTCAGGGAAGTTGTAAACCCCTGACTGCGAGTCTCTGTTGTAGAGATCTCTGGCTCCAGAGCCACTAGTGCATATCCTTTCCTCGTGACTAAGTTCAATAAACCTCAGCACCCTGACCCCTCCGTGTGACAAGTCAGATTTTCACCTTGTCAATCCTGATGAAAGGTCTTTACAGACTGTCCTTGCACACCAGGGGCAGCCCTTATGGGGCCTTATCAAATGCTGCTGAAAGGAGAGGAACCCAGAGAGATGACTGGCTCGGGAAGCGCTGTAACCTGTGATCTGGACATGCAGGAAGCAGCTCCAATTTGTCTTGACTTCTTGTTTCTTTGCAAGAGGCTGATGTTTACACAAACAAAGTGAAAGCAGAGGCTGAGGTGGTGACAGACGAGCCCTGAGAGCTTCAACAGAGGTTAGGACCTAGGACAGGTTGCATCTCAGCATTACTTTTAAAAAGGTATTGTTGTTAACTCGCAGGCTGGACAAGGTAGAAA
Source organism: Margarornis squamiger (assembly GCA_035222235.1). NCBI lineage: Eukaryota > Metazoa > Chordata > Aves > Passeriformes > Furnariidae > Margarornis > Margarornis squamiger. The sequence goes on from JAWWTY010000010.1 coordinate 23,851,772, forward strand.
GCTCTTCTTTATGAATTATAGATAAGGCTCTGATGCAGCAAGTGCCAGATATCCTGATGCTTGGCTAAATGCAAGGGAGGAGAGAGAAAAACCACACAGACACACCTCATTCCCCAATCTGGTGTGAGTTTATAATCAAACATTTTTCGAGGCCAAGGGCCACCCTTTCAAAAGTACTCCCATAAGGCTCCAAACAAGTGGTTAGATCTTCAAAGAGCGCACTCTAATTCAGGCACATAATGAGGTGGACAGATTAAAACAAAACAAAGCAAAACCCATGCTGGGACAGCAGCAGCTGCCTGTGTCCACCAGCAGCTGAGAACGACAGCTGAGAGAGCAACACGGGCCACTGGGGGAGCTTCAGCAATGGCCCTTTAGAGGCGCCCAGCCCCATCGCTCCCCGTTCTGCAGCCTTGTCCAGCAAAGCTGCTGGAGAGCCCCATTCCTCCTGCAGGGTGCTGGGTGCCAAGAGCTTTGCAAAATCTGGCCAAGTGGGAAGAAGGGAGCACGGGCAAACCATCAGAAAACGTTATCTGCCATCAGGGCTCAGGGAGGGAGAAGTGGCCTTACAGAGCATCCCCCTCTTTGAGTAAAAAGGATAAAAGGTTCTGTGGGATTTGGTAACTCAAATGCTTATGTTAGTGCAAACAAACACTCCAGATTTTGCAGATGTCTGAAGGACTGTCAGGCAGCTGTGGAAAAGGGATATGAGGAAATTGCCCATAAGAAAACTGTTAACTCAGACCAAAAAGGCAGGAGCAAAAAAGCTTGGCAGATCTTCTGAGGGCAAAGTTACAAACCCCACTTATTGAAAGTCTGGATCTGGGAAACTCGATCTGATAGAGTTAAAAGACACTATTTTGGCCTGTCAGAGCCCTGAACCAGCCAAGTTCAGCCCAGCTGTTGCTGTTCACAGCTACAGTGGCACCTCTGAGCAGTGAATTACAGAAACGTAGCTTTCCCACCACATCAGGGGCCTCTGTGCAATGCCAGAACATCGTACACCATTAGCTAAAAATAAAAAATCATATTTACTTGAAAATAATTATACATTGGAAAAAATATTATTTTTTAATTTAAATTATGAGAGTGTTGAAAAAGGTGAAGGTAAGGCATTTTTTAATCACTTCAGCTACTGAGAAGAAGGTGACAGTGGATTCTGTTTTTCTTATCTCCCACCAGTGCCTTGCACAACCATGTCAGAGTTGGCTGCAGAAGTGAGAAAAATTATTAAGGAGATATCCAGGTTTTCTCCTAGCAGTTTTACTAGCTAGTTTCCTTTTGCCAGTGCTATGCTTGGCCCTCTTGTCCTCCATTCCAAGATATTTCTACCAGTTCTCATTACTAGTTCAACACCTTCAGGACCTGGCAGACGGCTACTTCTGACAGACAAAAGTCTGGAAACAGATGACTTATTTTACTGAGTTTCACAGATGCCAAGAACTTTTTAATTCCCCTGCTCTCCCTGACTCCCATAGCAGTGAGGAGCTGAAGTCAGAGTGGAAGCGGGTGGCTGCAGTGGGGCAGCCCCAGAGTGCCCAGGGATGCTGTCTGCTGTGTGTGAGGAGGGACTGCCAGCTCACTGCACTCCAGGGAAAGACCTGCCTCCAGGATGGCTGGTATTATTTGCAAAAAACCAGTAGCAGCACCACTACTGCACAAGACAAGTGATAAAAGCTCTCAATTCATACCAACATACATCTCTGCCCCATGAGGTAGAGGAGATGGGCTGTTCAGAGAACCCTAAAGTTGCTGTCTCATGGAGGACAACGAAAATTTTGTGGATTGCTTCTATACAGTTCCTTTTGCAACATGTACTGGGACCCCGGTGATGATTTTGGTCTGCCTGACATCTCACTATTGGCCTTTGCAGCACTTCAAGGCCAGTGGTACCTGGGGACACATGGAGGTGATTCCTCAGACCCTAATGCATTAGGCTGCATTAGGTCTTAGAGGACTAGTCTTCATGACCCAGCTGACCTTTCCAACTCCATATTAACCTGTCAGACCGATATTCGTTCTTGATGAAGAAGGAATGAACTCAAGTAACTCAATTATCAACAAAGGATCAACTCCATTAGTGTAAAAAAAAGAAGATGAGGATAGGCATGCCTGCATGGATAGTTAGTTTCTTGCCTTATTAAACTCTGCAGGACATCCCACAGCTCTGCCTTTTTTCCAGATGAATTCTAAAAAGCAGTTTTTTCAGCTGCTACAATAATGTTTCTTTACCAGCATCCTTTCTCATTTCCTCAAAAACTAAAGTCTGCTCTATACAGATGCCTAAACATAAGAGATAGGCCCTGAGTATCTGTCACTTGAGAGGTTAGCTTAGATTGTTTTTAATAGTTTGTGGTACTCATAACTGGTCTTAAACTGACAGGAGAAAGTGATAAAAGAATAATATCTGTGTTTCTGAGCTCACATCAAAGAAGAGCTTTAAAGAACGAGTAAAAAGGCTGTCAAAAAAGGAAGACTTTACCCAGCAGCCTAACAAAACAAGCTTCAAAAAAACAAGAAATAGTATCCCAAAACAAATGAACCAGATAGCGAAAATGTTAGTTGAAAAGTAAATATTTAACAGGGACCATACCTGCTAAGAGAAAGACAAAAAAGCCTGAAAAAAACTGATCACAAGAGTGATGCTTTTGCTGTAGAAAGAAAGGACGGCCATAGGATTTGGAAGCACTTACAGTTCTTTTCTGCACTGCTGACTACGTTAGAGTCATCAGCCTGAGCTCGGCTCTCCATTACATTGCACAGAGCCTTCAGATTATTCACTCCCTGACATGAATTTCTCTTACAAGGCTTCTTTAAACTTCCCTTTGTAGCCCCAGCTTTTTAACTGCCATCAAGACTCTTGAAGGTTTAAGGCTGGGAGACAAAGCAGCAATCTCCTGATTCAAAGATTAATGCCACTCCAGCAAGAAGTGCAGGCACACGAATTATCCACAGGTCTTTCACTGCTGGGGTGAAGGGCAGCAGCCAGCAGGTCTCCCTTAGGGGTGCTTCCCTCTGGATCTGCACTGCACAGAGAGGCAGCAGCAGCAGCTTCCAGAGCTTTTTCTCCTCCGTGCTGAGCAATCCCAGAGCAGATGGTGCTCGGTGCTTATACCTGGAGCAGTGCTTAGCAATCTCAGAAATGCTTTCTGACGCACACTTCCCCTAAATTGTCTTTGCCATTTCCTAAACTAGAATTCAGCCTCATGGATAAGTAGCTCCTCAGTCACTCAGCTCGAAGGGAGCCCATCATCCAATTCCAGTAAGCGCTACTCAGCGTGAATGCTAAAAAAGGTTTTGGCAGCACCCACTGCAGGATCCCCTGGGTCCTCAAGTCACTCCAAGCAGCTCAATTTCCCTTCTAAAAACTGCACTACTAACAACTACCTGGTGCTGTCCCATTATTCCGAGCATCCCTCATGGAAAAGAAGGTGCAATCACTTCCCCAAATCTTGAATTGTCCCAGAGGAGGCTCATTGCTCCTTAGTATTAGGCTTATTAATAAAAGCCCTTTTACAAATTTATTTGGTTGGATGCTCCAAGTGAAGAACAGCCATGCAAGTCCAAGGGCTTCGCCAGTTTAAAACAGACAAAAGTCCTTCCTTACATAGTGGGAGATGAACTTATGGAGCTTGGCGCTTGTGGGAGTTTGGGGGCCAGACCTTATCCAGCAGGTTTGAAAAGAAATTATATAGATTAGTGGACCAAAGGTCTGTGAAGGACTGGGCAGGGATGTATCCCTGATACACCCTCCTGAGAAGCTGTGTGTTTGGGAGTACAAAGTGAGAGACTTCAGAAAGGTGGCACACTCCCTTCATAAATGTCATCTTTTGCTACCACTGTCAGACACAGCCTGCAGGATCAGACAGCCCATAGGGCAACCCCATCAAATGTTTCTTTCAAGCAGCTGCAGGGCTGCAAGCCCCTGACACACCATTCCTAGGCCTGGCTGTCAGAGTGAGAACCAGCTGCCCCTATGGACGCCAGCTGGACACCAGGTATATAAGGCTTCTACACATCATCAGGCAAAATACATAGTCCAAAGCACTGGGTTTAGGATATTGCAGAGAAAGTCAAAGTCGTCTTCCCCTTGCTTGAGTTCCTTGTGCACACTCAAAAGCCTTGGTGGGTCAGCCCAGCAGCGAGCCCAGGGAATCCGGGTGTACAGAGAACAGCCACACGAGCACATTCACACACAGTGGGGAGGAAAACATCACCCACTACATGTCAATTTTTATACCAACTTGATGTGTTGCATGTGTGATTACTGCAGAAACCAACATGGGTAATTACAGCCATCTGCACCCATTACTACCATTTGTATGTGTATTCATAGTAACTGCACATTAGTTAGGCATGCCACTGCACAAACATATTAACCAGCTAATTAATTAAAAGAACAGACCTTCTCTGCTTAGGAGGAGCCCATCACCCACTAATCAGAAGAATATATTTTCTCCATCTGTTAGATCATTTGCCCCCTCCACAAGGTCACCAGGGAAGATGCAGCTGGCCTGCAGTCTCCAGAAGGCTCTGCTGGGGTGCTGAGCTTTCTAAGTGATTTCCTTTGTGTAGCAAGGCTGGAAAACCATGGCTGCTTCTGGAAACATGTCCATGGCACTTCCACAGAACTGCACAGTGCTCTTGGATTACCTCGGGTGACCTTTGGATTAGACACCAAGCATCTTTCCACCACTCCCAGTGCTCATTCTCCAATCCCAGAGGAGGCTCATTGCAAACCCCCCTAACAGGGCAGCACTCTGGCAGCCCAAGTGCACATCCCATACAACAACTCTTGCCATGCTGGGTCCTCTTCCAGCTCCTGTTCCTACAGCAAACTACCAATGCAACAGCAGATTATAAATATACAGAGGATGGCTGTACCCCAGTGCTTCACTGGCATATGGTTCTGTCTTCGGTCAGAAGCTATGGATTTAAATTTAGGGATGGAGCAGGAGGTTAGGTTTTGAAACTCCAAGACAAATCCCCCTGGAGGAAGCAACGAGACCAGATTTTTGTCCCTCTGGTACAGCCTTAAAGCAGATAGGAGCAGGGAGTCAGTGCTGATGGGCAAACCCCACTGCTTGGGCAGCCCTGAAAGGTTGTGCCCAACTTCTCAGCTCTTTGAGGACGTGCTGGAGCTACAGCCCTCTGTACCAGCTGCTACTCTACCAGCACCAACAGAGTGGTCAGGGCTCCCACTGGACACCAGATTTCAGGTAGAATAATATCGCCCCAGCTGCTGGCTTATAATAACTCCTTATGCTACAGCAAAGGGCAGCAATATCTGCCTCAGGTTAGACTAGCACTTCCATTAGCTCCCCATCCCTTTCAAAACAAGTGTTGGTGTGAAGGGGTAATAAGCTACAGGCCCAACAGCTTTGGCCGTTTTTCATTTGTGAGGAAAAAAACCAAACAAGTAAGTTTCAAATCGTTGTGAAATATTTGTGAAACAAGCCAAACCCCTCCTTCCCGCACATATGAAATGCAGTGCTGAAGAAGTTACTACAATCCAATAAAGCGTAAAATGCTTTCATCATTTGGCACTGTAAATGCTTACCCTAGTTATGGATGAGTTCAAGACAACTCTACAGTAGATTTTACTTTGGTTTTCCTAAAGCTGGAGAAAATTCTCTATCTTTATATGCTTTAAAAAATAAAAAAGAAGTAATTTTTATTGCTTCAGATGCTGCCAGACTGGTTGCAGTTGACAGTGCTCTGTAAATAGGACATGTTATTGACTGGGCAGACTTATCACTTTATACTTGCTAGGAAGTCTTCCAACATCTCCTTCCCAATCCCTCCATTCTACAGCCCCAGAGATGTTCTTAGCTCTGTCCAGCAAAATACCCTGGTATAGCTCCTGCCTGCAGCTACTCTGAAGTGCTGCAAAGGATTTAGGGCAGGGCCAAGGGCTGAAGGAACTGACCACAACACACAGGCACTTGGATTGTTTCTAGATGATTCTGCTGCAGGACCACATCAGCATCACTGTACCTGTGCACGTCTGACACACAGACACTTTCCTCACACTCTTCTCCAAGCACAGACTATTTATTGTTGTGCATAGCACCAAACTTTGATGAATGGATCCATGATTTGGTCCATACCTTCTGAACCAAGGAAAAACACCTTCAAAAGAACTGCATTCAAATGTGGTCTAAGGAATGCTGTCTTCCTTCCACCCTGTCTCCCTGCCCTGTGCCCATAGGAGGCACAGATCCAGAAAAAGCCTTTTGGGAGAACCTGGAGCCTTTGGTGTTCCCTCCCTGCCTGCCTGCCCTGCCAGCAGGAACTCCTCCACAGGCAGAGTCCTCCTCTGGGCATTATCCCCTCCTTGTGCCGCTTGATCACCTCGGCCTCGCTGAATCCAAAAGACTCATCTAAACAAAACCTGCCATCCTCAGTCTCTCAATCATCTAAGCAGCAGCAAACATGCTGAGTTAAGTGCAAGGTAAGCAGTATTTTTATTTGGTTAATTAGAATTGCTCATCAAATGAAAACAAAGAAGTGATTTACTGCAGAACTGGTACAGGTAGTTGTTGCATAAGTGCATTCCTGCATATTTGGCTACATTAGGAATATTTTTTAATTAACAGTTTCTCCTTGGCTAAAACAAACCATAGAAAACAAGGAAAGAAGTTTCACACGAGGACATTGCCGAATCCCTCAACTGCCAGCTATTTTTTTCTGCAGGGAGGATTTTAAATTAAAAGCAGATTGCGTTCATTAGCCTCACCAGAAGTCATGCAACTGCCAAAGCTGACAGAAACACAACTGTGATTTGCAGATTTGGCAAGTGCTGTTTTCTCTTTCTGCAAATGTGGGTAATCTCATTTGTATTAAGGGGCTGGGGGACACAGTGCAAAGAACAACTCCTTCCCCAGAAGAGGAAAAATACCTCCAGAGCAGCAGTTTAGTATTCTAGGGCACCCAAGTTTTCAACTTGTTTATTTTGTAAGAAAGGGCATTGCATGAAATTTGTGCTGAAAATGGTCCGACAGTAAGAGCGCTATGAACTGTCTTCTCCTGATGACTGAGCAGAATAGAACAGCAAGCCCAAAATAAACATCTCAGCAGTGATCTTTGCCACATAGCCACACTCAAGCTTTCCATTACATGTTGCCAAACACTCAGAAGCCATTCAGCATGGTTTCTCACCAAAATCCCTACTCCCTTTACTTCATTCTAGTGGAAAAAGCTGGTGATACCCTGACAGGAAAGTTACATCTCTACCAAGGGCAGATGTGTTTGCAGGCTTCCTGCTCTGCTCCAGAGTCACAGGCTTGGTGATAAGAGGAAAGTCCTGGTAGTATTTTTACTCTCTGTCTGATTGCTGTGTGAATAGGTGGGAATAGCTGCAGCACAGAGGAAGGCATGAGTGAAGCCAGCCTGCTGGGCTGTAAGAGCAGGCAGCAATGGATGAACAACCTGCTGTTCATTTTTAGAGTGACTCCACGTGCCCTGCTCCCCTTCCTGGTGCGTTAGTCTCCCCTAACTCCTGGTGTCAAGTTTTCCTCAGCCTGAGGAAGAAAACTGAAGATATATAACCAAAATGTTAAAAAATACACATAATAATAAAAATTTCAGTTTGTGTTAGATGGGACATAGTGGGTGTTGGCTTATAGGGCAGAACTGAGCTACTGATGCAGAATGAAGTGATGGGAGTGACCCTGACCACTGTGAGCTCTCTGGGGTCAGTAACAGCCTCCTGAGCTCCACCACAGAAGCTGCTGCTGGCACAACATGAAGGGATGGCCAATGCCTGCCATGTAGAGTTCGCAGGGTCTTCTGTGACAAAAAGATGACAAAAATTACAGGATGAAGAAATGAGAGAAATGGGTTATGTCCAAACAGAACCCAGACGCTCAGCAGCATGGCTCTGGAGACCACACCACCCCTGAGGGAATTAAGGATTTACTCCCCCCAGCTGTAGCCAAAATGGGAAGGTCTGAACACCCTACTAAACTCTGCAGGAAGTAGTCCAACACAGTATTACCACAGTCACAAATGTAAAGTCTGTCTGCAGTAATTAGGATTGTACTACATCTGATTTATTAGACACTGTCTTATAATCAAGACAGAAATGGATGTCTACGTAGTTACCAGTTTCTTAACTGTCTAAAAATAAAGCAACAAATGTAATGCAGTGCCAGACATGGAACCATCTGAAATGTTAACCTACATTCAAGCCTGCAAAAGTAACCACAGTACACCTGCTGGTAACCTTCAATCTAACCTGGAGTTAAACACCCTGTGACTCTGCAATTTTGGTTTGTATCTTCAAAAGAACCAGAGAAGCCAGTTCTGCCTCTGTAGTCCAACTCTGTTCTACCACATGGTGAACAGAGTTCATTATCCATTGAACTAAACACTAAGTAATGAGTTAACAATAATTAAACTGAAAGAGACATAGATTAAAGGAATTTATTATTCCCTGATCTGTCAAGCAAATTGCTTAGATACCTGCAATCAATGAATAATGATGAAACAAAATAAAACCCCAACAAACCAGAAGAGCCAACAACAGGCTCGTAAAAATCTGTTCAGTAAGACCCATGTGTCTTCGTTAGGCTGAACAGCACAGCATTTTAACCAACAAAAACCCCCTGTCTTTATGCATCATAAGATCAGAGGCAGAATGTGGCCCTAAATTATGCTGTAACTGTTTATTATTCATGTATCACGGGACTGATGAAGATTTATGGTCCCATTGTACTAAGTACTGTATACTGAAATTCAGAGAAATAGCGAGACTCAGTACTCCAAGACTTTATAATTCAAAGACAAATTACAAAAACAAGATATTATAATTTAAAGACAGTAATGCACAGATGGGGATTGGAGATACAGACAGATTAAGCAATTTGCCCAAGGTCATGCCAGGCACATGTGCCAGAGCAGAAAATTGAACTGGGATCTCTAGAGTACCACCACAGCTTTTTACTCATGTAGGAGAACATTGCTGCTCCTCTTTGATTTCACTAGATGTCATATTTCATAAACTAATAAATAAGTTCAAAAAATGCAAATGTTCTATGGCAGTACTGGAAGGATTTCCTTTCACCCCTCCCTCTGCATAGAACCTTCATTAATAAAATCCCTTTACCTACACAAACACCTGATTTGTCTGTGTGTGATACAATGACAGCTTTGCACAGAGTAATTTAAACCAAAAGGTCTTCTGCAGCCATGTAGTCAAACCTCTCAATAAAGCAGGACAAACTAGAGTGGATGCCCCAGGGCCTTGTCTGCTCAAATCCTGAATATCCTCAAGGATGGAGATGAAAATCACAACACCTCTCTGGGCTCCTGTGCCAGTGTTCAATCATTCAGGCTGAAAGTCTTTCCATGTATGAATTGAGAATTTCCCCAGTTCCAATTCATGTCTGCCACCTCCCATCCTGCCCCCGTGCACCCAAGTCTATTTGTTTTCTCTATTCCCACACAGTAAGTAGCAGACAGCAATGGGATCTCATCAAGCCTTCCTTCTTCTACACTTTACTTAGTGGACAAGGCCAGTTTTCACAGCTCCCCCTTGGGCACCACACACTCAGGCACCCACCAGCCAGCACGGTGGCCTGTGCCACTCCCTCCAGTACAGCTGTACCATCCCTGTACAGGTAGCCTGAAACTGGACATCGTGCTCCAGATGCAGTCTCACAGCCACCAAACAGAAGGCTGTAAGGCACTTCATAGTTTCTTTTAATAAAGCATGGAAATAATTAATTTTCTTTACCCAGTTGTTGTATTTTTATGTATTTTCACTACCCAAACTCTGCAGCCTTGAGTTTACAAAACAGCACAGGAACACTGTTTTGGCACACCACTTGCTGCTGCAGGAGTCTCAGCACAGGTGGGCACACTGGTCCCCGAGAACAACCACTGGTCCCATACAGAATACTGGAAAGGGACATTGCAGATGTCTTTCTCTCTAGCTGACAGAAAGGATAGCCAGATCAGCCTGAGTGATGTAACGTGCTCAAAATACATCAGTGATAGCAGGATGACACAAGACACCATGTTGCTGGACATACATACATCAGCAGATACAGTTAGGAATTTCAGTCCTAAAACCTGTCATGCAGTGTATTGCTAACAGTGAGAAACATTTAATTTATGACTGTGACAGGAGATCTCTTCAGTGCAACACAAACAGTAGCAGCAATATTACCAAATAACCAAAATTTGAGCCCCCAGACAGCTGATCCAGGATAAGGGGAGAAGTGATATTGCATTTAAACACAGTGGCTTTCTCTCCTGGTTTACAACTGAAATGTGTCCCCTGTCAGAAGGTGTTTGCTCTCTGTTTATTTTAACAGGAACAAAGTCACAGCTTAAGCTGTGCTTACTTCTATTTGCTGGCACCTGTGAAGATTTACCAATAAAAATTTCATTTTAATTAGTTCTGCAGAAGCGTTATCAACATTTGCTTTAGGTTTCCCCTGAATGTACTGCCGTGTGGAGCAGCACAATCAGTCCACTCAGCACCAGGCAGCCATCCTGATACAGAAGGCATCTGCTAATCATGGAGACATTTGGGACTTCAGTCATCCCACAAGTAAACAGTGCAGGACACATGGATATGGCAAAGCAAGCTGTCCTCCATGCTGCTGTCCAGATGGGACAAGCCAGTCAGGTGTGAGAAACAAGCGTGGCTCCATATGCAAGTGCTCACCTTCATCCTGAGAGGTTGCTGAGTATGGGAACTGAAGCAGGGAACTCTCATCCCACTGGGACAGCAGCACAAACAAGCTGCGGTGGGAGCAACCCCTCCACAGCTGGGACTGAGCCTTCAGCACCAGGAAGAAACAAGTGTTAGACAGGCCACATCCCCTCTTCCAGTTGAAGGCAATAATGGCCCAGTCTACATCTCCCAGAGCGTGTCAAAATTCCCATTCCAGAGCTACCACTCCCTGTACGGGCACACACACATATATACAAGTATATAAAACCCATGAGGTGCTTCCAGTTTCTTGGCCACAAACCACACAACAGCAGCAGGCAGCCTTTCAAAAGACACAGCTGTATGATCCTTCCTGTCCTAACACAAAGTTGCTCTGGATGCCTATGGCACTTTTATACCATCTCTGAAAGGAGAGCAGTGGAGCCCCAGCTCCATTTATGGTTACATATAAAGCCATACCATTCCTTATGCGCTGCAAGAGCTACATCAAAGTACAAGTTATCACATCATACCCCAGAGATGATTTGGCCAGTTGCATGACAGGTGTGTGTTTGTAAGCACAGGGCACATGGCCAGGTAAACACTCTCACCCACCACAGGCCCAGCACATGGTCCCCATGCACTTTGTATTTTGGGCACTGAACTGGCCTGACACAAGTCATAGAATTGCTGAGGTTGGAAAGGACCTCCAAGATCATCCAGTCCAACCATTAACCCAGCACTGCCAAGCCTACTGCTTGCAAAAGGCTACCTGGCACACTTCTCTGACCTCCCCCGGCACTTCTCTGCACCAATCCCCCAACACACAAGCAGCTGGGGCATTGCTACATCCCACCAACCATCAGACAGGATGGAGCACAGGCCCTGGGGAGCCTGGGGCTAAGTCCATGGGACTTCTACCCACAGGTTCCCACCATTGTGCAGCCCTCCCTCAAACTCGCAGCAGATGAGTCCCTCAGCTACGCTTTGGCCTCGGAGAGCCTCTCTAATAAAAATACCAGCCTCCTCCTCTTCCCTCAACGTGGAAGCCTCTCTGAGACCTCCCACAAATGAAAGGGGAGCAAGAGGGGTTTTTGTGCAGGGCTTGTTTGGTATTCTGTCACAAAGCCAAACAGATGTTTGTAAAAATCCCAACTGGTTATACAACTGTTTTAAACTCAAGCAGCTGTGCACAGTGAGCAACTGCACTGGGGGACAAGACCACTGCTCTCTTACATGCAGGGACTAGAGTTTAATAAACCAACTTCCCATGAGTTATTCAAGCTCTCTCGTTCCAATTTAGTGTTTATGGCAGAGGAAACTGCTGAAAAAAGAAAAGTGAAGTGGCTTTTCCAGCTTCATGGTGAAAATTTGCATCCAGATGGGGACTAGGACCAGACCTCCCTCCTGCCAGACCCACAGTAATTACAGCACCTGATTTCCACCATGCAGCTTATCTGGGATGACGGCAGGAAGAGGTAAGAGATGCTAATACAGCAGCCCTCACACAAAAATCACTTTATGCTGTGCTTGGCCCTCGCTCCAGGATCAATTATACAACGAAATCACCACAACTCTTAATGCAACAACATGAACTGAGAGCAGAAGAGACTGAAGTAGCCTCTTTTTATCTGTGTTTTCAAAATGTAAAATTAATTCTAATTTTTGACAGTGCTTTTATTATATTTTTATTTATGAACAAAAATTACAACTAAAAGAATTTCTAAAGTACTCATATTTTAGAAATATGCCTGTCTGCTCCAGCTGAAAAGCAAGAGACTTGAGTAAACCTAGTGGAAATACTCCAACTAAATTATACAGTATAGTTTTACAATCCTATAAAATACCAATTTTTTGCAAGCCAAAACTATTTGTCATAGAGTATTTGCATTTTAGTCATATAAAAGATTGACTGTCTGCATAAGTACTATCATGTTGCTCCCTGAAACCACAGCAAAACTTCTTTTGTTGTTGTTGTATTTTCTTCTAATACTTCAGAAGAATGCATGGCAACTGAAAAACTCATGTTTTTTTACTCATGTTGCTAGCACAGGAGTCTGTAACAGCTGGGTAATTCTGTGCTTCTGATTCACGCTGCACCGTACGAAAAGGCACAACACATCAGATTAGTTTTATAATCTCTGTGCAGTCAACACAATTGTGATTAATGTATTATCTAAAACTCAGAGCAGGACCATTGTGAAAAACCATCACAGCACTCTGCTCATTCAAACTTTGAGAAGGAAAAGTTTTACATATCTGAAGAATTCCAAGTAAAGTGGGAACACATTACTGGGCAGAAGTGACTGACCAGGCTCAGAGCTCTGTCACGTTCAGACAAGCATTTTAAGTGTCTGCAGTCTAAAGCTTCATTATTTTTTGCAGAACAATCTGCCAACAGAGGTAACCTGATTCCCTGGGAATCAAATGTTACTTAAAGACAGGTTTCACCTGTCAGGGATAAAACATATTCTGAGCAACAAAGTGTCAGGCCACATAGACATCAGAGGAGAGAGAGGGTGATCTGTCCTTCACGGTAATGGGGAATAAAGGAAATTTTTTGCCTTCACTGAGTTTTGAATTTATTTTTTTGTAACTTTGAGGGGAAATACTCTAATGCACTGGCAGCTACAGCAGCTTTGTGCAAACAAATTGCAAAACATGACAGAATAATCTTCAAGCAACTGCTGCAAGGGTTCCTGCAAGCTTTAAGACCTTTCTTCCCTAGGTCATTCCCCATCATCCCTTGGAGCCATAAGTGAGACACAGTCAATCCTCCTTTCACAGACAGCAAAGCACAAATGTGACTCTTCCCCGGGGAAATTTAAAGACGAAAAGACTCTTATGGACTTGGTCCAGGCCAACACCCAAGCAGATGGTGTGTCTACCCCACAAGCTGCTCACTGGACCTCTCCTTCCTTCTCACAGCTGTGCCTGGGGGTCAGTATTTGGAGAAGCATTGAAAAAGATGGCCCAGCTCTGGCTAAACTTATACAGGTGGAAAGCAGCAGTGACTCAGGATATTCAAAAAGGTTCAATGTATGTGACACGTTCAGAAGGGCCAGATTAAAGCTGAGGAAGGCACTTGAAGGTGACTTTCCTGTCGCACAACCACAAGTAGCACGTCCAGCTCCTTTCTGAATTAACACTCAGCTAAGCAGATGCTCTTGCGGAGGAAAAGCCAGAAGGGTGACTCTCTGTGTTTGCAGGGCAGAACGTTGCAGGGGAGCTGGGAGGTCTCTGCCCACACCCAAGGCACTTAGAGCCAAGCCCTGCTTCCATCAGGAGACACTGCTGTGGGACAGGACACCTCACTGAAGACAGCTCTCTGCAGGGGCTTTTCCTACAGCTTCTCCAAGTGCACGTACCATCTCAGAAGCTCCTTGTGGGAAAGCAAGCAGTCCTGCGTGGGGGTAATGCATGCACGTGAGGCTACCTGCCTGCTATACATACACATGGCGTAAAGAAAAAAACCCAATATATAGAAAAACGTGTTCAGGAGGGCCCCGGGCAGCAAACTGAAATTAAAGCTGTTTTCCCCAAGGAAGCCTGTGGATTTCCAAAGAATGGAGATGTCTATTTCCCTGGTCTTCCCCTGAAATTCTCAGCCAGTATTTCCACCTAAAGGCTGGAAGCAGACATACAATTTCCCCTTACGCCAGTGACACTTGTCAGTCACCCTCCCACCTACCCTACTCCTCAATTCCACAGTCCTGTGAGACAAGTGACAGGAACACACAGGCTGCTGCCAGCAGACCAAAACTGCAGCACTGGCCCCAGCCACACAGTGCTGAGACTACTGCAGGCAGCAGGGTCGGGATATTGCTCAGACCAACAGCTCTCTGAGGCTGGGGCCATCCTTTTATCCTGCCTTCTCTTGCCACACTGTGCCGAATGCAATTTGATGCTGCAATAAAAATAGATGATACTCAAGCCCCATCCCCAGCCCGATGGGCAGTGGTGGGTAGGGCAGAGAGCCCGTGCTCAGCTGCTGCTCGTGGCTAGGTGCTCCAGGGCCTCTGTTTTTAGTTATCACTGTTGTGACCTATGAGGTAAATAAAAGCTCTGGCTTTAAATACACATTTTTGATAACCAAGTTAGCAGCTCCCTCCACGCCTTTGGCTAAGTCAAAGCACACTTAATTATTGAAACCACCCAGAGGAACGTATCTATCCGGTCCCCTCAATGTGAGACAATTGTACTGAAAGCAATAGAACATTAAACCAACTGTTTCACAGTCGCTGCCAAAACCCACACATCTCCTATCAAACCCATCCGGTGAATCCAGAGATTGACTGACATGTGTTCCTAAACAAAACAGGGCGCTTGCAGGGCAAGAACAGGAAAAGAAGAGAAGAGGTGAGCTCTGCAGTTTCACACAGTGGTGCTGGTGGGTGTCTCCAGATATACATCCGTGCAAATTTTTTTCGAGAAATATCAGGCTTTCGCTTCACCAACAAAAGAAGCTGTTGAAATAGTTTTGTCAGACGCGGCTGATAAGGATAATTATGCGGTGAGAGCTTAGTCATCCATGTCAGAGGGACAGAAAGGCAGATTCTCTAAAAAATAACGTCAGCACCACAAAACTCTCCAGAACTCAGCACAAAGCCTCCCGGATCCCTGCCACGCTCCGGTGGGCGCGGGAATGCGAGGGCGCCGGGACGGACCACTAGAGGGAGCCCATTTTTCTCCATAAATCCAATTTCCATAATTGTTCTGTACGCACACATTGTGCAGTCACAAATCAACACAGCATCACAAAGTGTAAAGTATGCAAATTTCTGTGTGTATTTTAAGTCAAACAGAAACAGAGATCCATGGTTCAGGCACGGCCTCCTCTGACATTCACACCAAAACACTTGCCAGATGGAGGAAAAGGCACAATTCCCCGTGTTTTGCCTCATCAGAAATAGCGCTCTAAACCCAGCAGGCTACAAAGGCCGTTCCGATTTGTCCCTAACAAATTCACTTGCAAAAATGGGTTGATATTGCACCTGGGAGTTCACCGTGGAGCAGCTAACCTTGAGAAATCCCTGTGCCTTGAGTAACCACAAACCAAATGTAACAACCACCTCAAGAAGCGCTGGATCAACTGTGTGTCCCTTTTCAACGAAGGGTAAAGATCCTTCCTTGGGAGCAGAGGAGCCCCAGATTTTACGTTTCATACCACAGATGCAGGTTTGCCCCACTTTGCAACTTCCAGCAGCTGAAATGCCCTCCAAGATGGGGTGCCATTATCCCCTTCAGACTCCAAGAGCCTCGCCAAGTCCCATCCTGTCACCAGACCTGTTCTCTACTTAGATAACACTTCTCCAAATGGCTCCAACACATACACTTGACAATGTTTTCATTACAAAGGCAAATTATACAGCCTAAAAGGACTAGAAGATTTAAAAAATTGTTCTGATTCCTCTCAGCTAAGGAGCCAGGGAAGGATCTGTGTGAGATGTGACTAGATGGGCAGCAATACGGCCTGGCAAAGTCCAGCTGGCTTTTTTCTGTACCCTCCTCTTTTTTCGCTGCACTGCACCCACTGCCCATGTCAACAAGCTCAATTTAGCAGCGAGCCAAGTCTCAGAAGGATTACTCTCAGGAATAAACAAACTAAAGCAGAAGTCCAACCCAAACAGTGAGCAAGGGCCAAGCACATCCACATCAAATCACAACACCCAAGCATTTTCCATATCCACAGGAGAACTAC
Organism: Margarornis squamiger; assembly: GCA_035222235.1. Lineage (NCBI taxonomy): Eukaryota > Metazoa > Chordata > Aves > Passeriformes > Furnariidae > Margarornis > Margarornis squamiger. The sequence goes on from JAWWTY010000010.1 coordinate 23,868,139, forward strand.
CTCTGCTCAAGACACTGGGGAGCAGTCACCCCTCCAACATCAGTAATCCCAAGACATCCTCCATCAAGTGAGAAAAAGCTGGATATCCTCCCCAAAGCACAATATTTCCTGGTGTAGGGTCACTCTCATCTATCACAAACCACACTATGAGCCCAAGGCAACCAGTCCTTAGCAGAGGCACTAAGAAGCACACCTAGAGCCGGCACCTTTCTACCTCAGTCACCAGAGGAAGGGACCAGCAATGGGGTGATGGTGTCTGGACAGCAGGAACAGCAGACAGTAGGAATGGAGGCTTGCTACCTCCAGAAGACTCGAGAGAAAACAGAATAACTGGAAGTTGTCAAACTGGTTTCCCACATTTTGTAGCAATCACAGAAAGGGGGTGTGGGTCATCCAGCCAGAGAGCAGGAGCGTTTTCCAACGCACAGGAAAACTTCGCTGAAGTTAGTATATCTTATGGAAGCAAGTGTTGCAACTTTCCCAAACTCAAGGAGTAGGGGACTTCCTCCCCAGTGCAAGAAACTTTCTTCTAGGCAGATCTTCACCCAAGGCTCTGGGTGCACAGCTATCTGTCAGCATTGCTAACGTGAGCAGACACTGCTTGTATGTTTGGGAGTTTTGTCATTGACTTCAAAGTGCTGAGATATAACACCTTGTGTATTCCCTAAACACACTTAATAACAGCACCTAACACATTTAAAGTCTCAGACAGGTTAAAGCCATTGTACAACATTAGCAAAAAACCAGGAAACTGTCTATGTGGTTCACAAGAAATCTGGTAAACCAAGAGTCTGACCCGAATCAGATGCTTGTCTATTAACCAGCTAATAACTGTGTGACTGCTCCTCCAACTGATCTGTACAGCCACAAGCAGGGACTACCTTCTGGTGAGCTGTGGAGACTTGAGATTATTCATAATCCTCTTAAATCGTAACAAAGGATACAGATTAGAAGATGTAAAGTGTGCAATAAGTGTTCTAAAACCAACACAAACACAGCCGTCTCAGCCTGAGTCAGAGCCTGCATCATGGGAGCTCACTGAACTCCTTTTGCAGTCATGCTCTGGGGGTGCAGGCAGTGCATGGTTTGGCTCCTGGTGCCAGGCTGGCGCGACAGCAACACACACCAAGCAGCGCCTGGAGCCTGCTTGAAGCAGACAGGAGCAAGGTCAGCCGAGCATGGCAGCATCGCTTCAGGGGCAAGGCCATGGGGCCAAGACATGAGCGTTCCCCTTTGTTTCAGGGCAAGCAGCTGAAAGAAGGAACACCAAAGTCCCTTTGCAGAGGGAGAAAGCAAAGGGGTTTTGCCTCCAGAGAGCTCAGAAATAGGATAAAAACATGGTTCATGGGGTAGCTCTTGAACCTCTCTGACAACATGGAGAAAACCAGCACCAGAAAACCTCTGCACAGATCCAGCTGGGGACAATGCTGAACCAACTTCATCAGCATCTCTTAACTTAGCCAAAAATTGTTCTGTCACAGAATCATCAAGGTTGGAATAGACCTTCAACATCATCTAGTCCAATCATCAACCCAGAGCCACCATAACCCCCTCTTATCCATACCCCCAAGTACCACATCCAGACAATTCTTGAACACTTTCAGAGATAGTGATTCCACCACCTCTCTGGACAACTTACTCCAACGTCTAACTACTCTTTCAGCAAATTTTTCTTTCTAGTATCCAATCTGAACCTTCCCTGATGCAACTTAAGGCCACTTCCTTTCATCCTTTCACTTGGGACACATCAGAAGAGAACCTGCCCCCACCTCACCTGTGTCCATGTGTTTTCATTCACAGGTGTCAGTCAGGCATAACCTGACAAGGTTCCATGCAGATGACAACCCCCACAGTCGGCAAGCTGAACTAACGCCACTGAAATCAGCCTAAAGCAATGGCTATCTAGACAAAACGTGGAATTACAAACTATACGATCCTATACTTAATACACAAGATGATGCTCCAAGAGGGTCTTAGAGGCTTGTTTTTGGAGATAGCGAAACTGGCATCAACCTTTGCACTAACCTGCACAGCTGCTAAAAAGCACAGACAACACACAGCACTACTTTATCAGGACATTTCTGAGGTTAGTAGCTACGCACACTGATGTTTTAACTGCATGAGGTAAATACTACAGCAACAGAAAAGAGCATCCCTGACTACACATCAGTCAGGAGGAACACACAGTAATTACCAATGAAAATCATTCAGTCTCTTAGCTGTTTTAAATACCCAGCTAATAGTATCAGCAGCAGGTTTATGTGTGGAATCTTCCTCCCCCCAAGCACTTCTTCATATTACTTTCCGTGGAGTATTCCTCAAGTTTTTATAACATTTATCTACAGAGTTTCACCATTTACAGTAACAGCCAAAGATACCCTGTTTGATACCTACAATTTTAACTTGCTTGAGATTGCCAGCATATTCTCTCGCAGCAACAAACAGCAGGAAACAAAACTCCTGGATCCTAGAAATCCATGCCCTGTCACTCTCTGAGCCTCAACAATGCGCAGACACAAGGTGTTTTACTCTCTGCTAACCTGCGATATGTGATACTCGTAAGGATATGTGATATTTGTAACCACAGCTCCTACGAGCCTCAGTGACTGCCCCTGTAGTACTATCCCTGTGTACAACACTGCAGCCACCTCCACGAGTGTTTGTAAACATTTCCTCTTCCAAGAACTTTCCACTTGAAACACAACTGCTAATGTATTCAGATTTGTAATAATCAGATGCAAATTTATAAAAAGCCACTTTCTTGCTCAACTGAATTACTATTCTATTAATAGCGATGTTCAAATGATTTTGAAACTCCCCACTGTTTAAACTTCAAGTACTGCTCGTTTTACTTTGGAAATTTACTCCCGGTTGTAACTCGACAAAGAAAGTATTAATTTATTGACATTTATGAGACGTGTATATGGTTCAGCCTCTTCCATTCATAGGTCAGATAACAAATTGGTTCCCCTGAAAAACTACCCAATGAAATATTCAACATAAGGCATTTCTGTAGCTTGGATGTGCACTACAAACTGCTGTTTTACTGGGGTGTCCCTGTAGGTTGGCTCTGGCACGTACGCCTGCATGTTTTATGCTTTGTCTGAAGGAGGAAGCTCCCACAAGTGAGGAGAAAGCCCTCGGATATGGGTCACAAGTTGGTGTATCAAAACTTAGACGAGAATTTAAAAAACAAAAACTACAATACATCAGCATGTTTCCCCCAAGCTTTCAGGGGGAAAAAAAGAAAAAAAAGAGAAAGAACACCTCCCCCCCCCAAACCCAACATAAAGCAGACCTTGAATATTCTTTGCTGTTTCAGTGGTTTCTGCAAAGAGGAGGAAACCAAGATTTGTCCAAAGCCAGAAGGAAGGCAAGCAGACACATGGATGTATGTTGCAGGGGTTTCCTCTGTACTGCACATGTTTGACACAGTCATTTTATTCCTGCCTCGTTTTTATCAAGTGACAAATACCATTTATACGTTTGTTTCCTATCTAGAAGAAGCTTAAAAGAAATCAGTTCCTCTCTCGTAACCTTGTGGCATTTTCCAGCTCCAACACCAAAACCCATTAGAGTCTGATTACCCCGGTTTCTAAAACAAAACCCTGAAACCGCTTCAATTGTACTCAAAACAGAAGCGACGAGACAATGAAGGGAAAAAAAGAGAGAACCACCACTGAACACTCGGTGCGACCCCCCCCTCCTCTGGCCGCTCCGTTCGCATCGCGCTGCCGGGAGAGCCCCTTTCCAGCCCGGGGGTGCTGCGAGGGGAGCCCGGCCCTCGGGGGAACCTCTCGGGTCCGACTTCTCGCCGCCCACGACCCGAGACAAACTCCAGCGGCGGGCGGGAGCGCATCCCCGCCCGGACCGTGCGGGGCTCCCCGCGGCCGCCCCCGCACACCCCGCCGCGGCACTCACCGGAGATCTCGGCCTGGGGCACGCCGCTGAGGCTGAAGCCCTTGGCCCCATACAGCTGCCGGACCTCGGCGCAGCTCCTCGCCTTGCTGCCGCTGTCACCGCGAGCCGGGGCGGAGGCGACACACAGCAGCCAAAATCCCCACGGGAAGACACGCATCCTTCTCCGCTGGCCCCGCCACCTGCCGTGCGAAGGGCAAAGCCAAGGTCCCGGGTCGCGGGGATGCGGCCGGGGGGGGCGCGGGGCGCGGCGCCCTCCGCGGGCAGCCCCTGCGGGGCGGCGGGCGATGCGCGGGGGATGCGCGGGCGCCCTCGGCGAGCGCAGCGCGGGCGGCTCCGGCCCGAGGGGGCGCAGATCCCAGTCCGGCCGCGCCGCTTCAAAGCCCCGGAGCGTGAGCGCGCAGAGGGCTTTTGTTCTTAGCGCGGCTGCATCCCCGGGCAGTCCCGCCGCGATGCTGCCGGCTGCGGCGCCGCCGGGCCGGGCGGAGCGCGGCGGGGCGGGGCGCGGGGCGGGCTGCGGGGCCGCTCCCTCGGCGGGGCCGGGCCGGGCTGTGCCGTGCCGGGAGGGGCTGGGCTGTGCGGGCACCGCTCCACCTGCGCGGGCTGCGGGGCGGCTCCGGGCGAGGCAGGGCTTCCCCCGCCGGACGTGGCATCACACGGCCCCGCGCCAATCCCGCGCGGGGCGCAGCCCCCGCCCCGCCCCGCGGCCCCCGCGCCGCGCAGGGCAGCGGCTCGGACGGGGGCACCCTGCCCGGAGCAGCCCCGGGGGGCGGAGGGCAGCATCCCGAACCCGGGTTCCCCGCCCGGAGCAGCATCCCGAACCCGGGTTCCCCGCCCGAAGGATCTCCGGGGTGCGGAGGGGAGCGGCTCTAACACGGGGACTCTGCCCGGAGCATCCCCGGGGTGCGGAGAGCACCGCACCGTCCTGCGGGAAGGAGGCGGTGACAGTGCGCACCGGACCCAGCTCCAGGGTGCTCAGCCTGAGGAGCCCGAGTTCCCCCGGCGTGGTGGGAAAACAGCCGTAGAGAAGGAGCTTTAAATTATACCACGCTTAGCCAGAGCGGCGAGTGGAAGGCGTCTCAGCTGAGAGCCCCAGCAAGGTCCTGGGGAGGCTAAAAGTCCCCCTTTAGGAGCAGATGCGAGAAGAGAGGCGATTTTTAACGACAGATTCTCAGGTTTGGAGTTTAGTTCCTACAGCAGCCTGCCAGCTCCTGAAACTGGTGCTCTACAGCGCTGCCAGCCGTGTTTAAACTGCTTCCCACAGAACTGAGGCATCTGTGATCACCTGTGTGTGTCAAGGCAGTGCCCGTGTGCTTCTCCCAAATGAGCTTGCCGGCTTTTAGCCAGTATCTAAAAGGTACAGAGGATGCAAAGATCACTCCTGAGTCTTCTGAGAGCAGTTGTTTTCTGCGGAAAAAGGAGAGGGAATCTGCCCGTGCCTCAGCTGGAGCACTTGAGTGAGCTCACACCTTACAAGATAGCAGAAACCCCTCACAAAAACACCACCACTGTGCTCAAAAGAAACAACTCAACACAATTTATCAGAGATTGTACTTTTTGGACTAGTCACTCAGACACGTAAAAATATGTGGGAAACAGGCATTGTTCATCTCACTGCCTCAGAACTGCTTGTTCTCCTGAGGAATGAGTAAGGGAGAAGTAAGTGACAGCAAAGTAGGAGCCCCAGGGAGCAGAAGGATGGCAGGAGGGAAGAGAGAAGTTGTTGCTTTCCTATGAAATTGCCTAATGATTTCCTATTAAATCTTCCTAATTAGATTCATCTATGAGATACGACAAAGCAGATTAAGAGGATCTAACCACAAAGACAGGCAGAATTCTGTAATGAAGATCATGACTAAGGTGACACATCATTACCACCAAAAGTTAAAAGCTATGAGTCAGATACACCCCAATACACTCCAAATCTCAGTTCTTTCAGAGAGGATGTTGAGCCTTTTGGCCTCATGCTGCATCTCTCAGTGATGCACAGTTTAGAAACCCAAGGCTTAGAGAGTCCCAAAAAACTTGGTACACCTCAGCTTGGGGCTTGCTTTGTGAGCTTTATGGAAAGAGAAAACATTCCTGGAAATACATGGGGGAAAAATCTGTCACGGATGATGTGAAGTTTGACCTACCCTGTTTTGAAATGGGAACTCTTTTGCAAATGTTAAAGTACAGCACACGTAAGAGGTTACTGAAAATGTTAAGTGGCACAAGGTTATTTCAGCCCTTACTCCTGGGGATTTATTCTAATTTTATAGCCATAATCCTTTCCTCACCCCGGCTTTGAAAACATTACTTGAAGACCTATGTCAGAGATCTCATCTAATTAAACCAACTACAATAACAGCAGAAAACAAGCAGCAGAGGAATCTCCACATATATTGTCATGACTAGAGGAACACCAGGATCTTGGTTCCTCCTCTTGGAAAATTAAAGAGGGAAAATCAAATACTTACAGACACATGATTAACAACTGTTTCACTTGGGTCTGTTGAGGGGAATGAACTCCAGGAATGCAAACTCCAAAGAGACAAAGTACTTGATAGAGAAGAAAGGCAGAGCCATAAACCTTTTATCTGGTCTGGCTGCTACAGAATGACTCGGAGTGAGTGACACAGGGGACCAAAGCAGTACCTAATTTTTTCTTTTTCTTCTTGAAGCCTGGGGTTAGATACTTCCCACTGTTGTATGAGGGCTTGCTTTCAGCTCTGCCTGAAGTGACCCTGAGGAAGCTCCACCAAGGTTGCAGCACAAAGCCCTCTGCACTCGTACAGCTGTTGAAGTGCACTGAAACACTAACTGCTGGCAGGGAAAGAATTGGGACTAAAACCCTTGGGATTTGGCCTTGGAAGCACCCCCTGAGCTATAGATCATTTCACAGGCCAGAGTATTTCCCTTCTTCATATACATCTCACTTCCCCAAGCTGGGTGACAACAGTGCCTGAGGCAGGGACTAAAGTCATGTCATTCCCGATAAAATCCTGAGAGACCGCAGCACGCACTGTGCCTGCTCACAGGCACTCTGCTGTTCCCCCACTGAGACACTAGGCTACCAACTGCCAGCACAGATCACACTGCCAGCTCCCAAGCACTTTTCAGGAGCTACAACTGAAGTACAAGCTCTGCTGCAAACCTCCCTGATTAGGTGACCAGCAGCAGATCACTTACCTCCTAAACAGGGATAAGAGTGCTTCTTGCCTGACCACCTGCCTGTGAGATGCTCACATACTACCGTAATGAGAAGCTTATAAGTAGTCAAATTAAAAATAATCATGAGCTGATATAAGCTCTTCAACAGAGAAGCTTTCTGCAAGTCTATACAGGATCTGATCCAGAGCAAACAAATCTCAAATGATAAGGCACATCTATTTTGCTATTGAGTTTGTATGTACATGCAGGATTTGACCCAGGTCCATTTAAATCAAATTGAAATAAACATCCTCAAAGTGTCATGATGAAAACGTATTTTTGGCATCCCTTATAAATTTGATTATGTGTATCTGAGGATCAGATCCAGTTTCTGAACATTCTCAGCTAAGAGAAGGTGAACAAAACACTACAAAAACAAGCAGAAAGAGCTAGAACTGGGTAAGAAAAAGCACAGTCAAACACAAAGATGAGTAGACAAAATGCAGGGGAGGAGAAAAGCACACAGCCAGCCAAGCAAAATAGCCAGAGGAAGACAGAAAATCCATCCTGCTCTGGACATCACCTCTTGACAGTCCCGACAAAAAGCACTGCCCACTGAAAAGCTGATCCAAGCATTATGAAGCAAGAATAATGAAGAGCCAAATCATCTGGCACAACTGGGGAAAGCTACCATTTAAAACCAGGAGGTGAACAGAGGCTTTCTACAACTTTCACAGGGATGTCTTGTTTTTCTAGCACTTTCCAAAAGTTTTGTAATACAGTGGATATGTCTCTCCTTTTCCTCTTGATGCAAGTCAAGAATTGTACAGGCAGCAAGGCAATTATGCCCACCAGACCTCCAGCTGATTCCAAAATGGACCTATGCTGAGTTACAGCAACCTGGAGTCTCACAGAAAAACCAGAACAGGAAAAATCCCAGATAACCTTATCAAATTGCATTGTATCTTTGATGCCACATAAAAGAATAGAACTTTCCCACTTGAATTCAGTGGTGTTTCTGTTTTCTTCCCTGTGCATCAAGCACAGAGTTTGCACAGAATGGGGAGTGTGGAGGGAAAGGAGATGGGTAAAGCCTAAGTAAGCTTTGCTTCCTGCTTTCTTCAATGTTATATAATGAAGCCCTTGGCCCCTTCTCCTTAACCCATTTTATGATAATTTGGATTCTGTGGCAACATCAACAAATCTGGCACCTTTAGATTAAAAATCTTCATCAAGGTAGGAGTGTCTCAGTACTTTTTCTGCCCCTTTCCTTTAATCTCTGCAATAGCTGTCTCCTACAGGATTCAAGAAAGCCCTTCTCTGCTCCCTGCTCCCCCCCCTCCCACCCCAAATGCTGGCTAGTGTTCAGCATAAGCTGGATGTGTGTTTTGCTGAATCAAATCTAATTAAGTTATTCAGAGGATTTACTAGATTACACCTCACTATCTACAGCTATTTACTTCTTTCCTGGCTCTTCCTCCATTGGAAATCTGGCATCTCCTCCTCCCCTCTGCACATGTTCCTCCGTGAAGCTTTTCTGACATGCGCAAGCAACACTTATCTGGTTGTTTTGATCACCAGAAATATCAGATCTGAATTCCTGGAACATCTATGTACAACTGACAAATCCAGCTTGATCTCAGTTGACTTCATGAAATGCCATTTGCCTTCCCAAAATACTAAGACTCATTGGGATTTGTCTGTCCAGATTAATTAATCAAGAATATTGTTTAATAGGTGTACAGAGTTGGGGATCCTTTTGAGGTCTTGAGTGAGCCAGATTCAGGTCCCAGGGCAAGGACAATCACAATCCTGACTGCTGAGGAACAGGGAAAGAGGGGCTGGACTGAGGACAAGTGTAGCAGTGCACACCAGGGCTGGGCCAACCTGCTGTTCCACCCTTGGGTGGGACAGATCAATTCCCTCTAAATGCAATGCTTCATTTTCCCATGTGTGACTAGTTCTCTGCAGAGGAAGATTAGCAACAGCTAAATAATTCCAGACAGAGAATCTGGCTAATGCAGGTAATTGCCACTCTGTGCTGTATTTTGAATTGAATAACCCGATTTTACAGCACCAACTTAAAGGAATGTATTGCTTTAATGACCTCCTACAAATGACTCCACCCTGCAGGTCTGTACTTGTATTATATCTGAGTCAGAGATTTCCCAGTTGAAAGAAGTCTTAAAGGCCAAAAAAATAAATAAATGCTCTAAACTCATTAGAGAAACTGCTGCTAATTGGGTCTGCCCCAGGAAGTACATTTCATCCTTTCTGGACACTTTCAATTAAGCTTTTTACACTTCCAGCTCTCCAAAACACTTGCAGCAATGAACAAAGAATATGGACATGGCACCTGAATCAGGTTTCTGTTTGATAAGCAGGGCTTAGCTTGATAGTATGAAATGACTTAAAATTGGCCCCAAAAAATACTAAATTAGAAACGTGTCCTTTCAGCATGCTCCTACAGTGATGTATAGACAGTTTCTCCCATTTCCTGCACAAGTTGCAATTGGACGACTTCCTATCATATATATTTGAAGAGGTTATATATCCTGAAGCTGGCTGGTTTTGAAAGGGATTTTTCAAGTAAAAATCTCCCCTCATTCTCACTGTCCTCAGTCTCAGGCATTGACCTAAGAAAGACACCTGCAGGAACACACTGTTCCCACGAATGCCAGCTCAACAGTGTGTTCCTGAGCTTTGGTCTGAGGCAAATACAAGTGGGACAGACAGCCCAGACTTCTGCAGGAAGAAGTTACAGCCATGAAGCAAGAAACGTGTGGAGTTGCAATACAGGCAATCTGGCATCCCTAATGGAACTTCTCAGCTGGCACTTTATCCTCAGCTGTTGCTACATTAAACACTACAGACTAAAGCACTTAGATGAATTAATACAATTATCTTGCATTCTGCTCAAGAGTTTATTTTTTCCCCTCACATTCAGTTAGGTACAACATAACCTGTTTTTCTAGAGGAACTGACTGTGAGGAAAGACTGAACACTGTACTTAAGGGCACCCAACACCTCCAGTTGGGAGCAGAGGCTCTCCCACTCCAGGCTATGTCTGTGCTGCAGAAAATCCCCAGCACCAAGCAGGTGTCACAGCCAGAGGAGCAGGCAAGCCAGAGCTACCACCAGGTAGTTGGTAAGGCAGCTATGAGCAAATGGTGGACAGCCTTCCATACATTTTGGAGGGAAACCTGACTTGGAGTTGGGAAATGTGTCCTTCCCATTCCTTTTTCTCTGCACTGTTAGTTAGGATAATTACCAGGTGACACACATTTTTCAGCGTGTGCCAGCCTCACTTCTGATGTAACTGTACATGAGCAGAGTTACAGCTGGAGTGGATTTGGGCCAGCTTTTTCACTTTAAAATCTATGCATTTTGCAACACAAAGACAGTGCAAATATGTGCTGTGCCTACATAACTTTAAGGGTGCTCCAAGACCGAGCCCTCAGAAGACAGTGTGATGCCAGTGTAGGTGCAGCAGTTTATCCTGGCTGAGGGTTAAACACCCTTAAAATCCAACATTCTCATGTAATGCTGCATCTCCAGATACTGTTTCTTTGGTCAGCACCACACAAGCATGCAGTGTTGGGTTTTTCAAGATACCAGACAACACAAACCCATCTCCTTAAGATTAAAAATAGAGCTCTTAATCTGATTTCATTTCCTCAACCTGCTAGAAACCAGAGACCAAGAACGCAGTGAGATGCAGAGACACCAGTTGTTAGGAATTATAGAACTCACCAGGACACTTAGTTCTTTCCTACATGGTTTTT